>CM051495.1:4735257-4746795 GCA_028031935.1 Paedocypris micromegethes | reverse complement strand
TCTATCTATCTATCTATCTATCTATATATCCGTCTGTTTGTCACTCTAACTATTCATCCATCCACTTACCTACCTACCTGTCTATCTATCCATCTATCTGTCATCTACGTATCTATCCCCCGGGCGCCGCACTGTGTGGCTGCCCACTGCTCCGAGTTCGTGGCTGATCGGATGGGTTAAATGCAGAGAAAAAATTTCCCCACTGAGGGACTAATAAAGGTTCAATTAAAAAAATTATTAATTATCTTTCTATCCACCCACCCATCCATCAATCTATGTATCATCAACGCTGACAGTTAAAACTGCGAAAAGCGCCCTACAAATACTCATTATTATTATTATTATTATTATTATTATTATCAACGTATCTATTCATCCATCCATCCATCCATCCATCTACCTACCTACCTCCCTCCCTATCTATCTATCCATCTACATATCTCTCTCCATCTAAGTATTTATTTATTTATCCATCCATCCATCTACCTACCTATCTATCTACTTACCTGTCTATCTCTCCATCTACGTATCGATCTATCTATCTATCTAGCTACCCATCTAAGTATCTATCTCTCCACCTACGTATATATCCATCTATCCATCCATCCAACTACCTATCTGTCTATCAATCCGACTACCTGTCTGTCTGTCTGTCTATCTATCCATCAAGACTCCACCAAAACATATTATCCAACACTTGTATACATCCAGTGTAACGGTAAATAAGTTTAGACGGGGCCATTACGCTCACCGAACGAGTCGTCTCTGCGAGGCCCTTCGTCTGAGTCGGACTTCGGCCTCGCCCGCCAATCAGAATCGGTCTTGTCTGGGCCCATGTCCCGGTCGCTGCGATTCCGTTCCCTGGCTGACGAGGAGCGGTCGTCTCTCTCTGCGCAGGAGAAGACGTGACTTCACCATCGTCCCGCCATGATGCCGACAGCAGGACTCACCCTTCTCATTAGACTGGTCGGCCACGTCCACGCGGATCCTCCGATTCCCGAGATTCTACGAGTCGGGAAGGAATAAAAGCGGCGTGAGAGCCAACCGACGCCACCGTGTGGCGAGAAGCGGAACCTCCTCACCTCTTCGTTCAGACTGAGCGCGCTCAACAGAGACTCCACGTCATCGAACTCCGCGTAGCCGAAGCCTTTCAGCCGCTCGGGATTACTGGGCTCTCGGGGCAAGCGAACCGCACTGATCTGAAAAAGCACACGCCGGGTCACAAAACACGTCTGTCAGAATGTTTTTTGACCACTGATTTCATCGCTAAAAGATAGTGGAAAAAAATTAATCGTTAAAAGGTCGCAATCTCTATTCTACCCCCCTCGCGATCTTAATCCAGCATTTATACGATTCATTTATAACTCTCTGATCTACGACGAGCGGTCTCTGCGAGCATTGTTATAATTATAAATGTTATAAAAGAAAGATAAAATTTGGTCGTATTTTGGGGCGCCGCCCTAATTGGCGCAGCAGTGGTCATGTGAGCTTAATTACCTGCACTAGAACAGTGGATGTGAGTAGGGTCAAAGTCAAGTTAAAAAAAAATTAACAAACGGGAGTGATTAAACACAACGGTAAAGTACGTCTGATATCAACTCTGACATTTTACTACCTGAAAAGGGATTTTATTCTGAAGTGTGTGTGTGTGTTTATTGGGGTTTCAAACCAGAAGACGACAAACCACACACAGCAAACATCTACAGTTGAGGACAAAATGATTAGCCCTGCCTACAAAATAATCATTGTTTGATAAGTATTTCAAAAGTGCTTTTAAACGAAGCTGATCATTGTGTCCTCAACTGTACATAATACTGTACCTTAGAATGTTTATTTTTATATTTAGATTTTTTTCTTTACAACATTACTTTTACACTACATTATATTTTTCAATCCATTTATTTGAATTTAAAACAAAGAGTAATTTGTGTTATTTTATTGCTGTTTGACAACCTGATTTTCAGGGTTAAATATTTAAAATAACAAAATATCCAGAACAAAATGTGAAAAGAATCGTGATCTTTATTCTAAACAAAACAAAACGTGATTCCCGTTTCTTCCAGAATTGTGTAGCTGTAGTGTGTGTGTGTGTGTGTGTGTGTGTGTGTGTGTGTGTGAGTAGAGTCTTCTTTTCTTCTTTGTCTTCTTTTGTAGAGAAATTAATCGTTGCAAGAGGCTTTTTAAGACGAGAAATGACTGAAATAGAACTGAAGAGAAATATCACAACTATTATGGCGAAAGATAATTCCATCCCGGGATAATTATGGAATCGAAATAGTGCCAAAATCATCAAACATAATGCATTTAATCATCAAACATACATACATTTCTGTTTGAAATGAATGAGAATGATATTTACGTTTGTTTGTTTTTCACGCTGGGCGGGCCTTACTCGGATTGGCTGGTGCGAATGTGATGTGAAGCGTTTGATCATTATGGCACTAATCTGATTCCTTAAGTAATCAAACAGTGTTGATCATGTTCGTATGAAATACAAGATTAGCTTGATTTAACAGCAAATAGCATGAAGAAGTATGAAATATAAAGTAGTTAAAGACTTAAATAAGTCTGTAATCTGATTGGCTACTGATATAAAAATCTCTGCTCCAACTAAATAACTTGAATTGTACAAACAACTGAATACACAGGTTTCGATTGGTCCATTATTTGGTGTGGGAAAATAAAACATGAACTTCTATAAAGCAAAATACGTGAAAACGTTTTCTGAAAAATGACCATATTGATCAATAATGATAAAACGATCATACAGTGGTACCCCAACTTACAAAATGAATCCGTGCCGAATTAATCCGTTTGCATTTTACATTTAATCCGCCTAATCAGCGCGGAGACTTGATTGAAATAAATATAGAAAACTCAAATTCAGACAGACATTTTTCATAAACGATAAAAATGTGTCCGTGCTGACATAATCACAACGTCATTCTAGCAATAAGAAAAAGACGCGCAGCTTTCGTTTCTCAAAAAAAAAAATTATCGGAGACGCATTTCGTAACTCAAATTCCTTTACTATTGAAAAATTTGAGTCAGGACACTATATTTATATGCACCAGATTTTTCTACATTGTGTAACTAATACAAATAAATAAATAAATGAATAAATAGAATAATAAAACAAAACAGACAAACCAAAGCACTTATAAAATGTTCTGCACTAGAGAAAACATATATGCTGATATATATATACATATATTACACTATAAATGTAGTGTAAATACAGTGGCACCTCTCTTTACGAAATTAACTCATGCCGATAGCAGTATTATTTTAGTATCGTAAAATGGAAATTTCGTAAAACGGACCGTACTTTGCATGTACATTTTCGTAAGATTTTTTTTTTCTTGCAGAATAAAAAAACAATGTATACGTCTGAACTCAAAAGATCTCCCTGCATAGTAGTGGTAAGAAAAAAACTCAATTCTTGACAACATTTGGCCTATCTTGCAGTGAAATACCGTATTTCCTGGACTATTCTGGCTACATTTTTCATAGGTTTTGAACCATGCGTCATATACAAAGGTGCGATTCTGCAGATTTTCTGATAATGAAGATAAATACGGTAGATACCGTTTATTCTCTCTTTTTCATCTTTTTTCATCAGCAAAGTTGCTGCCGTGTTAAAATGCAGGTTAGGAAAGAATCTATTTAGTTACATACATGTACATTTACAATACAAAATCGTTCATAGAGCGATTGCGGCTTATATACAGGTGCGGCTTATAGTCCAGAAAATACGGTCATTGCGTTAAAAGAGACTATGCTTTCTCGGCGACGCCCTTTGCGAAAGGACATTTTTGTTAACAGAGTCATTCGTAAGTAGAGGTACCACCGCGTATTGCAAACTAAGAACTAAGAGGAAACTCACACTGAGTCCATGAAAAAAGTTCTTAATGGAGTCTTCTGTGACATCATAGGGAAGGTTACCCAGAAAAGCGGTGTAGGGGGGGCTGCGGGGCAGGCGGGCGCGGTCGATTTTGGGTTCGCGTGCGGCGCGGGGGGCCGTGGGCAGAATGGATCGGTCGATGGGCGGAGCCCGATACACGTCGTCTTCTGTGTGCCAGGACGTGGTTACTGAAACATTCAGGAAGTGTTAACACAGTTGCGTTAGGTAAATCACATTTGTAAAGTATTTCTCGTGCTTTGGCGAAAAAGTTAAAAAGAAAAAAAATCTGGGAGAGATGTCATTACTTTGGGTAGTTACGTTACAAATAATAATACATCCCATAATAAAGTAGGGCCGCAAGATCAGAAAAACAGGCAATCGTGATGTTTGTTGTCAGAATTGTAATGACAATTAGAGGCATAAGGTCACAAATAATGTAAAATAGAATAGAATACAATACAACAGAATGCGTTTATTGTCATTGTATCAGAGGGTTACAATTAAATTAGTATTGCTACTCCGTTTGGTGCAGAAGAAAGATATGATAACAGAAAACAGACTCAACAAACCAATATAAATAGCCGCAATATATTAAAATATGGTACTAATATTATTAATATTATTATTAAAATGTAGAAGGCAAAAAGAAACAGTATAAATATAACACAATCAATTACAAGAACACATGAAAACTGCAATGGACAAAAATATAAATATTGTGCAAATACAAATAACCAAAAACAAATACAAATAGAATAATAAAATTCTAAAAGAAAAAAAAAATTGGATTTAAAGCATGTTCACACTGTCCTCAAAACCACTTTTTTGTAGTAATACATTGCAAAAAGTTCACACAAAAAAACGAGAAAATAAAAAAAACAAAATGAGTAAAAAAAAACTGAAAATTGAGTAAAATGATTTACCAATGGCTTGAGAAAAATTTACTTGGACAAAAAACAAGACAAAAAAAAATCTTGTTTGATGGAAGATTTGTATCTGCATTTCAGTTCTTGTTCTCATTAGATTTAATACAAAAAAGTAGCTTGTTTCTTAAATTGAGAGACAGTGTTCTTAAAACAAGAAAAAAATTGACTTGCCATTTCCTATTTTAGGAAGTTTTGTGTTATAACATGGAACGTCTACTTTGAAAAATATCTCAATTCACTGTGAAATATCCTCAAAATTAGCATTTGTTTAAGCAACTCACGTCCCGTTTTCTTCAAGCAAGCAAAATAATATCACACTCTCAATTAGTGTAACCTCTTCCGGTTAAATTGTTCTGCTGCTGCAACACTGAATAAAGGACTTTCAATTCAATCAATTCAATTCAATTCTAAACTAGCTAATTTATGTTGTAAGAAAATGAAAAACAAGATTTATTTAACAAGATTTTAAAAGTAGGCGGGAAAGTAACGCCTCAAGTAAAGTACAAATTTTTACTAAAGTAAAGTATTTTTACTATGTTGCTTGACACCTTCGGTATCGGGGAAGTTCTCCATTCTAGCAATCACACCGAAAAACCCGTCATACGTGTAGAACGTGTACAACTGTCACACACAACCACAAACAGGTTCCTGTTTGTTTTTAGCATAAATGTTTACACATCATCATAAAAAAAATTATGATTTGACTTGTTTGCTTATCAATATGAAACCCAATTTTGATGTGTCCATATTTGTGTGTTCGTGTGTAGTTTTGTTGTGATGTTGAATTAATTGAAGTAATTATGACGGCAACAGGGTTCCTACACTTTCTGAAAGATAAAAGTCAAGCACTTTTCAAGCACTTTCAAGGTCCTTGTTCAAGTTTTTCCGGCACCATACAGTTGTGTTCAAATGTATATTTAAAACTGTGTCTAAACACAATCTAAATCAGGGGTTCTCAACCTTTTTGACCTCGGGGCCCAAATTGTCCAAATCAAAGTGTCCCGGGGCCCATTAAAACACACATTATTTCAGCCAATCCAAATCATGATTTGTTGAATTTAATAACTATATGAAATACACAAAAATTCGTTCACACTTAATTCTAAGCTAGTAGGAAAAAGTAACAACATTTATTGTCTATTACAAGACAAATGTTAAGATTTTTTGGCTTTATTTTCGTTTCCTTTTTACATTTTCTTCACTTGCTATCTTCACTTTTTAGTAGAAAGCTTTATTTTCTTTCGTTTCAGATTTTTCCTTTATTTTCTGAAAAAATGTAAAAATTGCATGCGATATACGAAGATGTCAAGCTGTTTAAGCTAACGTTTGATATTTTTGCCATTAATATAAATGAATTGAAGTCGTAACTTTTATCTTCATTTGTTCGTTTTAAGAACGTCCTCCACCTTCAGTCAAAAGTATGCCGCTACTGACTGCTGCTTATTGGAGCGTGTTGACACCCCAGCGCCATCTAGTGGTGGGGAGCTCATTGTTGTTCCGCGGACTTCGCGGCCCGCGATCGCGTGAAAAAAAATATTCTCGCGGCCCTCTAGGTGGCGCTCGCGGCCCATAACCAATGGTTGAGAATCACTGATCTAAATGAAACGTTACTTTTTTGGGGGAAAGTTTTGTGCGTTCTTCTCCATTTTTAGCAAGGTGTGTTTTAGTTGAACAGTGTAACGAAGACGGAAACACTGCAACAATAAAGGGGTTGATGCTTCACACTTTCTGCGCTTTTAATCAGACCTGGATCATAGTGATCATATATATATATATTGAGGTGTAATATGTAAATGTAAACTCAAACTCAACACTAAATAAACACTAATTTATGTACTGTAAAATAATTTGTATAATTTTTGTTAAAAAAAAGTAAAAAAAAAATGGTTTAATCTTACTTCTTCCAGTGTTTAGTTTGTGTTAAGTGTCATGGCGGCGTGTCTAATGTGTCTTTATTTCTGTTATTGAGCTAATAAAAGCTTCTACTGTAGCACGTCTGTCTACGCACCATTGTTTAACATTATATAGACGCACACGCGCCGCTGCATAAAGACCACGTGTTTCCCTTTATTTGTGATTGTTCCTGACTTGAAATACGGAAAAACGGGGGCTTATATTTACGCGCATCTTTGAAATTGGCGATTATAAGCACCGCCCAAGTTTGAGTGTCAAAAATTCGGGGAAATAGGGTGCTTCTATTCGTGTAAACACGGTAAACCAAACTACTGCTTTGAGATTTCAATAACACTGAGAACAAATATAAAAATAATTCTATTGATAATTTAAATGTAACAATTGAATGAATTATTACTACAATTCTCAGTAAAGGACTTTTAAATCAGAGAGCTTTTCATCCCCAGCATTGATCTTGCCAGACAAATCAGACAAAGCAGATAATGAGAGACTCTCACCGTCTCCTTCCAGGTCATCGGTCTCGTCGGCCCAGCTCGTGGGCTTCGCCGGAGCGTAACTCGGTGGAGCGTTTCCCCCGCTGTCCTCCGCCAGGAAGTCCGTCAGTCTGAGGGTCTTTCCCTTCTTCTTGTTCTTTTTAGCTGAAAAACATCAACAGCGGATTTAATCAGTTAATGCGTTTTGTCACTAGACTTGAACTCGACTCAAAAAAGCTATTCACATGTCACTGTATCGCAGGGTTACAATGAAATTAGTTACGTAAATGAATATAACGCTTTTGCACAACTCTTGCATATTTCTCATTTCCACTGCTTTGTGTTCTTTGTGACTATTGCACATTTTGGGTACTTTCTGTAAATTGCACATTTTTATCTGTAATTGGAAATCGCACGACACTTTTTGTACAACTCTGTACTAGTACTTGTTAATTGCACATTTTTTGGTACTTCTGTAAATTGCACATTTTTATCTGTAATTACAAACCGCAACAACAATTTTTTGCACTTGTAAATTGCACATTTCTGTTACTTGTTTTTTGTAAAACTGCACAAAATGCAAATTTTTTGTTACTTGCTTTTTGTAAAAATGTATGTCTATCTGTAAAGAGATGAGTAGAGAAAGCAATTTCGACTCTCTGCACGTCCATTACGTACTGCAGAGTTGACAATAAAGCTGACTTGACTTTGATATAAGCACACCGTGATTTTTCATGCACAAATAAAAAAAAGAAAATAATGATACGAAACTGAACTGTCTGGCTGAACTGATCTTCTCTTAAAAATAAATACTTTTTACTTCTTTTAACAAACCTCAGCTGACTCGAATTTCACGTCAATGTCGTTTTACTCGAATAATAAAGGAAAAGAAGTAACACGAGACATTGCGTATTTCTAAATGCAGTACTGTATATCTCCAGGATGATCCCACATATATTGGAGTGTAAGTCAATATATATATTGACTATATATTTATATATTTTATTTTATTATTATTATTTTTTTAATTCTATTTATTTTTTTTCCCCCTGGTTTCATGTTTTTTTTATTTCTTCCAGTGTTATTTTAGCCACTGCATATATATACATATCTATAAAAAAAAAACATATATACATATTTATTTATTTATTTTATTTGGGTTAACTAACTTAGTACTTTAAACTTCAAACCCAGCGTTTTGATTGTGTTTGTTCTCTGATATCGACTCTTTGTTCGTGTACTGTTTTCCGACACTTTTGGACATTGTTTCCAGGCGTTAGCCGTTAGCGCTAATTAACATGATGCTCCGTCTGTTCCAATAATAATTACTTTTGGTTCTAACACGTTTTTTTAGCCGCTGCTACGTGTCGCTGCGTGACTAGTGTTTATTTCTGTGATTGAGCTAATAAAAACTAAAAGTAAACAAAAATATTTCCATTTATTTGTGAAATTTTATTTATTTTCCACACTTGAAATGTGGAAAAACGAACGCCTATATTTACGTGCATATTTTGAAATTGCCGCTTATAAGCAGCTCCCGAGTGTTTGAGCCGCTAAAATTGGAAAAAAAAAATCAGGTGCTTAAATTTGCGTAAATACGGTAGTTTGACTAGTTAAATATTTGACGAGTAGTTCAACGAAAGATAATATCGTGGATTTCAATTCTACTATATTTAACTGAAAGCCTTTCCCCCGCTTTGCAGTTAATTTCGAGGCATCACTTTCGTTAAATTGCCATTGAGCCGAGTTAAATCAACTCTAAAATTAATCTGCGATTAACTAATCTACAATTAAATGAATCTACGAATAAATTAATCTACGATATCTAATCTACAATTAACTAAATCGTGTTCAATCGATCATTCCTATGAAAAGACGAGTGAACTACGACGAAGTAAAGAACCTGATCAGGAACAGAGAAGCGTGTGGGATCTGCTGGTGAGCGGCGGGGTCAACCGGACGAGACGGAGGCATTGTCCACAGCTCTTTTGTGGGAAACTGCCCCGTCAGGGCATTCCAGCTCTGAGCAACTCAATCCGTGTTTACTGTGGGACTACAACGCCCGCGAAAAAACCAAAACACCGAGCCGGACCTCGGAGACAGTGACCTGGACAAACATCTCAGGCTGCTCAACGTCACTTCACCAACAGCAAAATGTGCAATCGGCAATGTGTGAAAAGCAATAAATGTATAGAATGCCTAGGTAATGTATACGATGCTCGTTTCAGGGAAATATTGTATTATCAAATTTATGCAACTATAAGCACCGCACTGATTTTTCAGGCACATAATTAAATATATTAGTGCTGTCAAACGATTAAAAATGTTTAACTAGTTAATCGCACTTCCCTGACCAAATTTATCGCGATTATTGGCGATTAAATGACTAAAGCTTGAAATAATGGATAAAGAGGTGTAATATGTAATTGAATGTAAACTCAACACTAAATATACACTAGTTTAAATACTGCAATATACTTTATATAATTTTTGTTTAATTTGCAATATATATTTTTGTAGTTTTTTACCCTCCAAGGTCGAGCCACTCTTTATTCAAGATAAAACACACAAAAAAAGACAATTTTGGACTTACATATAAGTGTTATACATCAATTAAAAGTTTGAAGTACCCATTTTTTAGGTTACACTCTTAATAAAATCAGGACATTGTGTTTTTTGTAAAAAATAAATTAATAATAATAAAACTAAAACTTAATTCAGGTTTTGCCTTATTTTTGTCAGCTGAAAACAAAATTACTTAATCAATACTTTAGTAAATACAGTTTTGTCTTTATCTAATCACTATAAATCTACAGTGGCGGCTTGTTGAACAGAGATTTGACGAAAAAGTTCCGTATTTGCAGTTGAAACATCTAAATAAGGTCGAGTCTCAGTTTTAACAAATCCGTTCAAGAACATTCAAAACACTTTCACCTGCTGCTATTTAGGCGCAAAGTAATCACTCTGAGCTTCTGATCATAATGAGCCACACCTGGGTGACACTAGCGCGGCTCTCTGGGTCTATTCATTGCATTTTCACCAAACAGAAAGTGAAAAAACTGCAACTGTGATTAATGGCGTTAAAAAAAAATTACTCGATTAAGCACTTAAAATTAATCACGTGCGTTAACTAGTTAACTTTGACAGCCCTAAAATATATATATATATATATATATATATATATATATATATATATATATATGTTTGTTTCTGGCTAAATTATGTAAATTTTCTCTTTAAATACATTTTTTTCTTTATTTAACAAACCTAACTTGTGACTCGTATCACTTCAATGTTATTTTACTTGAAAATAATAAAACAATAATCAATTCTAGCAATCTAGCTGCTGGTCTTGTTATTGAGCGCTAGCCATTAGCCTTTAGCATGGCGAACTGCCGAATAAAATATGGTCTGTATGTTCGAATAAGAATGATTGTATTTAGTTTAATTTACTTACTTCGTCCAGTGTTATTTTGTCCCTGTTAAGTGTCTGCCTCCAGAACCATTATTTAAAGAAATAAGCGCTTATATTTTTGTGAATGTTTGAAATCGGCGATTATAAGCACCGCGCAAGTTTTTAGCAACTAAAATTAAAAAAAATATTACGTGCTTATATTCACGTAAATAGGGTAAATCCGGACGGTTGCTAATGTTTTAACAGCAATGTGTGAAAAGCAATACATGTAAAGAATACCTAGGTAATGTGTACGATAATCGTTTTAGGCAAAGTTTGAAATATATCCGCAAGGTTGCTAATGTTTACTAGGCTTGATTTAGAATGATCCTGTGGGAATAAACTCTGAGAAGTGTGTGTGAAATTAGTGTGAAATCCTGTTTCAGGCATTCTATACATTGCCTAGGCGTTCTATAAAACATCTAATTTCAAAATTTGGTAACTTCTCACAGAAAGTGAAACCATATTGCAATGCTATGTCTTAATATTACGTCTTGTTGACATGAGATGTAAAAAAAAATGGTTTATCTAGAGTTCCTACCTTTTATTACTTTCATGTGCGAGTGAAAATATTCAAGTCTTTGCTGTTTACTTTGCATGATTGTTTTATTATTCCACTCAAATGGGAAAAGAATCAAACAATTCTTCTACATGAACACTTTTAATATGTGTGTGTGTGACGATAACATGTTAACGATGGTTAACAACGCACAAGGATAATAATATTTATGACATTGGAATACTATCTTGATATTTTGGTAAAACGTAGTAGAGAAGTTGTACAATTTACATTGACGTTATTGTTATTTTATATACTATGTTATTTAATATCATATGTTTATTGCAATATACTGTCCGATGGATAAT
>CM051495.1:4705257-4730257 GCA_028031935.1 Paedocypris micromegethes | reverse complement strand
TTTGCTAACGCCAGAGCAAACACAACACACAAGCGCTAAATGTGCGTCGGCGTCTTTTTCAATCGGAGTTTGCGTTGTGGCAAAACCTTGCGTTGTGACCTTTGTTTGCCCTTGGTGGGTTTGGCTCACTCAAGTTCCAGTTCAAGTTCAGCGCGTTTGTAGGGCAATTTTCACAGTTACAACTGCCTCAAAGCGCATGAGTGAAAATGTAATAAAACTGAAAATTGTAGCATTTTATTCATCTGTTCGTTGGTGCTAAGCTAATGGCTATGAGCAAGCGACAGTGAACAGGAACATTTTGAGGAGTAAGCTTGTGGGTTTTGCTCACTCAAGTTCAAGTTCAGTGCGTTTGTAGGGCAATTTTCACAGTTACAACTCTCAATGTCTGAAAATGTATTAAAACTGAAGATTGTAGCTTTTATTTATTTGTTCGTTGGTGCTAAGCTAATGGCTATGAGCAAGCAACATATGCGACAGTGGCCTGGTAAAAAAAAAACCTCTTGGACAGAAAGCGAACAAACAAAAACCCTGGGTAGAACCCGGCTCACTGGTGCCAGTCTCCTCTGGCATTCTAACACTGCAAAACCAGTGCCTTGGTTGTTCGGCGTCATTTTGATGATGGTTCCATTATGAGGAGTGAAGCACTATTATTAGAACAGGATGGAGTGCCATAATAAAAGATTATGACAGTCTTAGGAGGTGCAGGTGTGATTTGGTTCCGAGCAACTAGACCATGCAGCCTTTCTATACGATTATTCACTCTTATTCGATATGTTATTATTACAGGTCAATATAAGCTTTGTTGAAGAGTCTTCAGTCTAGACTTAAATTCTGAGTCTGGAATTATGCTTACCGATTATGCTTACCAATTATTCTTATAGTCACATATATGTTGTGTTTACCGTGAAGATGTAATTTCGTCGACGTTTGACACTGAGTGGTCGCTAATTTCCTCCGTGTTTATAGAAAATATTGGATTTAATGTTGGATTTTTTTTGTGCTGAATTTTGAAGGTTCTTTTTGTGCTTTGTGGCTTTTCTTCGGGTCTCCCACAGTCCAAAAAGAGTGGACAGTTCCAGTGTGCGTGAGAGAGTGAGTCCTGCTCTGTGATTGGCTGGTGTGTGTCCTGACGTCATGCCCACAGCTGTTGTGATTGGCTCCAGCTCCCCGGGACCCAGAAATGGCAAAAAAGGTTCTGAAATGGAATGTAAATTACACACACAAATGTGAGTTTTACCAACACCATGCTTGATGAAAACTGCGAATAAATTAATCCGTAATTATGAATATTTTCAACTTTTTTTGGATTTTAAGATTTTTAGGAAATTTTAAGGACTTTTTCTTTAGTTTTAAGGAATAAACCCAGTATTCCTGTACCGTGAGGACGTAATTTCGTCAATGCTTGGCACTGAGTCGTCGCTAAAATCCTCTTTGTTTATACAAAATAGTGGATTTAATGGTGCTTACTTTTGAAGGTTCTTCTTGTGCTTGTGGGTTTCTTCTGGGTTTCCAGTTTGCATGAGAGTGTGAAACTTTGTCCACAGGTGTGAGTGTGAGAGTGAGTCCTGCTCTGTGATTGGTTGGGGGTGTGTCCCGCCTTCCCGTCCACAGCATGTAAATTACACACACAAATGTGAGTTTTACTGTGAGTGCTTGAAGAAAACTGCGAATAAATTATGAACATTGTGGATTTTCTGGCTTTTAAGCTTTTGATCATTATCCATGACGATTGGTTTTAGACAGGTGTGTAAAGAGTACCGGACAGCCATACTTGAGTAAAAGTACAGATACTTACTGTAAAAATTACTCCAATACAAGTAACAAGTCACCAATATCAAAAAGACTTGAGTCAAAGTAGCAAAGTATCCAATTTTAAAAGAACTTAAGTATTATGAAGTATTTCTATTCATGCTCAATATAGGCCCGAAAAAAAAAAAGAAATGTGAAAACAAACTATTGTTTTCCAAGACAGAAACAGTGAAGGTCGTTCATGTCACACCAGTAACTGCGTGTGATGTCTTACAGTCGGCAAGCGTTTTCCCTACGTGGAAAGGTTTTTTCCCATGATCTCGCGTTTGCTCTCGTGATGTTGTGTCAACACTGGTAAAGTCAATGTCAACTGGCCTGGTGTGTACAGTCAGACGTACATTTACCTGGCAAACACTAGGTGCAGCGTGTAGACGATGATTTACAACATTTATTTATTATTTTCATTACTCGACTACATATAAGGGCAGGTTATATTGAATACCTTTAAAAATAATACCGTTAAAATTTTGCACATTTTTACGCTGATTTACGGATTTTACATAAAATTTGCCGAGCTAAACAAGCGGCAACAATACGAATTTGTAAGAAATGTCACGTTACATCAACAAGCTAGATTTTTTTGTATTTTTTTTTGCAATCTCTATTTTATTGTATTTTCCCTACCATGTTTATAAATGCTGGATGGTCTGAAAAAACAAACAAACATTTTCCTTTAAAAAAATACAGTTTTTTCCTTGTGCTCTAAAATTTCACACATTTTTACGCTGATTGTGGAAATTGTGGTTTACGCTGATTTTACGTAAATTGGCGAGCTAAACAAGTGCCAACAATACGACTTTGTAAGAATGTCACTTTACAGTACCTCAACCAGATAGATTTTTTTGTATTTTTTTTTATCTGTATTTTATTGTATTTTTCATATTTTTAATCTTTATGTTTTATTGTATTTTCTCTCTCATGTTTATAAATGCTGGACGGTCTGGAAAAAAAAAATTTTCCTTTAAAAAAATGCCGTTTTTTTTTCACTCTCATGCTCTGAAATTTTGCAAATTTTTACGCTAATTTACAGATTTTACGTACAATTTGCCGAGCTAAACAAACGGCAACAATAGGATTTTGTAAGAAATGTCACACGCTAGATTTTCTTTGCATTTTGTATTCTATTTATTGTTATGGCTATTTTATTATATTTTTCATGTTTTTATCTTTATGCTTTTATTTTATATGCTTTATTTTCTCTCCCATGTTTAAAAGCTGGACGGTCTGAAAAAAATAAATTTCCCTGCGTGTCGCACCATGTATTTTCACTACTTTGTACTGAGTATCAAATATATAAGCAACTTTTAAATTCACGCAGTCCAAATACATTAACGCAATCAATAAAGTACAAGTACTAATACAAGTACAAATACTATTCTCATTCTCATCAAAATGTTTTTTAGTTTCTTTACGCGTTTGTCGTACTTTATTTATTTTTTTTATCAATTGTATTATACATTTGCAAACATATTGTAAATTTACAAAATGTACAAAAAATTCCCAAAGTGTACTCGAGTACTTTACACCTCTGTGGAATCACACCTCAGAGATGATGTCATAACATCAGATGTTGACATAACAATAATGGAACTCGCATGATCTCACCGCGCAGAGGAATGACATCATCCCTAAGAGACGTGTTGTGAAAACCACCTCGTGATACCAGTTTGAGCTCCATAGACAAGAACCACTTTACAAACCAGATGGAGAAGTCGTTTAGAAATACACTAATCCAGCAGTGAGAGATTGTTATGAGCCAAAGAGCCAAATTTGACCTTTTTTTGCATCTTTATTTATCTTGCACATTTTTTATACTATTTGTTGTTTTCTTTTTTTACCCTGTTACCAGAAATTTCCCCTAGTGGGATAAATAAAACCTCATTCATTCATTCATCCATTCATTTGATCGTTTATTCGTTCATTCAAATCACTTTTATTGTCACAAATCACTTTTATTTTATTGTCATTCATTCATTCATCCCTTCATTCAAACCACTTTTATTGTCACGTTTTCATAAAATCACATTTATTTTATTGTCATTCATTCATTCAAATCAAATTACTTTTATTGTCACATTGTCACAAATCACTTTTATTTAAATTCATCCATTCATTTATGCATTAATTCATTCATTCAGTCGATTGTTTATTTGTCCGTTCATTCAAATCAAATCCTTTTTATTGTCACAAATCATTTTTATTTTATTGTCATTCATTCATTCATTAATTCATCCCTTCATTTAAATCACTTTTATTGTCAGATTGTTTATTTGTCCGTTCATTCAAATCAAATCCTTTTTATTGTCATAAATCACATTTATTTTATTGTTATTCATTCATTCAAATCAAATTCTTTTTATTGTCACAAATCACTCGTCATTCATTCATTCATTCATTCATCGTTAAACCCTCAACTCCTTAAAATTCCAAATAACCAATAAGCTCGCGAGTCTGCGAAGGCACTTAAGGACGATATATTAAGCAGAACTGTCTCGCGGCAGTGATTGACATCTGTGAGATAAGAGGTCATGACCTGCTTCACAGCGCCGCCATAATGCAGATTAGCAGAATGACACATCGTTTATCTGTCTCTCCCGAGCTTCTTCTCCACATCGTGAACACCAGAAGCTTAAATCACTTCTCAAGACATGTTTCTTATCAGTCTGTATTTCTTTGTGTCGAAATGCAATTTTTCTCCCCAATTTCCTCCAAACATTTTGGAACAATTTGGAGCCAAAATTTGGCCCATCAATAACTCCTCGTCGGCATCATTACGGTAGTTTCCCGCACTAAAACATCTGTATCAGATTAGCACAGATTAAAAATACCGTGATCATTACTTTACTTAAGTAATAACCCATTTACTTGTATTGTATATACTTCAGTAAATATGTACAAATTTAAGTAAATACAAATAGTTATTTAAAATATAAATAATTATTTATCTACTTTGTACTTGGTATAAAAAATAAAAGCAGTTTTTCAACTCTCTAGTTGACTACATTAGTAGATTGAGTATCTGTATCTTTACTCCACTACATTTGAATGGACACTTACCATTTACACTATCTTTACTTTTACTCTTTACTCCTCTGGCATTTGTACAGATTCACCCAAGTTTGTAAATACACTGCAAAAAGTGAATTCTTGACAAGCCATAAGATCTTGAATTTACATAATAAATGTTGTTTTTTTTCAGACAAGATAAATGAACTAGCTTAAAATTAAGAGTAAAAGATTACTTTGCTTGTTTAAAAAAATAGGTCTTGTTTCAAACGGTCTTACCAAGTAAAATTTTCTCACCCCATTGTGCAGATCATTGTACTCGATTTACGTCTTTTTTACTTGCTTTGCTTTTTATTTTCTTATTTTTTCCTGTGCATTTTCCGCAGTGCAGTTACACACTCGCACGCTCCTTGACAGCTAATAATCTAAAACAAATATTAACCCACGTTCTCCTCACATATGCTAAACTTAGCCACTTTATATCCTCCAAAAATGCTATAAAGAAGCTAAAGTTGATTTATGTTCTTGTTAGAAACACTTCCAGTCTTCGCCTGCCAGAAAACATTTCACAACACGTAGTAACTCAACGCGAATGAGCGTAATAAGTATCTCGAAGGGTTTGTAGATCTTCACCGGAGACATTCCAGAAGCGCCGAGTCATTAGCTAGCTAGCTAGTTAGCCTGCTAGCTAAAGCTGTGTCATTGACCTCATATACAAAACGTGATTTTTCCAAGTTCCGTTTTGAAGCTAAACTCTTCCATTTAACTTTCTCTTACATGTTTTAAGAGTGTTTCTCCTCCTCGCCAGATTATTTTCATACGTTTTAGCATTATTAAACCAGACTGCATTCCTGTCTTGCTCCCCGTGAGAAGTGAATTCTTTCATTGGGTATTTGCGGTTTGAAGAGATTTCCAGTAGCGCTACTGTAAAAGTCCTTTTATGGGCTTGTCTGCGCCGGACGAGTGAAGGAAATGAAGTGTGACCTTTGACCTTGTGTTCTGTCATTTGGCTGGAGCTGCTGCATAGCTGCGATTTTACATTTCGGCCTTGGAGTTTTTACTCATAGCGTGTTCGGTTTAATTGTACCACAAGGTTGATTTAGGAAATGTAACGGGTTGTAGAGTTTATTTTAGAATCCTCTTGCATAACATCAGAGGTGGTAAAGAGTACGTACATGAAAACCACACTGGAGTAAAAGTATAGCTTACTGTAAAAATTACTCTATTTCTAGTTACAAGTGGCCAATTCTGAGAAGACTTGCGTACATAAAGTAGTAATGTACTCAAGTAGAGAAATAATGTACTACATAGAGAAGTCATAAAGTATCACACACACGCACAATGTAACGATTCACAAAGTGTAATGTAATCACAAAGTGTCTATTCAAATGTAGTGGAGTAAAGATACAGACACTCAATCACAATCGTAGTCAAGTAGAGAGTAAAAGTCGCTTATATGTTTGATACTTGGTCCAAGTACAAAGTAGCAAAAACACTCAAGTAACAAAGTCCATTTACTCAAGTGCTTTACCCCTCTGCATAACAAATACACCAAAAAAACATGTTGACATGTTGAATAATATGACTCTGCACTGCCAAAAATAAATTATTGACAAGCCAAGAATTCTTGAAATTGCACACTATTGTTTTTTTCACACAAGATACATGAACAATCTTAAAATTAACAGTGAAAGATTAATTCTCTTGTTTCATGAAAATAGGACTCGTTTCAAGCCGTTTTAACAAGTATATTTTTTCACCCCAATGGCAGATAATTGTACTCGATTTAAGCCTTTTTTACTCGTTTAGCTTATTTTAAGCATTTTAAGCGTGTCCTGCTTTCAGGCTTTCAGAGTAGCTTATAAAATAATAAATTATTACGCCATAAATCAGCACACTCAAAAAAATGCACGTGAAAAGAAAACAAGAAAATACAAACAAAATGAGTAAAACTACTTAAATCAAGTAAAATTATCTGCCAATGGTATGAGAATATTTTAATTTTGAACTAGGTCTTCTTTTCTTAAAACAAGCAAATGAATCTTTCACTCTCAATTCTTAGCCAGTTAATTTATCTTGCATGAAAAAAACGATAAAAAAATATATTGAGTAATTTCAAGATCATTTTGGCTTTTTTCCAGCTCACACTGCAAAAAAATCCACATTAAAAATAGTTCAAGTTCAAGTTCTGAGCATTTGTAAGGCACTTTTCACAGTTTTAACTGTCTCATAAATGAGAAAACAAAATGAGGGAAAAAAAAAACAAAATGAGTAAAATAAAACATACATCAAGTAAAACTATCTGCCAATGAGGTGAGAAAATTTTACTTGGCAAGATGTTTTGAATCAAGACCTATTTTCTCGAAACAAGCAAATTAATCTCTCTCTAATATCATAACGACAAGTTTTTGGGTATAAAGTATATTTTCATATACATTTTTGATAATCGGCACATGTGTTTTTTCCTCAATATGAACTTTGAAACTTGGATTATTCCTGCTTGAAACAGGCGTTTATGAAGCAGGTCAGTGTTGTAAGGGCAAACACAAGAGTGAAGTTTACCATTAACATAGTTAAGCTCAACTCAAGTCAATCGTTAACTTTCCACGCCATTCAGAGAATTCTCTCACTGCGTCGGTTAAACACACAATCATCAATTTCAACTCAATAAATTAACGTCAGGCTTTACTGTATATTTACTGCATTTTTGATTACTGTTTGTTACTGTAAACACGATTAATCTAAGCAAGAACGTAACGCATGATAATGTAATCTTTCCATTCACGCTTTTTAGACTTTTAGATTGAATCAGTCAAACTTTGAAATAAATGGCCTTTTCTAAAGATCAAGCTACAGATCTTGATCTCGCGAATAGAATTTTTTTTTACACCATTTACATATGCACTTTACAAGTCAGAAACCAGTGGTGTAAAGTACTTGAGTAAATGTACTTTGTTACGTGACAAGTATTTTTTGGCTTCTTTGTACTTGTACTGGTGAGAAATAGAAGCAACTTTTCCTCTCTACTTGACTACATTAGTGATTGAGTATCTGTATTTTTACTCCACTACATTTGAATGGACTTTTTTGCACATTTGAGTTTGACTGAGACTGAGTTTTTATTTTTAATTACCTGTTTTTTTTCTGTCATTTTGAAACCTTGAGATGTGAATTTTCATGTCTATATTAGGAAATGAAAACTGTTACGTTCTCCGGTGCAGATGAGAAAAGCCGAAGTCCAAGGAGACAAAAAAACGTACATTTTTTGACGAGACTTACATAGAACTTACAGACAACAACAATGATTGGCGCAGGTGAAGACTTAAATACATGCACTGATGAGAAACAGGTGGCAACAATTAAACTAAAGACAGAAACAAAGGCTCCTGGGAAATGCAGCCCATGTCCCTTGTCCATGAACGTAACGAAACCCTCATAAATGAAGTTCATTTTTCACATTTCTTGGTGTTTTTTGAGCCTAAACTCAGTACAAGTAAACTACTTGAGTTCATTGAAAATTGGATACTTTTACGACTTTTACTCAAGACTTCCTGAAATTGCCAACTTGTAGCTAGTAACAGAGTAATGTTTACAGTAAGGTGAGGAATTAGCTGTTGACTGACTTTTTGCTCTTTTTTTATCTGTTTTGTTCTACCATTTTGAAACATTGAGGTGTTCCATTTCTATATAATTTCTAAAGCAGGAAAAATAAAAACCTCATAAAAAAGAGCTTCTTGTTTTTTCTAGTTTTGATACCTTACGACTTTTACTCAAGTCTTCTTGAAATAGGTGACTTGTCACTAGTGTTATGAAATTGTGTTTTGTTTTTCCTGATTGATATGGGTGTGGCCTAATTACGTTGCAGGTGATGGCAATATCCTGTTTTGTATTTAAAGAAGCTGAATGTAACTGCAAGAGGTGGTGGTGTATAGTCTGTAGGAAAGACTGGTAAATCTGATATTGAGAATCGTTAGCAAACTTGAGTGCATTCCGTTTATTGTTTTGCCACGCTTTTGTTTATTGTTTGTATCTGTTTTTGAGTTAGGGAGTTAGAGAAGAAACTGTGTTTTTGTTTTTCCACGTTTGTTTGAAATAGGGAAGTTAGGTTAGAGGGTTTTTCCAAAGATCGTTTTGTTTGTTATTTTCGTGGTGAAACACAGCACTCTTTATTTTTGTGGTGGGAAAGAGAAATAAAATCTCTTAAAAATCACCTTTGGCATTCTGATCTGTGCGATCACCCTAGAGGTCGTAACACTAGTAATAGAGTAATTTTAGGTAATACAGTAATTTGAACTCACTTTTTGTTCTTTTTTTTTTTTAATCTATTTTGTTACATTATATTTTGTAAACATTGAGGTGTTACATTTCCTTATCATTTCTATATTAGGAAAAATTAAAACCTCATAAATACAGAGCTTCTTGTTTTTTTTTGCCTTTGATATTTTACAACTTTTACATAAGTCTGTTTGTAATTGGTGACTTTTTTTACAGTATGGTACTTTTACTCAAGTGTGGCTTTCAGGTTCTCTTTACACCTCTTAAACAGTATGATTTGTAAAGTGTAATGCACTGCAAAAAAAATCCATGTGAAAAAATAAGAAAATAAACTAAATGAGTGAAAAAAAGAAAATGTGAGAAAATGTTTACTTGGTAAGACGCTTGAAACAAGACAAAAAAAACGGTAGTTTTGTTTCTGCATTTCAGTTCTTGTTCTCATTGGCTTTAAAATAAAAAAGTCGATAGTTTCTTAAATTGAAAAACATTGTGTTCTTAAAAGAACATCTCACTTGATGTTTATCCTTTCTGGAAGTTCTGTGTTAAAACATAATGTCTACTTTGAAAAATGTCTCGATTTAGTGTAAAATATCATCAAAATTAGCATTTATTTATAAAGCAAGAAAATTCAAGTCCCATCTTCTTGAAATAAGAAAAGTCATCTCTCACTCTCAATCCTGACATAGTTCCTTTATCTTGTAAGAGAAAACAACAAGATTCATTGTCTCATTTTAAGACTCTTTCAGAGAACGTATTTTCCGCAGTGTGAGGTAAATCACGCTATTTCAGCCGCTGCTCGCGTGTGTGCAGCCTGAAAGAGAAAAAGAAAGACGAATGAGCCGTTGCTAAACCCGCTAACACCGCCGGAGCGCTGGGTTTCCACGGCCTGGCTTTGATTTGTTAGCGGTTGGCATGACGACCCTGGTTAACATTCCACAGGGTTTTTCCTCCTAAATCAGAAGCGGCCGAGCGCTTGACTGACGACTATTCACGATGTCGGCAGCGCACATGGGAAAATCTCAGCACTTTCTCAGCGGACGCCTTTATTCGCCAGCGGTTTTGTACCATTTTCGTCGTTAGGTCTGGAATCGCCATTGTGTTCGCACAATCCGCACTTTCATCCTGGGCGGAGTTACGGTTACGGGCAGGAAATAGTGTTGAACTGTGTGGCACGGGTCAGCTCTTTATATCACCCTACTATAAAGGCCAACAAAACGTTTTGGCGTCGACTGGGCGAGCATTGTACACTCATTTCCAGAGGTGTCAAGTATAAAATAACGCATTTAGCTGCTTAAGTAGAATTTTGGCTCAGTTATACACTGGGAAAAGTGTCTCAATGGACCAAAGTATACATTTTGCGTCAACTTGTTACACCAAATCACGTTACTTTGGATCAACGTAACACTTTTACTTTGAAAGGAACAACGATCCACCATTTTTGAGTCAAATTAAGTTTTTAAGTTTAATGAAATCAGCAAACGATACTTTTTCTTAATGTTTTATCTTTGGAAGAGTTGAAAAACAGACCACCAGCATTCTTTGTTGATTGGGCCTTGTGTACCAACTTTAAATATTTAAATAATAATAATGTGCAAGAGCATCTAACATTATATCATAAAATCTGAACAGAAATCCATGTGGCCATGAATGGCAAACAGATAGAAATTCAGTCGAGTCTCTGCTCTCATAACGAGACACATTGATGTTTTTTACATAATTACTTTATTTAAACATCTATTGTCTCCTTTTAAGACAAATCGCTTCAATTGCTCCTTCTTACAACAAAACGAGATCATGTAAACGTGTTTATGATTTATTTTAAAGTTTAAAAGAGTTAAACAATTGCGTACAGCACATGCAAGCTTCTCATTGGCTCATTGGCCAATTCTCATTGGCCAATCCAAGAAACAAGGTCTTCTCTTGTCTTCACCATCTCCTTGCTTTTACTTTTAATACTTCAAGTAGTTATCAAACCAGTACTTGTACTTGAGTAAAAAGGTTGAGCTGATGCTTTAACTTCCACAAGTCTTTTTTAACTCTAGTATTTATACTTCTACTTGAGTAATGAACGTGACTACTTTTGACAGCACTGCTCATTTCCATAAATTTCACTTGACCCAAAATCAAACTACTCTTGTCTTTTCGGAACAAAACCATGTTCTGATGAAACCATGGAGTCTTGATATCAATGGTTAAAGCACCAGAATGCATCACAACTGGTGCAGAACCTCTAATAATATTCTTAATTTTCTCGTGGATTGTTAAATATCGTTAAATATGGAGTTATATTTGCCGTGGAAGCTCTGGATGAGTGGAGATTACAGGTTTCGATGACAGTTTTTACCAAAATTGATTAACATTTAAAAAAAAACCTTTTTTTCCTAATTTTTGAACACAGATAAATAATGGACATGTTTCTTCTTTAAAGACAATGATTTCCCTAATTCGCATAACAACTTTGCGTTGGTCTTGAATTAAGAAAAGCGCTATCTAAACTAACTCGAACTTGAAATACTTGAGTAAAAGTGCAGATACCTTACTGTAAAACTCACTCCATTACAAGTTACACGTCATCAATTCCAATAAGACTTGAGTAAAACTCGTAAAGTATCTTTTAGTATATTTTTATTTAGTATATAAAAAGATGCCGACTTGTTGCGCACAATCACAATGTAGCGAGTAACGGTAAGTGTCCAGTCAAATGTAGTGGAGTAGAGATACAGATCACTAATGTAGTCAAGTAGAGTTGCTTCTATTTCTGATACTCAAAACAAAGTAGTCAAAATATATTTAAGTGAGGTAGCAAAGTCCTTTACGTACTTTACAGTACACCAGGGGCTAGCAGCTATATTTTATTAGTTTTTTTAGTTTGGGACTGTTGCTCTTCTGACCCAGTAATAAAACCACTGAAGCACAAAAAGTTCCTCTTTTTCTCCTCCATTAACTCTATTTTATTGTGTAGTAAAAAGTCAGGTATTGACAGAAAACACACACTGTGTGTTCCAGTGACTTGATCTTGTGTCAAATAAATTGTAAAGTTAAACGTTTTTTGAAAACGTAAAGCAGTTTCGTCCGCAAGAGAGTCAAAATCAAACGAAAACCACATAGCAAGCAACCCCGCTCTGTGATTGGTTGTCAATCACTTCAAGGTGCCCCACCCACAGATCAAGAGCTGCTGTGATTGGCTCCAGCTCATGACCCAGAAACAATGGAAAAGATGTTTAGAAAATGAACGTATGGAACAAAATGCTGTTCCAAATCCAAATGTGTAATTACTGTTAATGTTATATAGAGAATGCGAAATTTACATTCGCATGAACACGGTTGTATATTATGTATTCAATTGTTTCAATTATAAAACAATACCTGACACAAAACTGAAATAGATGAAAGTATTTTTACATTTTTTACTAATAATAGGTAAAAAAATGAGAAACTAACAAGGTAAAACAGGTGAAATAATTTTAAACTATTTTGACCACACTGGGAATTCTGGGAAATGGTGTTTGTGAGATAAATGTGCCAGTATGATCTTTTCTTACAAAGTAAAGAAATTTTGTAAAAATTTTCCGTAAAAAAGGTTTCTGTAAAATTTGGAAAAAATCACTCAAGAATCTCAATATTTATTTAGAATAATTCTGTTTGATGTGAAGTATTATTACCGAAAAACAATTACAGTATACTGTTAGATCAAAGAGCGAGTTCGACACTAGACACTTCTGCAGATAAAATACAAGATGTATTTATCTTTTTGATCACACTGTATTCATCAGAGATGTAAGAAGTACCAGGCAACCATACTTTATGCGTTTGCATGAGTAACCATACATTACATGAGTAAAAGTACGGATACGTACTATATCAGTTACTCCAACACAAGAAAAAAGTCACCAATATAAAAAAGACTTGAGTCAAAGTAGCACAGTACTGAATTTTAAAAGAACTTGAGTATTTTACTCATACTGATTTTAGGCTAAAAAAAAAACAATGAAATGTTTGTCGCACATTATCATAATGTCAAGTGTCCATTCAAATGTAGTGGAGTAAAAATACAGTTACTCAATCACAAATGTAGGGAAGTAGAGAGTAAAAGTTGCCTAGATTTTTGACACTCGGCACAAGTACGAAGTAGCCAAAAACAAACATAAGTAAAGTAACAAAGTACATTTACTCAAGTACTTTACACCTCTAGGATTTATGGTCATGTGTCTATATCTCGTCAGATTTACCGACGCTCCACGGACAAAGACAGTCAGTTCAAAATAACCGTCATAAGAGAAACACAAACCTTACGTTCTTGTTGGAACTTGTAACTGAAATAAAACCTCAAGATGGTTCCACTTTTCTCATGTGTGTGCAATCTGCATTAATATCGTGTAACGTGTTCTCATAACTTCACGCGGTTTTGGCTTCTGGAAAACTCCAGGTTTCCATCCGCCGCGTCATCGCCTCTCACGATTTGGCTTCGCTTGTCGACCGCGTTGGAAACCGAGCTTCGCAGTTCACCACAAACCTGAAATTTATGTTCCTCTGTGGAACGTTCTAAAATTAGGCCTGTAAAGCGCTTCTGAGTCTTTTAAAAGCCGTTTCTAGCTCCCGATGTTAAAGTAAAGACGCACAATGACACTTATAAAACAGAAGCCAGATTCATTTGTGTGATAATTCCGCTTGATTCAGTTTTATTTCTGTTAAATGACATCCCATGAGATTTATAATTGACGAATGGGATCAATTATGACAACTTTTCTGGTTTTTATTTAGTTTGCTCGTACTAATGTACTACTTATTTATTTTCATTTTCTTTTGGATCGGTTGAATTAAAAAAGAGACACTGAACGGTCCTACAGAAGATCTGATGCTGTTGTGATATATACACTGCAAAAAATAAATTCTTGACAAGCTAAAAAAATCTTGAAATGGGACAATAAATCACGTTGTTTTTTCTTACAAGATAAATTAACTACGTCGGGATTAAGAGTGAGAGATGACTTTGCTTAATTCAAGAAAATGGGACTGTTTCTTGCTAATTTTTCTAATGTTTTACACTAAATCGAGACATTTTTCAAAGTGGACATTATGTTTTAACACAGAACTTCCTGAAACGAGAAACGTCAAGTGAAATGTTCTTTTTTTAAGAACACAAGGTTTCTCAATTTAAGAAACTAGCTACTTTTTTATACTAAACCCAATGAGAACAAGAAACAAATTTACCGTGTAACAAGATTTTTTTTGTCTTAATTTAATCTGTTTTACCAAGTCAAATCTTCTCACCCCATTGGTAGATAATCTTTTTTCTTATTTTTTCACGTGTATTTTTTACAATGTGTAGATCAGGTTTATATGAGTGGAGATTAAAGATTGCGTTGAAGGTCTGAGTGAATTTGTTCTGCCATTATACACATACAGTATCTTACACAATACACACATCTGTGAAAAGACTTTAGTGAATTTTACACATTTTACCCTCCCCCCCAATCAGGGTGTGTATATATACACACACACACACACACCCTAACGTGTATAAGATATATATATTATTCTTAATACTGTATGATAATAATAATAATAATAATAATAATAATAATAATAATAATAATAAAAAATATGTGGCCAAATCAATGAACAATATAGAATTTGAATTTCCTCACAATTTAACAAAGGTTTAACTTTGCTTATGATTTCGACAGATTTTCTTTTGAATGCAAATAATGTGCACTTTTTTTTCCAATGTTCATCGATGGAGAATTCCAAAACTTCTTTCGTCATGACTTCCATTGAAAAACAATTCTACATGTCTTGTACATTTTGTTATTCTACTTTTGTAAACAGCATACACTTAGTTTTCGTCAAATGTATCCAGAGCCTGTTCTTGGAAAATGTCAAGAAATCCACTCCTCATGATCAACCTGAAAAATACAAATCTCGAACCTCGTCGTTGTGACTTGCGGCTGTATTTCAGAATGATTCAGTCCATCTACAGGGCAAAACGGAACATTCTAGGCCGCGGCTCATAAAACGACGCCATGTGATTGTGTAGTGAAAAAGCTGTGCACACACTGAACGTTCCCCTCAGTCGCTTTGAAAATCGCACGGTTTTCTCAGCATTCAGACTTTCTGAGAAGCATTAGCTTTGAACTGCTATCTTAAATCAGACGCGGGCAGTTCATCTTCTCGTTTTCTGAAAAACCTTTCAGATTACTGTAAAAAGCCTAATAAAGACCAGCAAGTCCGGACAGAGTAAAGTGGCTTTTTCTTTTCTCTTGCTCGGCTGATTGATTGCTCGTAATTGTTACTGCAACTAAAGGCCTCGCTTTTTTTTGTCATTCGGTTACTATGGAAAGCAAATATCATTGTTAAACGAACGTCTAATGTTGTACGCCATAACTGTGTGTTAGTAATGCCAAAGGTTAAACTTTAGCGCTTGTGCTAGTTTAGCTTTAGCTCATTTAGTTAAACGTTAGCTAAAGACGACTCCATCTTCTAATGCCGATAATGTGACAACTTTCAAGATACTTAAGAGAAAATTGATTTATCATTTACAGTCGGGCCGCTGTTTACGGAGTTGTGGATTGCAAGAGCTTTATTTTACATTTGTTGTACATTTTAAGATATATACGTAATTCGTTTCGGCTTCTAAATTAATTCGCATACGTAGATTTATTTGCATGTAGTAAGCAGTGCTCGACATGATTTTTCTCTAAAATAATGGCATGTTGATGACAAGCTTGCTCCCAGGAAAAATTTCACTTTTTAAACTGCTCGAAAATAGGAAATAAAATGCAACGGTAGTGGTCAGTTCAGTTTATTCAACTCTGGCTCGTGAATCACTTGATCTCCTTGGTCTCTTTAGTAGAAGACACTAGTTTTCCATCCACTATCGTTTCAGTGATGGTGGTGAGGGAAACTTCTTTCTTAGACCTGTCGGGGAGAAAGATGTTATGACTTTGAGGACAAAAAAAAACCATATTTAGGCAAATATAAGCACCTTGCGAATATAAGCATACCACTGATATTTATGGCACAAAATAAAAATTCAATTTTTCTTTTACATTTCTGGTTCAATTAGGTTGATATTCTCCTAAACATACAATTTTTTCTTTATTTAACAAACCCAACTTGTGACTCGTATCGTTTTGATATGCAAAACAGCATAGCAACAAAAAGTCTAGTGGTGGGAACTTTATTTCCCATGATCCCATTATCTGACGCTGTACAAAGAGAATCGAAGAAAAAGATTATTATCCCCTGTTTATCAGACCCAGCGTTTTGATTGTGTCTGTTCCTTGGATTTTTTACTTCTTTTTTTCTGTTATTGAGCCAATAAAAGCTTATACTGTAGCACGTCAGCCTACACATTATTTACTACGCGTGCATAAAGACAACGTGTTTTAGTTTATTTGTGATTGCTTCTGACTTGTAAAATGGAAAAATGGGCACATATATTTACGCGCATATATTCAATATAAGCACCCACCAAGCTTTTGAGCTTCAAAAATGGAAAAAAACAAGAGTGGTTATATTCGCGTAAATACGGTAAGTGTACAAGTAAGAAATTGTCGTCTCACGAGGTGCTTTCTCCATCCAGGAGTCTCCTGTAGGTAGCGATCTCAGCTTCAAGCTCCATCTTGATATTCAGCAGGGCCTGATAAGACTGTGTCTGACTCTGGATGTCATTGCGCAGTTGTCCGAGCTCAGCTTCTCGCTGCAGAATGATGCCGTTGTGCTGCTCCACCTGCATGCCGTACCTCATCCTAACCTCTTGAAGATTTTCTTCCAGGGATGCTCTCTAAGAACGTTCAGAGATCTTGTGAGTTTTACACATGATATGGGGAACCGACCTCCAGATGGTCTTACAATTCCAGCCGCGGAGTGAAGCTGGGCTTCCAGAGTCTGCATCTTCCTACGACTCACGCTGACCTCGGTCTTGGCTTCCTTTATGGCTGCGGTGTTCTCCGTCACTTGGACTTGCACCACACTTATCTACAGAAAAGGAGAAATTAATCTCTAGTTCAAGGCACTTGAACGTCAACACTAAATATGGTGTCCTACTTGTGATTGGTGCCATGCTTCCAGTTCCTTCTGGTTCTTCAGAACTATCTTGTCATATTTAGCTCGGATCTCCTCCATGATCTGAGCCAGATCGTTTCCTTTGGGGGCGTCTACATCCACGTGGACCCCTGAGGTGGTGACTTGACTGTACAGTTCAGACACTTCCTACGTTTCAAAACGGGAGGCACACATGGTTATGTTGCAGGTCCGTTTTTGTTTTCATTTACTTTAGTAAAATGTTTTAAATGACGTAGGATAGGGTTAGGGTCAATGCTGTTCCGTGGAGGTTCTTACTATTTGGTGATGCTTCTTTATCTCGATGAGCTCCACTTTCAGTCCTTCAACTTCGTGTTCCAGATGCATGCGAGCCAAGTTGGTGTCATCCAGTAACTTCCTTAGTGCGTTAATATCCGCTTCCACATACTGCCTTATCTGAAGTTCATTTTCATACCTGTGACACATTATTCAAATGTTAATACTAGACTTACAAATAATTTAGTAGGAAGCGTGTAGACAAGTTTAGACTTCCAACTGGTTTGCGTGTTTCCCCAAATTTTGCTAATGGCACACTCCATCATTAAGACCCCCAAAATTGTTAACATCAGCAGTTGAGAAGATTTCAAAACCAGCTTACTTGACCCTGTAGTCATCGGCCGCTAGTTTGGCATTATCCACCTGCAGACCAACTTGTCCGTTGATTTCGATCATAATCTGGATCTAAATTCAAGCGAAGCGACAAAGAGTACAATCGTGACATTTTATAACGTAGTAGTAAATTGTTAGATGGCGATTGCTTTAGTGTAGGTCGTAATAAAGTGATTGCCTTTCTCAATGGCCTGTTCAAAGTACCACGCATGTAATAACCCCGAGTTATGTCATTAGTTTGTTGCATTTAAGTAGAAAAGAATATTATTTAGTAAGTGAGTTTGTCAATATGGCCACTAGGGGCCGCATCGAAATTGTTACACACAGTGAAGTGACACACCCGAACCCAGAGCAGTCTTAAGCCATGGTGTCATGTGAGGGTCCGTGTCTTGCCTAAGAGTTGTAGAACCCACCGGACCGGAATTCAAACCTGCAACACCTGGGCGGCAGTTCAGACTCCCAACCACTGGACTACAACTGCCCCTATGGTAATTAATAACCTCATCGCGGTAACAGTTGTTAGCTAAAGTAGTCACCTCATTGCGGAGCTGGTCCAGAGTCGCTTGGTACCGACTGTAGTCTTGAGTGCTTGGTCCTCTACTCTCCACAGCCTGTCGAATTTTGATCTCCAACTGACTGTTGGTGTTTTCCAAGGTCTTGACTTTCTCGAGGTAAGAGGCCAGACGTTCGTTCAGGATCTGCATGGTTATCTTCTCGTTGCCAACATTTCCAGCCAGCCCCATTTGTGCCAAGGTGGATCCAAAACTTTCCTTATGAAAGGAGCTGCTCCCTGCACCGGACCACGAGTAAAACGCAGGTCGTAGAAAGCTGAGATCCTCCGATCCTGACCGGTATAGTCTCTTGTTTTGAAAGCTGAAGCTCTGCATTTTCGTCAATGTTCTGCTCTAGATAGACACAAGATGAGATCCGAGTGTGGCTTCAGAAGACTGTGAGATTTTTAAAGTTTTACGCTTTATGATATAGAAGCATTATCTTTAGACTCTGGACTTCCACCACACCCACTGCTGACTTTGATTGAAGGAGATAAAGGAGCCAATTTCTCTTTTCTTTACTGGATGATGATGATTGACTGGAGCCAATCCAAACAACTCTGGGTCTGAAGATGGGACACACCCCCTGGATTGATGGCCAACCAATCACAGAGTGAAACACACTCAAGCACTAATTCATTCACACTTATGGAGAATTTACAAGCCAATTCTCCTGATAGCATTTTCTTCTGGAGACCACGGAAGCAAGGGGAGATCATGCAAACTTTACAAGCAAGAAGATCAAGACAGTTGATGACAGTGTCCGCTTTTATTGAGAAAGACAAGACTACAACACAACTTTGGAACAAAATGGGACCTTGTGTGGGTGTAAACATCCAATGTCAGGATAAAAACACAAAATACACTTTAAGTAACAATCTTTGACTTTGAGATTTTTGACGAGTCAAACTAGAGTTTTAAATTAGTGTTGAAATGTGCAAGTTAAGTCTCTAAGTTTGCTGGGTTACACTGAGACTGTGACATTAAGGCACTTAGGACCATATAAATATGACATATGGAGCCAGACTCACTTTAACATATTTTAGCTACGGCCCTTGAGGTTCTGGTCTTGTGTCGTTAAGGTGGATGTTTCAGAGTTTTCTCTCTTTGGTCTCTGTGCTTGAAGACACCACCTTGCCGTCCACCAGCGTCTGCGTGACAGTCATCACTTTCACTTTCTTCTGCTCCTCAACAGCATCCTGGAGCCTGAGAGGGTCGAATCGAAAAGAAAGGTTAGAAGACTCCTCGAACTGCTGTACAAAATACCGTATTTACGCGAATGTAAGCACCCCCCTCATTTTTCAGGCACAAAATAAAAGTCGAATAATTTTTTTCCCTTTATTTAATAATCCTAACTAGTGACTCGTATAATTTTGATATCGTTTTACTGGAATGATAGATAACAAAAATTCGATTCCAGTGGTCAGAACTGTATTTCCCAAGAGTCTTTGCACTAGTCAAGTTCTGTTTATCCGAAGCTGTGAAGAGAATCGAAAGTTTATTGTCTACTGTTTAGCAGACCGAGCGTTTTGATTGTGTCTTTTCCTTGGATTTTTTACTTTATGCCTGGGTTCTTCATTTTCGACTGTTTCGAATCTCTGTGCAACGACACATTGGACCGGTTTGTAGCTGTTTTCGCTATGCTTGGTTTGTAGTTTCTGTTTGTTGTAATAGTAATGATTGTATTTAGTGTAATCTTACTTCTTTCAGTGTTATTTAGTCTCTGTTAAGTGTCGCGGCATGTCTAATGTTTTTTTATTTCTATTATTGAGCCAAAAGAAGCTTACACTATACGCACGTCTGTCTACACATTACTTAAAGACACACGCACGCCGCTCCATAAAGACAATGTGTTACCGTTTATTTGTGATTGTTCCTGACTTGAAATATGAAAAAATGGGCTTGCATATTTGAAATTGGCCATTATAAGCACCCTCCAAGTTTTTGACCGTAGACTGTTCGTAATTCGTAAGTATGAAAGTCAACATACTTGAAGTCTCCTCCGTCCAGAAGCCTCCTGTAGGTGGCGATTTCTGCCTCCAGCTTCATCTTGATGTTCAGCAGAGCCTCGTAGTCCTGGGTCTGCTGCTGGATGTTGCTGCGCAGCTGTGTGAGTTCCCCCTCCAGCTGCATGATGATGGCGTTCAGGCTCTCAATCTCCATGTTGTAACGCAGCTCTGTGTCCCGCAAGGTGCTTTCCAGTGATGCTTTCTGCAGAATCGTGAACCAATGGTGAGCTTCAGACAAGCACAAACTCGTTGAAACCTAAGGTGGCGAGAACTTACCAGGTTCTTCTGTGACTCCAGCTCGATCTCCAGTGTCTGGATTTGTCTGCGAAGGTCATTGACTTCTGTACGGGCGCCTTGCAGGGCTTCTGTGCTCTGGGTGACTTGCACTTGAACCTCCGAAATCTAGAATTTGCGGACGAGGTTGCATTAGCCGTTGAGTGGACCCTTGATGGTCTCACTGAGACTTCTCTGGACCATACCTGGGATTCGTGCCAGGCTTTGAGCTCCTCCTGGTTCTTCAGTGCCATCTTCTCATACTTGGCTCTCATCTCCGCCATGATCTGAGCCAGATCTTGTCCCTTAGGAGCATCGACATCCACCTGCACTCCGGACTGGGCGATCTGGCTACGGAGCTCCATGACGTCCTGTTGGGTGGAGAGACCATAAAATGTTTCATGAGTCAGTGAAGCGGTTGATGATGATGATGAGCGTCCTGCGAGTGTTCCAGATGTGCACTCACGTTGTCGTGGTTCTTCTTGAGGAAGATGAGCTCCTCCTTGAGGGCCTCCACCTCGCTTTCAAGGTTCATGCGGTTCAAGTTGGTGTCGTCAATGACCTTTCTCAGGCCCACGATGTCGGCCTCCACGCCCTGGCGGATGGACAGCTCGGTCTCGTACCTGCAGAAGGAAAGCGTTGAAAAAGTCACTTTCAGTTGTGTTCCTGTCGGTTGGAGAAGATCAGGAGTGACGAGGTTCATTCCTGCAGGTTTTTACTCACTTGACTCTGAAGTCATCAGCTGCCAGACGGGCATTATCGATCTGAAGGACGAGCCGGGCGTTGCCCACGGTGGCATCGAAAATCTGAAATCAAACAAGAAGCTCATCCTTTAACAAATCGTAGGATAGTTTTATGATGCTGTCAGATGGCGAGTGGCCGAATCGACATGTTTGTTTGGATGAGAGTCGCTGAAAGACAAAGTCCTGCTCTCGGTTGGTGTTTAATCATTAACAGCCATGTTGGATAAAGTACCATGGCCTTTTTAGGAGGAACAAATTGTCTTTTCGGAATGAAAGAGTCGTGTTCATGTTGATATTAAACGATTTCTTAATATATTTAGTTTTTTTTTTTTCAAACACATGTTGAAAATGTGTATATTATATAACTGATATTGAGAGATGAAGAGGAAAAAAAAAATTGGGACAGTGTTTCAAATCCACAATTCTCCAAAATCACTTTTTTATGGTTTCATGAGCTAAATAACATGAAATGATTTTATTGCCAGATCTTTACGATCGTTCCTCGTGGTCTCAAATCTGCTGTTTTCTGTCCACAGGAAGCCTTGATGAAACGGAATTTAATCATCTTTGAATGCAGACGATTAGAAAAAATCCATCGGCCTGATAAATCTGTCAGCTTATCAGTAGCTTGTTAGCTTTAGCGCTGATAAGTTGGCGTGAAGGTAAACGATAATGGCTGTTTTATCACCAACAGTAACCGTTTTATGAACATTTCATGAATTAAAAGTGTTCGGCTGAATCGCGTCTGTCGCACATATGGCGACGATTAACGGCCGACGTTTTCTACCACACACAAACTTTCCACCGAAAAGTCTCAACATTTGCCAGCAGAGGAACGTGTCTCGGTCAGCAGAAGTTCTCCTTGTCATTTAGAACTCCGCTCTACATAAACATTCTCACGATTCTTTCCTAAGCAGCAAGTCAAACTAGCTCAACATAGGCATGAAGGTCATGAAACAGTAGACGAGTGTTGATAAAACACACACATTGGCGTTTCACAGCCTCTTAGAAAGGTTTCACAGTCCCTCTCGCTCACCTTCTTCCTCAGCTCGTCGATGATTGGCTGGTAGCGGCTGAAGTCGTGGACGTCAGGTCCTCTCTTCTCCAGAGCCTCGCGGATCTTCAGCTCCAGCTTGGTGTTGGCCTGCTCCAGGCTCCTGACTTTCTCCAGGTAGGAGGCCAGACGGTCGTTGAGGTTCTGCATGGCCACCTTCTCGTTGCCCATGATCTCGCCGGTGGCTCCGCTGGCGTTCACCTGGATGGAGCTGGACATGGACGGGAAGCCCATTCCGCTTCGGACGCCCGAGTAGGAGGCCGAGGAGATGCGGGTCCCGTGGCCCCCGGCTCCACCGTAGGTGCTGGCTGCCCGGTAGGTGGGCATGTTGGTGGAGCGCTTGATGGAGACTTGAGACAGAGGCACCTGGGAGGCAGAGGAATGGACGCTGTAGCTGGTTCTCAGACTCATGGTTGCTAGAAGAAGTGAATGAATGGAGGAGCCTGGAGAGATGGATGGCAGTGACACAGCCGGAGGAGAGAGTGGGGCAGGAGGGAGGCTCTCGGGCTTTATGAGCAGACGGACCTCGGGAGACACGCCCCCAGGCCCCTCCTCACAGCCAATCAGGCTCCTCCTGGTCTTTCTGTGACTGGAATCTGTTGTTTTAGGAGGCTCCTCTCTTTCCATATGAAAGGAGAGAGCGAATGCGTTTTCTCTCTTTATTCTCTCTTCTTTTTAGTGGTTTTACTAGTTAGTCGACTGTTTTCACTTTTAGTCATTTATCAGTGGCAGATCTGTTTTCAACCTTACTGACTGAAAATATATTTTTGTTAATTTAAAATACATTTATTTTTAATCATTGGTATCTGTTAAAAGTGAAACATAGTGTGTGATACACATCTGTAACACAGCGGCAAATGTTACATTAAAATGTCACTTTAATTGTAGTATAGTGGTTAATGCAACATTTATTGTAAATAAAATTATTGTAATAGGTTTGTAACAGGGCAGTGAAACCGTAAGTGATATTGTTATAATATTTAAAATTATGGTGAAATTAACACCTGATAAAACAATGTCATTCATTGTAATTTTAATGATTCCTCGTTTAAATCAAGTTATCGAGAAACATCAGACGTTGGGAAATCATTGAAAAATATGTGATGTTGTAATTTATCAAAGTCTGAACTTGTTTGGTGCCACACAAATGTCTTCATCGTTAGTTGTACTAAAAAGTATATATATTTATAAAATGATGCAATTTCCGAAGAAAGATTGGTGAGAGATCAAAAAGATAGAAGTTGACACAAGTAGAAACAAGTAAAGGCCAAAAATGATACAAATTTGATAAAAGTGTCTTTGGGAGGCGTCACTAAACTAAATGAAAAAAGAAATGTACATTTTGTTTTATATATATTTAAAAAAATGAACCCAGACCTTTAACTGCAAAAACTGGAAAACTAATAGAGAGATGAAGAAGCTGATTTAACTGGGAATAAACTCTCTAGAGTCATAGAGTTACAGTTTCTATGATAAAACACAAGACGAAGACGAAAAAAAAAAACAATTATGTAAAAAGTTGAATTAGAGTATAGGTTTTAAAAGAAAATTAAAATGGATAGCTGTGAAAGACAATACCAGGCATGTTGACTTTTGAGAACTACTTTACAACCAAAAATGACATAATATTATCAAGAAGGTGAAAAAAAATATTGTGATTTAAATACTATGATTGTGATTTAAGTATGGTTTAGTACTAATAAATCTGACCAAATGTTACATTAGCATCCAGTGATATTCAGTCATTTTTTCCGCCTGCCACACCCAGTAAAGGATGTCGAGGCTTGCAAACAAAAGAACAATTAAACTAGTTCCGGTGAACACACACACACACACACACACACACACACACACACACACACACGCACACACATTCCTGGCCAATAACAGAAACCGATCAGCAGCCCCTCACAAACCTCAACACACACCTGGATCACACACACACACACACACACACAGTTTTATCTCTAAAGTTTGGTAAAGTCCATCTGATACTGATCACACATTCCCTGGAAGATTAGCATTTGCATACGACATGTGTGTTTCAACTACGCAACATCAAAATCTGGTTGTTTCACTATGAGAAAAACTAAAACGGCCTGAAATCCAGTTCAACTCGTCCACAGAGTCTCGATTTCTAGGGCATTTACGTTAGAACGAATCCTGATTTTTAATAATAATAGATGCTAATAAACGTAAAAAGAATTCGAGTGTGTGTGTGTGTGTGTGTGTGTGTTTGTTGGCCACAGGAAGGAATTTGACGTGAAGGAATGTCGATCAATGCGAGTGACAAAACACTACTGCGCTTAACAAAAAGACAATTAAATAATATAATGATTATTTTTAATGATTTTCTTTTCATGATTTTGATTATAATCAGTTTTTTCCTGAAAATTAATTGAGGATCTATTCTTCTATTTCTTCTTCTTCTTCTTCTTACTATTGTTATTATTTATTTTTTCATTATTATTGGTGGTGTTGTTTTTGTATTTTATTATTAATCTGTCTTGTTTTTTTTATTTCGTATTTTATTATTAATCTGTATTCACTTTTTTGTACGGTTATTTGAACAAAACAAAAAAAAAA
>CM051495.1:4690783-4702003 GCA_028031935.1 Paedocypris micromegethes | reverse complement strand
ATTTTGCCGAACGGACTTCATCATTAAACATCTAAACTGCATACGAGACTCGACCTGCTTTCCAGCAACCACCATTCATGACACATACGTTTGTAATGCATGCACGTATATGTGCAAATATGCGTTTACACACACACACACACAGACTCACACACGCACACACACACATACATGCACGTACAAACTTTTTATATACACATTATACTGTAGCAAGCACACACACAAACAGATTGATAGATAAATAGATAGATAGATGGATGGATGGATGGATGGATGGATGGATGGATGGACGGACGGATGGATCGGTAGGTAGGTAGATAGATAGATAGATAGATAGATAGATAGATAGATAGATAGATAGATAGATAGATAGATAGATAGATAGATAGATAGATAGATAGATAGACAAACAGACCGATAGATAGATACGTAGATGGATGGATGGATGGATGGATGGATGGACGGATAGATAGATAGATACTGTCATACATTGTACAACTTTAAATTTAACTTAAAGAAAATGAAAATAGCATAATAATATCAAAAGAGGAAAAACATCTAATTCAATAAGTGTTAATGACAACAATGACAACTATTAATTCTTAGTAGTCCAACAGAATACTGAGATTCTCTTTTCTTGTCTAATTATTTCTAACACATTTTAGTGTTTTTCACATTTCTCTAACACATTATACAACATGAAAGTGCTTGTATAATGGAAAAGAATTTTTTTTTTTACATTACACTTGTAGATCTATACACTCTACTGCTTTGCTAAGTATTATTATATATTAAGCTTATTTTGCACCACTGTTTTTTTGCACAGTTGTTTGTTTTTTGCACAATCTATTTATTGTAGTTTCCTCACTGTTGTCTTTTAAATTGTCCCTAGTTGTTTTTTCTGTTAAAAAACTTTTTGCTGCTGATGTACAAAATTTTTTTATCCTATCCTGTTTAATCTTATCCTATCCTATCCTATACGCAATGTATCTGTGCATTTTCGTGCAAAGTTGAAACTCCGGCTGGCTTTGGCTGGGACCCGAGCATAAAGAATCACACGGCAGTTAGCGTGAAGAATCCCCCTCTTACGTAAAGCCGCTCCGGGAACACATTCCCAACAACTTTCCCTTATACGCCCGTGTTTTACTGCACAATCCAGACCTTCTTGGCGTCTCCGTGTGATTTTTACACACATTTCACTGAGGTGTCTAGTAACAAAGTTAATAACACTTTACGTTACTTTACTTAAGTAGAATTATGGCTTATTTACACTGTAGTTGAGTAATTATGCTTCCACTTACTTTTTACTTCTACTTATTAAAAAACTTGTACTTTCTACTCCTTACATTTGAAGAACTAGCCTCTCATTTTTACTCTACATTTCTACATTTTACTATCTCATTTCGGCTAGTTTCACTTCCGTGTCGTCATCGATCTAAAAGCAAAACCCCTAAGAGTTCATTTTTAGGACATTACCGTATTTACACGAATATAAGAACCCGTTTATTTTCCAATTTCAGCGGCTGAAAAACTTGCGGGGTGTTTATAATCGCAGATTTCATATATTCACGTAAATATATGTGCTCATTTCTTTAAATAATGGTTCTTGAGGCAGACGTGCTCAATAACAGAAATAAAGAAACATTAGAAACGTCGTGACAATTAACAGTGGCTAAATAACACTGGAAGAAGTAAGATTAAACGAAAAACAATCATTAATATTTGAACAGACAGATTATACTCTATTTGGTTGATTGCTTGAACTTTTTTTTTGAGTGTTCTAATATTTACGACTAGCAAAAACCCAGCTCAGTCAACTTTACTCTATGCTTTTTTAGCGCAAAGACTCATGGGAACCAGTGAGCAGCAAAGCATGATTATTGTTTTATAATTTTTAAGTAAAACAACATTGAAGTGATACGAGTCACAATAAAATAATAACATTGTATTTTAAAGAGAAAATTAACATAATTTAGCCAGAAACACTTTTTTTCTTGTTCCAGAAAAATCAGGAGGGCGCTTATAATCACGTAATTAAGGTATTTTATACGACTGTATCTGAGAAAAAATCCAAGACTATTATTTTGTAACAAGTTTACAGATTTCATTATATTTTCTTACAGAAGTTGAACTGTAAGAATTCATTGAAGGACAATAAAGCACAATTTTATTTTCTTAGAGAAGTTGAATTGTAAGAATTCATCGAAGCACAATAAAGCATGTTCAAAATATGAATGTCAAATCTAGGAAATAAAAACATGGCCACAAAAACTTGGTCTGTGTTTGTTGCGACTAAACGAAGCATTTTGCTAAGTCTTTGGCGTGCTTAAATTACGCTACTTTATTTTAAAATTATATACACATACATATAATGGTTATTTAATGTTGTAATGAAAATCCATACATTTTTACAATTACTGTGTACAACAACATTTTAATACAACATTTCAGTCCTATGGCATTACTTTTACCTCAAGTAGTTTTCCTAGTACTACAGTACTTTTACTTGAGTAAAAAGGTCGAGCTGACACGTTTCCTTCCACAGAAGTGTTTTGTCTGACTCTAGCATTTATACGTCTACACTTAAGTAACGAATGCGACTGCTTTTGACGTCACTGGCGAGCAGTGGTTGCGTTTCCAACGGCGACCGATCACAAACAATGTCGGGGGCCTCGGGGCGTTAAAAGTCATGAAAAGATCCACTGTGAAGCTCTGGAAGTCCACTCTACACCTTCTCCCAGGCTTTAAAGACGCATCCACCTACAAGCGCGAGGATTCCGACTTCCTCCATGATGAATGACGAATCCGCGTCTTGCCAGGAACACCTTTCATGATTGTCCGTGACATTTCGGTGGCTGGTGGCATCTCCAGCACGTCTGGGTTCCTCCTCGCTTGAACCAGTGTGTCAGATGATTGTGTGTGGCTTGGGTTGTTTTATTACCCAGCATTCCTTGTGATGCGACTACATGAATGCCGAGCGCTGTCTGGGAGGATTTATGATTCGGGCTTTTAGTCGACAGCATTAGGTCTTGTTGTTCAACAGGACCCGTTTGAATTTGTAGAGATTTTGTTGTCAATCCTAGTTTGGGTTTAATTTTGTCTCTTGTGGATCCCAAACACATTTGTGCAAATGTACATGCTTTCAAAATGCAATTTGCAAATGTAAACGTATGTTTTCCCCATGACCTAAAATGGAACTCAATGAAAGGAATGTTCTGTATTTTTGGCACCATAAGACGCACTGGATTATGGATCATGAGGCTCCATTAATAAACGTCTTGAACGTTATTCACAGATAACAATTTTTTTTTCAGAATTACACGACAAAATTAGAAAGAATTTTCATATTTTGATGCGCCTTTATATCAGAGAAACAAAAAGTGAGTCACTCAATCGGATTTTTGTTGTCAATTCTGATTTGGCTTTAATTTTGTCTCTCGTGGATCCCAAACACATTTGTGCAAAAATGTTTTTTGTTTATTTTGCAAATGTCAGAATAATACAAATGAAATGTATTATTAAATGTAAACTTTACAAAAATGTTTTTTGGAATGTAGCTCAGTGAAAAGGAATGTTCCGTATATTTACGTAATCAGAGATAATAAATATTTTTTCAGAATTATACGACAAAAATTTAAAAGAATTTTCGGATTTTAAGTGTCTTTATATCAGAGAAACACGGTTAATGGACAAAAGTGAGCCACTCAATCCGCTCCATTGCAGATTTAGAGATGTTTATTGTGAATTTCCGTGATCAATTGCAGAATTACGGTATCTACTACGGTAATTACATGTATCAATTATTCATAATTCTAGTAGCCTTGAATTCCTTTACGGCGTCTTCTCTTTCAGTCGCAGCGACGGCAGGAATCTCAGTGATGAAGTGACGTTCATTAGACAACTATGGTCTCTGAGGAACCTATTGGAATGTGTGTTCTGCATTCAACCCATCCGTGAAAATACGCTGAACTCACGTGCACACACACACACACACACACACACACACAGCAGACGCCAGGTCCAATGTCTTGCTCAAGGATTCTTCGGTTGTGAAACCTGCTGGTCTGGGATTCGAACCAGCAAACTGATTGCAAAGCAACTCTTGCAAATCATAAACTGTTGCCATCATAATCCACGGAGATTCTCCACTTGTTAGTTATTCTGTCCAAAAGCTAAAAATAAATCAAGAAAGGTCCCATTGCTGAGCCTTGGTGTGCTCCCTCCTGAACTCTTCTTTCCTAGCCTCATTTCTAGCCTCAAACAACTCCTGCAAATCTTAAACTGTCGCCATTATAATCCTTGGAGATCCTAGTCTCCACTTGTGTTATTCTGTCCAAAAGCTAAGACAAATTGAGAAAGGTCCCACTACTGAGCCTTGGTGTGCTCCCTCCTGAACTCTTCTTCTTTCCTAGCCTCATTTCTAGCCCCAAACAACTCTTGAAAATCTTAAACTGTTGTCATCATAATCCCTGGAGATTCTTGTCTCCCCTTGTTAGGTATTTTGCCCATAAACTAAGATAATAACCAGAGAAAGGTCCCATTACTGAGCCTTGGTGTGCTCCCTCCTGAACTATTCTTTTTTTCTAGCCTCAAACAACTCTTGCAAATATTTCAGATTGCCTTGGGCCACTTAAGAATGAGCACCTGCGTCCACTTTCTGACAGCTAAGGTCCAGCGGTTTGGAGATGGACCTGCCAACCAAGCGTTGCAGGTTCGAATCCCAGTCCGGCTGGTTCTACAACCGAGTGTCCTTGGGCAATTTGATGTTGCTTTGAAAAGTGAATACATCATGAAGTTCTTTACAATAGTTCCTTCTGTTGCCGACCTTTACTGAAACATCAAACATCACCCACCTACACCATCAAGCAACACAGGAACCTTTCAGGGCGAGTCATTGTGGAGTCTTGGCTCTGATCTGGCAACCCTCATGACCTCCTTCCCCTTGTGTCTAACAGTCCTGGACTAACCCTGGTGAGAAAAATACCTCATGTGTTTGTGGAGAGTGGCACGGGGGTATGAAAGTGATCGGACAGTGTGAAGACTCTGCTCAATGTTGGCGGGAATCGGCTGGAATCCCTGGACTTTCATCCATCCATTTTCTCAACCACTTTTCAATTTCTGGGTCCAGCTGGAGCCAATCACAACTCTGGGAGCAACTCTGGATGGTTTGGTTGCCAGCCAATCACAGAGCGGGACACTCACACCTAAAGATATTTCAGTAATATTTGAAGAGGGAGGACCCAGAATAAACCCACAAAAGCACTAAAATATACAAACTTGGGGATTTTGAATGTGTTTGTGGTGGTAATTTCTTCACAAGGTAGCATCTAGTTTAATTGAGGCTGTGCTAATGTTCTCGGGCGGATTTTCTCATAAATACAGGAAGGCAGGGTTATCCCTCAGAAAGGGGTTCCTGTTAATGTTTTCTGTCCTGTTTGACAGGAAATTCCACCTCAGCCAAAGACAATCCAATGGCTTTAGGGCGCTAGGGTGAAAGACAGGAACGCTCGTTTTGTTTCAAACTACGGATTCGGAATTCCGTGGAATAAAATACACTTTAAATCTGTGAACTCGAGCTTTTCATTAGTGAATGGGATTTTTACTCAATTTTTATAACATTTAATATGTGTTATTTAATTACTGTTTAGTTCGCCTGTAAAAGTAAAAGCTATTTTAAAGTGGACCCCCCCCCCCAAACTTGTATGTGGTGCATTAATCTTTCGTTCGTGTTTCATCATTTATTTACTGTACACGTTTTTTCCCATGCCGTGCGTTTCGGGAAAGTCGTTTTCACAGACGCCTTGTGGAATCCGACCTTGTGACACTCGTGAAAGTCGACAACATGAGCCGGGATTTACAAGCAAGTTTGGGGTGAAATTTGACAATAGTGTCATAAATCAAATGAGGCGGTCCAAGAAAAAAAGAAGAAAAAAACATTATAAGCGTTTCTTAAGCTTCCCAGGCTTTTGATTAGATAACATGAAATTCCGGCTCGATATTCCCAGCCGGGGGTTACTTGAGGTTAAACTTGTGTACTGTGAATCCACCTGCTGTTGTTTTAAGCGTGTTTCTCCAGGTTTTAGCCTGTTTGGACAATCATCGGGAAGGTTATCCAGAGCGTCTGAATCCAGACTTTGGCTCTCCGCAGTGTTGACCTTTGACCTGGGAGAGGTCGTCCCTGACAGGCCTGGATTGTGTTGAAGCCTCCCTCACATTCTCTCTGGCTCGTTCTTGCGGAGCTTCAGTTCTCGTTGGAATGTGTTTAGGAGAACAGATAGCAGGAGAGATTTCGCCGCTAAGACTAACCGGACCGGACGCACTCAGCCCTGTAAATGCCTTTCAGTCCATTGTCCCTCCGCTGGCAGTTTTCTCTTCCTGCTGAGAGAGCGTTTATTTGAGTCTTTCTCTCTGTTGACCGAAGGATGTCGGAACGTGATGTTCTTGGCGGCTGCTTGTCTTGCGAGGAAGGACAGACACGAGTATTTAATAAACTTCAGCAGTTCCAACTGCATCAAATTAGAGTCTAGAAAAGTGTCCACAGGTGTGAGCCAGAGAGTGTCTATGTCCCACTCTGTGATTGGCTGGCCAACGATCCAGGGTGTGTCTGGCTTCAGGTCCAATGCTGTGATTGGCTCCAGCTGCCCGTGACACAGTAGTGGAAAGTGCGTCACGAGAGAGAGAGAGAGAGAGAGAGAGAGAGAGAGAGAGAGAGAGAGAGGACATGTCAACAGTGGACATCAGATAAGGAGATGAAAATTGACAAAAAGAGATGGGGAGAGAAAAAATGAGGGAGAGAGAGGGCAGAAAGAGAGAGAGAGAGAGAGAGAGAGAGAGAGAGAGAGAGAGAGAGACATAGAGACAAAGAGAGAGGAAATGGGAAGAAAAGAGAGACAAGGAGAGAAGAGAAAAACAGGAAAAGAGAGAAGCAGAAGAAATGAAAAATGGAGAGAGGGGGAGGAGAGGCAGAGGGAAAGGCAGGGGCAGAGAGAAAGAGACGGTCAACAAGCAAAGAGAGAGAGACAGAGAGTGACAGAGAAGGAGAGAGAGAGAGAGAGAGAGAGAGAGAGAGTCAGGTAGAGAGAGAAAAATATACAGGGAGAAATAAGTAGAAGAGAGGTAGAAACAGACAGAGAGAGAGAAGTAGGAAGACAGAAGAATAGAGCGTGAAAGAAAAGGAGTGGAAAAGAAAGAAAGAGGGAAGGAGAAAAGACAGACAGAGAGATGATCTTTTTCTTCTCGCAGCATCAAAAAGAGTCCACAATTACAAAAACACATCCATCAATTTTCCCTCAATTAGTGCGTTGTTGCGCTTTTGTTAAGGCATTGATGACAGACGTTGTAGATTTACTTCATCCGTCAAAGTTATGAACAAGTGATGATGCAAATCATGAATAGACGAGTGGATTTCTATCGTTCTGTGGAAAGGTTTCACCACCAACCCTGAAGGCTTCCTGATCCAGGTGACAGGGCTCAAATCCTCATTTTCTTGATATGAGGATGACATTATTTACTTTACTTTACAGTCATTTGGCAGACGCTTTTACCCAAAGCGACTTACAAAAAGATTAGCAAGAGAAGCAATTTCTCTACCAGAGGCTACAGTAGATGTTCCCACCTTTGACTTCACGAAAACGGTCAAACCGAGTCACGGGAAAACGAGAAACCTTTGACAAGACACCTTCACAACGTAACAAACCCTCGGCACTTCTTACAGTAACTCTACACTAGATCGTGCGATTCTCCGTCTGGTACAGTAGAGGGCAGAAGTACAGTTCGCAGGTGAGCAACAGGTGACTGATCCTTATCATTAGCCGCGCTAGTTTAGCTCTGTCGCTAACGGCAACCCCTAGTAGTAGAACTCCCCCAGCTTGAGAGAAGAACGTAAGGGAAGGAAGAGCAGGAAAGGCAACCCCACACAGCTGTTATCGGAACAATGCAGGCGGAAAAAACACCACCTTTTCTGACGACACTTCCATCGGCATTCCTCCCTAACGGTTAACGCCAGTTACGTTGAACAAATGGGCTGTTCTCGTATTTTCAGAGTTTGTGTCCACACGCTGTTTTAATTTCTCGCCGTCTTGCGTAACCCGATCCCTCCTCTTCCCCCACGACTCCCTCGTCTCCTGCGGGGAAATCAAGGGCGCCGTTCCGAAAACCCCCCTGACCTCGCCAGACTTCTCGCACAAAAAAATTGGCAAAGTTCTCTGAGAGGTGTAAGGTACTTGAGTAAATGTACTTTGTTACTTTACTTAAGTATGTTTTTGGCTACTTCGTACTTGTACTGAGTATCAAAAATATAAGCAACTTTTACTCGAAACTCCACTGCATTTGTGATTGAGTAGCTGTACTTTTCACTCCACTACATTTGAATTGTAGCCATAATCAATATTTTTTGTTCATTTCTTGGGCAAACGAGGCGATTTTGCCATCTGTAGACTGGTGAAGATACTGGAAGCTGAATTAGAAACCACATGAACGCGACTTAGAGACGCGAATATTTACCAGGATTTTATTGTATAGGATTTATTTTATTTATTGTGCACATTTGTGTTTGATTTAGACTGACTATTTGGACTTTATTTAATTAGTTTTACCATTTTTGAAACATGGATTTGTTTCATGGATTAGTTTAGAAAATAAAGCTTCATGAAGAGACATTTATCACATTTCTTGGTATTTTTTTTTTTGTCTAAATTTAGTATGAGTAAAATACTCAAGTTCTTTTAAAATGCGATACTTTGCTACTTTGACTCAAATCTTTTTTATAGTGGTGACGTTTTACTTGTATTGGAGTAACTTATACAGCACGTATCTGTACTTTTACTTAACTATGGTTGTCTGGTACTTCTTACACCTCTGCTGATTACAACAGCAAGATTCTTGACGGGTCTTGACTCCACAGTTGAGGACATTTATTGCGATGAAGTGACGTTTGGGTGGTTCCTGATGATTTTAGTGCCAAGACTCTTGTGGGGCGTCACGGTTTTGAGTTTCATTCATTAAGAGGTATAGAGGAGCATCTGTCTGGCTCGTGGAGTTGGCATGAAGTGCCGTCTTATCACAGGTGACATTCACAGGTCGTAAAAGTGCGTTCAGCGTGATGAATAATGCAGAATCATCAATAGCTCAAGGACCAACAAGGCGGAGACGGTGCCATCATCACGTCTACATTTAAAGAACTGACTTTACACACGTCTATGTGTCAGTAAATGCTTCACCCATCATTCCATCTGTTTGTTAATCCACATTGAATCCCAGAATCGCACGATGGAAAAATGATCGGCGTTAATCTTTTCTCAAGCGTCAGGTTGGGAGCTGGTCTTTTATTATCACATTGACATTTTAGCGCACATGCTATGGATTTTTCAGGTATGGCGATTCATATTATCAGGAGACAGACAATTTTTCCTTTGTTTAACGGATATAACACATACAAAAACTGCAGTTGTATGTGTATTGAACAAAAAAAAAAACGTTGCAGGGAGACATAGAGAGTGTGTGTGTGAGAGAGAGAGAAAGTGTGTGTGTGTCTGTGTGTGTGTGTGTGTATGCAGCCATCAGAAGAGCCACATCTGGCTCGCGGGCCACAAGTTCCCGACCTCTGATGTAGCTTGAGCAAAAAAGTTGATTAATTTCAAATAGAGTCAGTTAGAAATGTCTTTATGTTGATTTAGATTGATCTAGATTAAATCCAGACTAATTCCAAATTTGCAATAGAATAATATAGATGGAAAAAAAACATTTGTCAACTTTTAATGTAAATGAGATTCTTCTACTTTTAAAATGTCTTTTTTCAAATTTTTGAACACAGATGAATAATGGACATTTTTATTCTCTAAAGACAATTTCCCCCCATAATTCTGCATAGAATTGCCAAGAAAAGCGCTATATAAATCAACTTGAATGTGAACTTGAGAAAATCTCTCTATGATCATCTATAATCAAGATACATTTGAGGGATTTTTATTTAGAAATAAAAGTACTTTTGAACGCACTAATTGCACGGTACAATGTGATTAATCCTAATTATTGCAATCAATTATTTTAATTGATGCACGTGTCGTGTGTGTGTGTGTGTGTGTGTGTGTGTGTGTGTGTGTGTGTGTGTGTGTGAGAGAGAGAGAGAGAGTCACATTGACTTTAACAGTTAGTGTGATAAATTCTCCCTTTAACAGAATTCCACAATGACTTTCGGTGGAGATTCAGTAGTGAGAAGTGTTATATAATTCTTACTAAAGGACCAAAAAAAAACCTTGGGACTCCAATAGAGATTAAAGAGCATAAAGGAGCTGGCAAATTGAGACTTGGCAAACCTCAGCATTGTCTGCTCCACAGCTCCTACTGTGACTAACTCCTACCAGGGAAAAAGATTTAACCATTTCCATATGGGGCTTGGAATTGCGTAACTTTAGGATTATTACCACAGCGCTTTAGGCTCGAAAAAGAGTTGACATTCTAAAAGATGACAGTTTTGCTCTTATCTAACCACATTTTTGCCATTGTTTGGTCGCCATGATGAATGTGGCTATTGACTAGCAGCCTTGGACTTGTAACTAATAGGTTGCAGGGTCGAATCCCACACCAGGGTCAAATCCCATATCTTTAAGGAACGGAAAATCCCATATCTTTCCCAAAGAATCCCATATCTTTAAGGAACCATCCCATCTTGAGTTGATGTCCAGGTTAAATCTTTCTAGCAGCGGCTGTAGGCTTTATCTGGGGGTTTTCTGTTGATTGGAATCTGTTAAGATATCTATTTAGAAAAAGGAGAATATAGGGAAAATGAGCAAGAGATAAAGGTACGCAACTGCATTTTCTTTATATTTACTGTACCTGTTTTATCAATACAGGACTATAAGTAAAGTGTTCCATACGAAGAAGAAATGTATCCACATATATGTATCATTATTAAATATATATTTTCAAAATGCATATATACAATGTGTGGGGAAATTTTTAAATATATTTTTAAAACACATGCATATATTGTTAAAAACTGTTTCATATGAAGCCTAAAGAAGACTGAAAGATTGAAATATGTGAACGATAACAATATTTCCATGTATTTAAATATATTCAACCAAATTTTATTTGTCAGCGCCTTGGTATTTTTATTTATGTTTTTTTAATTTGTGAAATTAATTTGTAAATTTATCAGCGCCTTTCTGGACACTTTACAAGCTGAGGAAACAAAGCTACAAAGAATTAAAAAAAAAAAAA
>CM051495.1:4666732-4690762 GCA_028031935.1 Paedocypris micromegethes | reverse complement strand
AAAAAAAAAAAACATGAAGAGACCATTCATTTAGTAATACATTTTAGTTCATTAGTTAGTACTAAACTTTAGTTAGTACGAAAGTCTATTAGTAGAAAGCAGAATACACTTTATATGTAAATATATTAAAAAGGGGTTATTCGGGTGTGTGTGTATATATTTATATACGCCAAGATTTAGCTTATTTATTTTAACATAAGTAACTGTTTTATTTAAACATTTTATTTAAACATCTGCCACTGGTGGAATCAAATGAAATTCAGCAGCAGTTGAAAAGCCCTTGATTTGCTTCCACACTCACTCATTTGCTTCCAACCCACGCCCTCGCTCTCCTCCTCCACTCCTTCCCTTCTGCCCTGTCCAGCATTCCAATCCTCTTCCATCATACCTGCCGCCTTTTCACACGCTTCCTGCCCACTGACCAATCAAGAGCTGCCCTCTCCAAGATCCACTCGCAAAGAACGTTGCAGCTCAAGACAGAATGAAGAAATAAAGAGGGGGGAAAAAAAACACGCTGGCAACGTCCAAAACAGAAGGAAAATATTACGGAGAGAAAACAGAGGAGGGGGAGAGTGTTTCTCCGAAACATGCTGAGTCTTTCCATCTGAAAAAATAACTCCCAGCCCACACCCAACCCAATCCCCCTGAAGATAAGACAGACTGACGATGACTCACGCTGGACACCGTGGTTAGCACGGGTCAGGAAATGGCCAAGAGAAAGAGAAGAGAAACGCACGTGCTCAACAAATCACTAGGAATAAAAGCCTGTTCTTGTTCACTTTATTCGTAGACTGTGACTCACTCGCCCACTGGAAAAGTCCGTTTTGGGCTGGTAATTACAAGAGTTGTGGTGCCTACTGGTTTACAGGGTTCCTACACTTTTTGAAAGATAAAAGTCAAGCACTTTTCCAGCACGTTCAAGTTTTTCCAGCACCGTACAGTTGTAGTAAAATTTACATTAAACACAATCGAAACGAAACTTTGAATTGTGTTATTGGTGGGAAAAAATGGACATTACATTTTAGTAGACCTTACTGACGTTATCGGCAAATTTGTTTTCTTACTTATTTAAAGTAAGAAATTAGACATCTGCCGTTCTTCTCCATTTTTAGGAACGTGTGTTTTAGTTTAGCAAAGTGTGACAAAGACGGAAACACTGCAACAATAAAGTGTCGATGCTTCCCACTTTCTGCACTTTTAATCAGACCTGGATCATAGTGATCACGACCCGTTTATTCACACACTCACTTTATTTATCTGTCTCTCTCTCTGTCTCACTCTCGGAGTCTGTGAAGCAAAAGTCGTGTGAAACCAGACACATAGCGCAAAAACTGCCCAAGTTCTGATCCGGTCCTGAGGACGTGCCTTGAAAACACTGTAGAATTATAAGCATTTTCAAGCATTTCAAGGCCTTGAAAACACTATATTGATATTCAAGAATTTCAAGCAGCCGTAAAAACTCTGGGTTTAAGGTTCAAGCCTGCAACCTATTAGTTAGTTCGTTTTAGAACCTTTTGCAGTTTAGTTGCAATAATAATAATTAATAATAATAATAATTGAACCTTTATTAGTCCCTCAGTGGGGAAATTTTTTCTCTGCATTTAACCCATCCGATCAGACATGAACTCGGAGCAGTGGGCAGCCACACAGTGCGGCGCCCGGGGGGCATGTGGGGTTCAGTGTCTTGCCCAAGGACACTTAGTTGTAGAACTAGTTGTAGGGGGGATTCGAACCGGCAACCTTTTGGACACCAGTCCAAGTCCCCTACCACTGGACCAGAATATTGCTTCATTTGCTCGCTTGATTCATTGTTGCTTAACAGTCTTTCAGTCTTTTTTTATGCAGCTACAGTGATTTTGTTTAGTCTAGTTTACTTTTTGGTCACTTGTGCAAAATTGTAATTTAAAATATGTGAACTACAAATGACAAACTTTTCTGGAAGAAGCAATCACTCCTGGACAAGTGTCCATAGGTTTCTGAGTGAGAGTGTGAACATGTGTCTGTGTCCTGCTCTGTGATTGGTTGGCCACCTTCAGACCCAGACTTGCTGGGATTGGCTCCAGCTCCCTGTGACCCAGAAATGGAAAGGTTCAGAAAATGAATGAACAAACTATAAGGTAGACAAAATGGAACTACAAGACCAGTAATGTTAATGTCATTAAATGGCAAAGACTTTTTGCTCATGTTTGTTACCGTAAATCTTCCAATAGTTATTATCAAGAAAGAGACTTGTGGTTAACGGAGATCAGCTCTTATTCCTTCTCCGACGGAATGGTGACGGGTAAACAGTGAAATTCAGTGACATTTTTTTTTTCACTTTTTTGAAAGACACACTCTTGTCAATAAGAGGTTCAAGATAATTCTGCATCGTTTTTTCCTTTTTCTGCCGCTGTTCTCTCAAATTTAGTCTTCTGTTTGTGCCGAGGACCAGACAAGTTCAAGTTTATTTAAATATTCTCAGTCCCATGTGACAAAAAGAGTCTTAAAGGAAAAAAAAAATCATCCAATGTTCATCTGTGTTCCGAATTAGGAAAAATAGAGTCAATTAAAAAGAAAAAAATGTCCATTGTTCATCGGTTTGCAGACTATGGGCTAACAGAAGAGCAACAGTGGCTAGGAAAACTTCTGGTGCCACTGTCCTCTGGCACGCTAACATTACAAAGTCATTGGTGAAGATGGTTCCGAATGGTGTCTTCCTCCTGCGGGGTGGAAAAGGAGTCAAGTTCAACTTCTGAGCATTTGTAAGGCCCTTTTCACAGTTTTAACTAAGTATGACAAAGACCAGTGAGCAAGCACATACGCGACAGTGGCCAGGTAAAAAAAACTCTCCAAAGAGGAAGAAAGCCATCGAGTCGGCTCCATCGAGATCGAAAACTCCTCGGAACAAACGTCACTACTGGAGACTAGTGGTTTTTTTGTTATTTTTGTCGAAACGTGCGTCAAGAAGAGACAGGCCACTACTAGGAGACACAGTATACCGTAATTAAATTCCATTTTGTTGTTAATTCTTTTGACAGTCAACATTGCCGTCATGGTGATTCATTGCGACAGCAGATACTTGCTTTAATATCTGGCCTAACCTGTGGACTTCTCTTTCATGAAGAGGGAAACTATGATCAGCATCTGTACTGAGCTGCGAAAACGTGTCATCAGAGCGGAATCAGCAGAAACCGATGTGTGCACATTCCCCAACGCCAACCTAGTAATCTGCAACAGATACGCCAGAAGATTCTCCAACTAGTTGATTAGGTTGAGGGGTTTGGTAACAAGTGATAGCATTGCTCCTCTTTGATGTAGTCTTCTACGCTTTCAGGTCAGTCGGGTTCTACTGAACCAATGATCAGATGTATTTGTGAAATCCACATAGCCGGAGGAAATGCCCGTTAATCTTGTCTCGCCTGTAATCATGGTAAACTGACACTGAAGAGTAGAAGTACTAGAAGACAATGGGAGGAGAAGCAAGTGCCATAATCCCCGTTTGACTGTGTTCTTTCTCAGTAATCTTGAAGTATTCCGAGTGCTTTGGTAATGGTTTTTAGAGAAGACACGCTGAGCCGAACAAACTGCCTTTCAATTCCCATCACTCATCTACAACTCGCTCAACACTGGAACATTACGGCAGTGTCAACACACACACACACACACCTCGACCTTTTGTCTAGATTGTTGTGTATACAGACCTCACACTAATACAGCACTCACACACTCGCACACACACACTTTACCCACAGCAAGATCACGTTACAGCCCCAAACTGGAAGTGCAAGTTAAAACAAGACCGGAATATTGTCGCCCGCTTGTTTACATTCATACACTCGTTTCGGAACTCTTTTTCCATTTCTGGGACACAGATGCCATGTTTGATTGCCATGGTTTCTCTATAGACCAACCTATCCACATTACACCCTTTTGCGGGTGGTGAGCCTACTGGAGACTGTGCTTACATTTCTCCTTCAGGCTATAGAACCTTGAGTATTTATACTATATAGTATATATATATGTATGTATATGCCGTAAAACCTCTAGTAGAATCTAAGAGAACGCCACTATGACAAAAGGGTTGAAAAATAGCACAACTTAACACAACTGTGTCCTATGGGGCTTGTCATACTGACCCAGTGATTAAAATATTAATAATAATATTAATAAATAATAATTAATAAAAATATTAATAATTAATAATTATTAATTATGCATCTAATAATAAGTCATAAAATCGGAATTAAAAACCACTTGGCTCCTTTTAAGACAAATCGTTTCAATTGCTCCTTCTTACAACATAACAGATTCATGTAAACGAGTTTATGCTTTATTTTTAAAGTTTAAAAAGAGTTAAATAACTGAGTGCAACACATGCAAGCTTCCCATTGGCTCTTCCAAAGAACGAGTTCATCTTAATCCAGGACAAGTTTCGTCCAAGTTGAATAAAGTTTTTAAATCAGTGAAATGGAACCATTGCAAACTAGTATTCATTAAAGTAGCTTCCAAGAAAAAACTGCAATGCAAATCTCTTTGGATCAACACGTCTACAGAAACACATAAATGTGTTGTAAATCGACTGATTAAGCTACCTGAGCATGAAGCTGGATGAACATGATTTTGAGATGCATGATTTTGGAAGCTAGATTTTAGCAGGATTGCTTCAAGTAAAAAGATCCTTCTAGACTTCTTCAGTCAAATGTGGCCATTTCCACCACAATGGAGCCCATTCGAATCGCGTCTGTAGAGATTCTCTGCTTTAATGATCTGCTTGGTATCTGGTGGTATCAGTAGCTATCTACCGGCCCGTATTGCAGGATTCTTTTTTTTTTTAAAACACTGAAACAGAAATTAGCTTACGGCCGAATGAAACCTGATTAGCCTAGTGGTATAGATAATGAATATTATCCACTATTATATTATTATAGATAATGAGATATTGAATAGATAATGAATATAGATGGATAATTATATTCATATATGTTCACAATAATGTTCACGGGTCGATTTGACCCGGGGGACTTTTATTATGCATGTTAGAGTCAGAAACCAAAAAGTTCCCCAAAACAGTGTGTGTGTGTGTGTGTGTGTGTGTGTGTGTGTGTGTGTGTGTGTGTGTGTGTGTGTATGTGTTGTATTATGTCTCATTGTTTGAGAAACAAATAGTATGTTTTGCTTCCTGTTTGTTTGAAGGGTCAAATTAAACAGTATCTTTGTAACACAAACATGTAGCGGTCATTACAAATACGTCAACACAACAATTGTTTGTTTATATGTAAATTACACTAACTAAGACAAGCAGGAGAAGTTTTAAAGTGAAATAATACGCTTTTTTTTTATTTTTAAACTTTTAACACGTCTCAATTTGACCGGAACAGTATCTTTGTAACATAAACATGTAGCGTGGTGTTACAAATACGTCAACTGAATCGTTATACTTTTTATATGATGATTACATCAAAGAAGTTTCAAAGTGAAAATATATTTTTAAATACTTTTAAAACATTTTTAAACTTTGAAAACGGGTCAATTTGACCTCAACAAAATAGGAATGATACGCCAAATTGCATCCAGAACTCAAATAGTGACTTGAACTACGTCAAACTGATTATTTTCGTCGTAATCTTTGCGAATAACTTATTCCGGTTTAAACATTTAGAAGGGAACAGGAAACCCTCTCATCATTCAGCTGGAGCTTCAAAGACTTTCCCAACATATTGACAGTTTGTTCTGGTTTGCTGTCATGAACTGAAGTATGACTTCTCATCCACCTTTCATTTCTACAGACGCAGATGTGGACTGAAGTTCTCTGTCTGGACTCTCCGTCTTTTTCATTTTGGCCTGGTTGAGAACATGCGTTTTCCATTTATTACTTTTTACGTCACAGAGCGCTGTTTAGAACTTTCTCCATGGGCTTTTTTTTTTTACATTTACATTCCAGCATTGTGGTTATGAAAATATGTGACATCTAAGCACACTGCTCTGGAGTTGCTTTTTTTTTTCTCTTTTATGTAAAACTTCACAATGACTTTGAGTATGTAGTGCCATAGCGACCAAAATCAAGGACATTTGTATATTTATTTAAAGAAAGATTTAAGCATTTAAGCAATATACACTGCAAAAGATCCACGTGAAAAAAATGAGAAAATAAAAAACAAAATGAATAAAAAAAAAAATGAAATCAAGTAAAATGATCTGCCAATGAGGTGAGAAAAAATAATCAAGAAATCTTGTTATGCGGTAGGTGTTCTTAAAATAGGAAAACATCCCTTGACGTTTCTGGTTTCAGGAAGGTTTCTGTGTTAAAACTTAATGTCTACTTTGAAAAATGTCTCGATTTAGTGTAAAATATCATCAAAATTAGCATTTTTTTTTTCAAGCAAGACAATTGAAACCCTCTCACTCTCCATCCTGACAGTTAAATTATTTTGTAAAAAAAAAAATAAAAACAAGATTTATAGTGTAATTTCAAGATTTGTTAGCTTGTCAAGAATTTATTTTTTGCAGTGCACAAATGTCATTTGTATTTGATCCTGGCGGTTTTGGCACTCCGATGTATATTTATAATTAAAAAAACTAGTACACTTATTCCCTTTGTCATTTTTATTTGACAAACTGTGAAACTTTTCACTGATTGTGAAAAAGTGTATGTGACAATAGACGAGATTTGATTGGATTATGGCGGTTTTTGGTCATGTGAGCAGTCCTATAGGAGACAATGGCTAGGAAAACAAAAGTCTCTCAAGGAAAAGGAAAAGTAATCTTAGTGAAATAATAATGATAATAATAATATTAATAATATTCATTATTTAATAAAATGGCCATTTAAATTTTAACTTAAATTCCACCAACAGAAGGAAACGTGTTTAATAGTGGTTAAAAATCCGACTCCGTTCACTGTCCTGAGAACGTTATCTGTGACGCAATTGTGCAAAAATGCTAATAACCGTCCCACCCACATTCCCACCGACTCAGTTATGCGAAATAACACATTTCGTCTCTCATTTGAGGGCAGAATGAAGGTCACACGCAATACGAGACGTCTGTCATCATTTCTACTATTTGTTGTATTTTTGCCAAGTCCGAGTTTGAGTCTTTCTGTGAAAAGTTTGCACGTCCGAAACTAGCTAGAGAATCTGTAAAGTCATCCGGAAGTGTGCGTGTGTGTCTGTTCTGTGATTGGTCGGCCACCGTCCAAAGCTACACCTTCAGACTCAAAGTGGCTGTGATTGGCTGCTGCTCCCCGTCACCCTGAAAGGGAAAAAGTGCTTCAGAAAACATGAGATTGTACGTTTGGCTGCTGATAAACCGGTCGGATGTTCAAGTTAATGACATTGAACGACAAAAAAACCCCGACAAAACAACCCTGCGGTTCTTCAACACATACTTGAGTGTGATCATTACAGTTATAGTGGACAAACATTCCTGAGAAGTGTTTACAGCAGGGTGTGAGTGTGTAGGTGTGTGTGTGTGTGTGTGTGTGTGTGTTTGTGTCTTTTAATACTGAAGGTGTGAGTGATTAGAACGAGAGGAGATAATTGCCACTTTAATCGACTTATTTACTAAAAGTAATGGTGAGAAAACAAACAGAATCGCCCATCTATTCTAGAAGACTAATGCTTTTCTCGTTTCTACTTCCATTTCTGTTTTATAATGTTTCTAATGAAAAAATGCTGTAACCATTTTGTTTGGTTTTTTTTTTTTTTGCTTGCAATCTTCACATTTTCGTTTGAAACTTTTTTCTTTACTTCAGATTTTTTGTTTTTTTTTTTCGTTTGGATTTTGGGCCCAAGTTTCACGTGGGGGCGTGCCTTACTCTGATTGGCTGGTGAGAATGTGATTGACAGTTGCTTGACCAGTGCGGGAGGAGTTCAGCGAATGTACACCGTGACATTCACAGTTTTTTTTTATTTTAGTACATATATTTTATATTAGTTATTTTATATTTTATATTACTCCTCCCCCTATTCCAGTCAATCACATTCTCACTGTGAATGCAACAGTCAATCAAATTCTCACCAGCCAATCAGGTCAGAAATCCAACAAAAAATCCAAAGCAAAAGAAAAAAAATGATGTGTGAAGATTGCAAGCAAAAAATGGAAAAGCAAACGTAAATGTGAAGCATTATTTCATTTTTTTGTTTAAATTTACGTTTGATATTTTTGGCACTAATCTGATTCCATACGCCAAGTGTGCAAAAACAAATCAAATGTCAGCGCAAATGTTTGTTTTGGATTTGCGTTCGCTTGGATGCGCAGATGCAAACTACACTTTTAATCAAGGCAAATTTGTTTCACTAGACGAATTTGCCTATTAGCGTCAAGGGGCGGGGCTTGACAGACAGTGACGTCACTCATTGGCCACTGCATTTTTACTAAATCCGTAAATTAATTCTCAATTCTTTTTCTTGTGTGATGGCTGATTATAGACGCCAGCCACCTTGAAGTAGCTCCACCCCTTGACACTGATTGGCTGTGATCTTGTTAATAACCTCACAAGTAGAATTTAAACTTTCGAGTTTTGTCCATCTCTGTCTGTTTTGAACACAAACATTTGCTGATGATTATTATGCTCAGGTCAAATTGACCCGTTTTAAAAAGTAAAAAAAAAAAAGTAAAATACTTAAAAGTATTTTTTACCTTTGAAACTTCTCCTGCTTGACTTTTATGGTGTAATCATCAAATAAAAATTATAACGATTCAGTTGACATGTGTAACATCACGCTACATGTTTATGTTACAAAGATACTGTTTGAGTCAAATAGACCCGTGTTAAATGTTTAAAAACTAATACTTAAGTATTTTTTCACTTTGAAACTTCTCCTGCTTGTCTTAGTTAGTGTAATCTACATATAAACAAACAATTGTTCCGTATTTGTAACGACTGATACATGTTTGTGTTGCAAAGATAATGTTCGGCTCAATTTGACCTTTCAGATAAAATAGAAGCTAAAAAGAGTCAGAAAGATCAAATACTATTAGTTTCTTTGCAACAGTGAGACATAATACACCACTGTCTCTCTCTCTCACACACACACACACACACACACACACACACACACACATACTACTTTGGGGGACTTTTTGGTTTCTGACACATACATGCATAATAAAAGTCCCTCTGGGTCAAATTGACCCGGGAACATCAAATCATCTTTATTCAAAAAAGAACTTAAAAACAACCAAGATCGACCAATGTGCTGTACAAAAAGCACATAAAACAACTTAAAAAGATAAAATGTAAATAAAATCACGGCCTAAGAAATAATAAGTAAAACCCACTAGACATGCAGGATCTCATACCGAGTTAAAAGCCAGAGCATAAAAATCTGTCACCCCGGCGTTTCCGAACATTATTGATGTTCCTCTGAAACGAATATTAAAAATGGAGTCTCGACCCACCACAATTACAAATGAAAACGGAAAACGTCTTTTTAATTTAAGGTGGCTATAAATAGAGCTAGTGCCAGAGAAACAGCTTCAGCTGGATCTGTCGCACGCACAGTTTAATGCGTAATATAAAGCAGATCTTCTGGATGTGGAGCGGTGAACAGAATCACTTCTCAGCCGTAGAAACTGTGAATCATGGAAAATCAGGAAGTTGAAGCTCCAACTCTTCTAGAAGTTTCCCAGGCCGCCCTAAAATATCCAGTTCCAAACCACACACACACACACACACACACACACACACACACACACACACACACACACACACACACACACACACACACCAAGTCAAGATAATATGATCAGATGCACAAACTCATAACCTTAACAAAACAATAGAAACGGTTTGAATATATTATTTTGTATAATGACTTCTGATGTAAAGGTCTGCAGTTTGGAAGCCACACCCCCACGAAGAGAAAACGCTTATTTGGTTATTCAAAATCAAATGATACATTAGCATTGACTGTGTGTGTGTGTGTGTGTGTGTGTGTGTGTGTGTGTATGTGTGTGTGAATTCCATTCAAACCTGTTTGAGTTCCTCTATCGTTGAACTAATTTCTTTACAGTTTTATAGGGAGCAAAACAAAAAGTGCGGAGAAGGCAACAAGAAAACTATTCATTTTTTTTTATTCATTTCATGAAATGTTGTGTTGCGCTGTATCTGATGAATGCGTTTCCGTTTAAAACAAACCACTGAATTATAGTCAAAGCTGTTGTTTACATTGAAGTCAAGATATTTTTATAGACAGAATTAATTTAAAAATAGGTTTTTAATTGTTGCTCTTTAACAATAAACTAATTAAATAACATAATAATAATAATAATAATAATAATAATAATAATAATAACAAAAGTATTACAGTTTTTCTCAAATGCTAAAACACATTTCACAAATGTTCCCTGCATGTTACCCAATGTCTAAACACAACACCCGTTTCTAAAGCTACATAAACACAACTAGACCTTCTCACTTCAAAACTCAAACATTCGCACCAAAAGAGCAACTCAAGCTTTCAAATATGTAAACACAATTCACATCATTGCACACTGCAGCGAAACAACAGAAAACACAATTCTCGGTTGGTGAGAAGATTCCTTGATTCATAACTGCCAATAGAAATTTTGCAGTAATGGAAAGTTAGAAATTTTAGATTTCTGCAGAGGATTAGTTCTTTTGCAACTTGTGTTTTAGCAAGGACAAATGTGTTTAGAGTTATGAGAACAAAAATTGTGTTTTGTGAATTGTGTCTTCATGTGAAATGTGTTTATGGTATTGGAGAATGATGGTTAGATTTGGTAAATGTGTTTAGATGACTGGTCATTTGGTTTAGGGGATTGGCTTTTGTGTTTTAGCATTTGAGAAAAACTGTAATAATAATAAAATATATTTGGTTTATAAACAAATTCGTCACTGAGGGATTAATAAAGTTTCAAGTATTGTTGTTATTATTATTGCTATTATTATTATTGTTATTATTATTATTTTCTGGGTTATTATTATTTTTCTGGGAGCTGCAGCCAATCCCAGCAACTCTGGGTCGGAAGGCGGGACTTGCTTCCTGGAATTGGTGGCCAGCCAATCACAGAGTAGGACACACACACCCCCACAAACATACACAGGTGTAATATTTAAATTCATATAAACTCAACACTAAATAAACACTCGTTTAAATACTGCAATATAATAAGGTATATTTGTTGTTCAATTTGCAATGTATTTTCTTTGTTTTTTAAGCCTCCGAGGTCGAGTCACACTTTTATTCAAAATAAAACACACAAAAAATGTCAATTTTGGTCGTTACACATCAATTGAACGTTCATATTTTTTTTAGCTTACACTCTTAATAAAAACATGACAGTGTGTTTTTAGTAAAATTAATAATAATAATAATAAAATTAAAGCGTGACGTGTGTTTTGCCTTCTCTTTGTCAACCGGAAGTGAAAAAACTACAACTGCGTATAACGACGTTAAAAACAAATGACGCAAATACTCGTTTAAAATTATTCCCGTGCGTTAACGCGTTAACTTTGACAGCCCTGGTAAAAATGTAATAGAAAGTCCTACAATTACTCTCCTAAAAAGGTAGATATCCCGAGACGACATAAACGGCAACAACACGGCGAGGACGGCATGATCGCTATGTGACGTGGATGTTTTGCCGCAGCATCAGAGTCTGAGACTGCGACCGTCACTGCATCTGTGAAGCGGAGGAATGTCGTAATTGCAGCGTAGCACTTGATTCAGATTAGATACGAGGAATGACAGCAGAAGAGAGAGACACACCTGGTTTTCTGGTTTATAACCAGCTAGAAAACATTCCTGGAGGGTAACGCACGGGGGGATTGTTCTGGGTCCGGGTGGGTTAAAGGTGGAAGCTTGTGATGCGAAGGGTTAACGTCGGGATCCGTGGCTTTTTCTTCGCTTGTGACTCGGGACGATGAGTCAGAGTCAGATTTTCTTACAGAAATAACTCGTGCGGCTGAAGCTCCAATTAAATGTGGCGTGTTGTGCATTTTAACCCTGCGATGTGCGGGTCAAATTGACTCGTTTTACTTGAAAGTATTTTTTACACTTTGGAACTTTTCCTGCTTGGCCTTATTTGTTGTAATCATCATATAAGAAACATACGTTCAGTTGACATATTTGTTACACTTTATAACACTATATACATGTATATAATATGTAATATATGTTATATAACACGCTACATGTTTATGCTACAAAGATACAGTTTGAGTCAAATTGACCCGTGTTAAAAGTTTAAAAATAAAAATTTTAAAGGGTTTTTTCACTTTGAAACATCTCCTGCTTGTCTTAGTTTTCTGTAATCTACATACAGTATAAACAAAAAACGGTATATATTTGTATATTACATATATATTACATTAATATTTGTAACAACTGCTAAATAATTTTCGGGTCAATTTGACCCTTCAGACAAACAGGAAGTTAAAGTGTCAGAAAGGTCAAATACTATTGTTTCTTTACAATAATGATACAAAATACTTTCACACACACACACACACACACACACACACACACACACACACACACACACCTACACACACTGTTTTGGGATACTTTATGGTTTCTGACATTAATGCATAATAAAAGTCCCCAGAGGACCTGCGGAGGGTAAAACAACAGAGAACATGTTTGTTAGTGTTTTTATATGTAAAAGTTATGAAATATAGTGATTATAATTGTTGATGATCGCTTTATGATCCTCAACTGTTGAACTGTTTGGAACTATTGAGAATGCCGCAACTAAATATTGGTTGTGTTTAACACGCACAAACATATAAACAAACATGTAGGAGTTTATATTTCATATAAATTAAAATATAGAGTACATATTTTAAGAAATTATGAAATTACTATGAACCCTGCCAACGATTGACCACCAATCAGGAGTGGGTTTCTATGAGAATCCAGTCCTGTGATTGGCTCCAGCTCCCCGCAGCCCAGAAATGGAATGAGTGGTTGAAGATGGGTGGATTATGAACCACTTTTCAACTTCTGGGTGACGGGGAGCTGGAGCCAATCACAGCAACGCTGGGCCTGAAGGCGGGACACACAACATGGATTGGTGGCCGACCAATCAGAAAAAAGGACTCAAAATAACATTTTAACTCACACTGATGGGCAATTTCACGAACTACAATGTTGTTGAGCAAATTAACATTTGATAAAAATTATGATTATTTGATAAAAAATTTGATTAAAAAAAAACATTTGATAAAAATTATTTGATAAAAACCTTGCTAAGAAAAAATGTTTTAGATATTCTGTTTTTTTAAAAAGGCAAAATGGAAAACAGACTTTGAAACTTGGGATGCGATTGGAAAAAGCACTTTATAAATGAAATGAACTTGAACTTAAAAAAGTGCGCGTTTTACAAACTGGACCAAATGCAACAATATGAGCAATATACACATACACGTTTTATGTACATATTTGTCAGAGGTGTGAAGTACTTGAGTAAATGGACTTTGTTACTTTAGGCATTTTTGTAAAGTTTGTCATTGTCATCTTCTACCGCTTCATCCTTTACAGGGTCGCGGGGAGCTGGCGCCTATCTCAGCAAATATTATAAATATGTTTTTAGCAATACGTTTTTTAGGCTACTTTGTACTTGTACTGATTATAAAAAATATAAGTAACTTTTAAGCTTTAATTAATTTGTGCAATTGATAAATTGCAAGTACTAATACAAGTACAAATACTATGCTCAGTGTTTTAATGTCTAAAGAATGTTTCTAGTTTCTTTACATGTTCAGTTTTTTTCAATCAATTGTATTATACATATGCACCAGAAGTGTAGAGTACTTGAGTAAACATTTAGAATTTTTGTATATTTTGTAAACATACAATATGTATACATTTGAATAATGCAATTGATTTAACAAAAAAGTATTACAAACGCATAAAGAAAGTGGAAAAAATGCTTTAGACATCGAAACACTGAGCTTAGTATTTGTACTTGTACTTAATTGATTGTGTGGATTTATTGAAACTGTGTGAATTAAAAAGTTGCTTATATTTTTGATACTCAGTACAAGTACAAAGCAGCCAAAAATACTAATAAGTGAATGATTATTTACTACATTTACAAATGTACAAAAATTCCTAAAGATTACTCAAGTACTTCACACCTCTGAAATGCACACATATTCTATATATACATAATTTTATATATAATATATAAAATTAACAAAACTACCTAAAATAACCTACCTAAACTACCTAAAAAAGTCAATTTACTCAATTACTTTACACCTCTGGTATTTATTTCTTATTTTGGTGACGCTTTTAAATCCACAATGCAGCTTTGAAATCTCGATTATTAGCATTCTGCGCCACTTTTGATGGACTTTCTGGCGGCAATTTTGCTGTAAATAAATCATTTTGCCTTGGGAATGCTTTCTGGTGGATGATTGGGGCAGAGTTCAGGAGCTAAAGAGCTTAAATCGTGATGGAAGGCGTCTGTCCGAGCAGGGTTTTACCTCAGTTCCCCTCCTGAACAATGGCCGGGATTCTGCTCTCGTAGTAAAGACATCCTGACTTAGACTTACATAAAGCCAGGGGAGATGAAAGCCAAGGCATGGCGTGCTAACATTAATCACTATCCCAGCGTTCAAGCACACGCTCCCCAGAGGTGTAAAGTACTTGAGTAAATGGACTTTGTTACTTTACTTAAGTATGTTTTTTGCTACTTTGTCCTTGTACTGAGTATCAGAAATAAACCTAAATTTTTACTCGCAACTCCTCTACAATTGTGATTGAGTATCTGTATCTTTACTCCACTACATTTGAAGGGACACTTATCGTTACTTGTTACATTGTGATTGTGGTATGTACGATACATATACAATGTGGTAAAATTTCTCGGGTAGACGAGGTGATGTCGCCATCTGCAGGATGCTGAAGGTACTGGATGCTGTTTATCAGCTCAATCACGTCAATGTAAATTAGAGGCGTCAATGCATTTTACTAATTATATTACACCATGTATAATTTACTAATCTGAATTTTATTTTACAATTTTTTCTGTAAAAGAAAACAAAACCTCATGAATAGAGTTCGTTGTCACATTTCTTGATGGGGTTTTTTTTTGGTCTAAATTCAGTGCAAGTAAAATACTCAAGTTCTTTTAATGGGATACTTTGCTACATTGACTCGAGTCTTTTTGAAATTGGTGACTTGTTACTTGTAATGGAGGAATTTTTACAATCTTCATCTGTACTTTAACTCAAGTATGGCTGTCTGGTACTCTTTACACCTCTGACACACTACAAAAAAAATGAATTCTTGACAAGCCAACAGATCTAGAAACTACACGATAAATCTCGTGTTTTTCAGACAAGATAAATTAAATAGCTTAGAATTAAGAGTAAAAGATTATTTTGCTTGTTTCCAGAAAATAGTTGTTTCAAACGTCTTACCAAGTAAAATTTTCCAGATCATTTTACTTGATTTACGTCTTTTCTACTAGATTTTTGTTTTCAAATTTTTTCATGCGCATTTCCTACAGTGCAAAGGTTCCTGCAGATCAGTGTGGACAATCAAGAGGTGGCTGTTGTTATCTGAGGCATTTGCATTATTGACTTGACGCGTCCTTTAAGACTCAGGAATGATGAGTGATGAAATCAAGGTGGTCAATGGGAAGGTCTGTAAGCCGAGAAACTGGTCAAGGCGAGATCAGTCCGAGAGAGAAACCACTCGCGTGACTTTCTTCGTAAAGTATCTGCGTAACCATCTTATCATCACTTTCAAAGAGGTTGTTCACACCCTGGAGGCCGGTGTTTAACTTTAAGCCTCTGGCTTGCAGAATGACTAAAGGTTATGGTTAACTTGAAGAGACGTGTGGAATCTGAGGGTCGTACAGAGACGTCCATTCTTCTTCTTATACGTGAAAATATCTATTAAACCATCAGCAGCAGTCTGGACGTAAACACGACTGTTATGTGTTCTTTCGCTTCTTTACTCGGAACTAATATCAAAGCCTGGCGTTTGTGTGCCATGCAAACCCAATGAATAATGGAATGTTGGTGATGCTGAGAACAGTCATATTTGATTCTCCAACCAACCCGAATGTTGTTTTGAAAGTACATTAATAACCTTTACTTGTAACATTCATGCCTAATGAGTAGCTTTCTACACAGTCTAGTTGATGTATTGCTAAGCGTTAGTAAATAAAGTGTGTGTGTGTGTGTGTGTGTGTGTGGGTGTGAGCGAGCTTTGAACATCAAGTCATTCTAGCCACTGCCTTTCAGAACTTGATACTGCTCCACAGAAATTGATATTTGTCTTAACTTTCCTGTCAGTTTTCTCCCAAATGAAATTCAGTTCAAGAATCTAGAGTCTAGTTTCTCCAAAATGATCTGTTTTCAGTAGAAATTGCTCGGTAACATGTCCAGGTGATAGCGAACGAGGAATGCAGGGACACGGGTGTCGAGTTTCAGCCACATCCCTTTTGGGAAGCGCCGGCCAATCAGAGTCCTCCCTTGGCTCCTCCCCCAGCATCCAGCAGATATAGTAAGAGGGCCGGAGCGTCTGATCTGTCTATCTGCTCGAGTTTCTCCAGCACGGCAGACGAGGCTCTCACTCCCCCTTTGCTTCAGGTCATTCCTTGCTACTACAAGCCGAGATGTCGTTCACCAAGAAAACCAGCTACACAGTAAAGTCCTCGTCCTCCGGGTCGGTGCCACGCAGCTTCAGCAGCATGTCCTACTCGGGCCCCAGCGTCAGCCGTCAGAGCTACAGTGTGCGGAGCTCCTACGGTGGTGCCAACCGTGGCATGGGAGTTGGACTCGGAGGGGGCAGTGGTGGCTTCATCAGCAGCTCTTCTGCCTATGGCCTTGGCACCAGCATGGGCATGGGTGGTGGAGTCGTGACCCCTATTCAGGCTGTCACGGTCAACAAGAGCCTCCTGGCACCTCTGAACCTGGAGATCGACCCCAACATTCAAGCTGTCCGAACCCAGGAGAAAGAGCAGATCAAGACCCTTAATAACCGATTTGCTTCCTTCATTGACAAGGTGAGTTGGTTCTCTTTTTTCTGGTGCATTGTCACAGTCGAGGTGCGTCACAGCCCCGAGAACACGAAGCATTCTCTATTCATCCGTAGCATCTGCGTCTTGCCAAGGATAATAGAAAGCAATCATAGAGCAGCAACAGGTGCTAGAAGGAAACTCTACCGGGAATTTAGTTGTGTTCCATCGAGATGAACAAGAAAAGGGTGTGTGCTTGGTCACACACATTTGAATGGGATATCCTGAGGCACTCCTGAAGGTCCACACCCAGTGAGGACGTCCAGCGGGACACAAATTAGGGGTTACATATGTCCATCGACTCGACAAATAATATCTCCAGCCAAACGTTAGAAAAGATCGCTTCAAAGTTTCGGTCAAGAGTTAATATTTAATGTGAGGAACCAGGGTCATGTTCTAGCACCGGGCTAGGTTACATAACACACAACACCCAGAGAAGCTGCCCTTCTACGAAGCAAGACCGCCATGAGCAATAATCCCAAGTGTTTGTTTAAAGCGCCGTCAGACTTGTTTGGAGTGATGCCACCGTAGCAATGTCACCTAATCATGCGGGCAATCACCTGTCGGTCAAAAGTCGCTGAAATATTTTTTGTCCACACGTTCAAACTGCAAGAAATCTGTGTGTAGTCATAGCTTGGTTTTACTTATTTACCAGTCTATTTATAATCTTCTCCATCAGCTCATCTCGAAAATCTAGTCTCAGAGTAGTAATCCAGAGCTGGAAAACCTGGATAGGCGATCCTAGTTTTCCAATCCTGAAATAAGACACAAACTGAAAACACATGCCTCTTATTGAATTAAGCAGGACAGTAGGTTCTTTTGTGAAGATGACCAAACCGCAAACAACATATCGGCGTGAACTTTTTGCGAAGAACTATGAATGAGAGGCGTGGTGCTCCTCACTTCACCCCCGATTACAGCGCCCATAGGTTCTCGATTCACACTAAACCTTTATTCTTGTTCGGGCAAATTAGGTACGTTTCCTGGAGCAGCAGAACAAGATGCTGGAGACCAAATGGAGCCTTCTTCAGAACCAGACCACCACCCGCTCCAACATCGACGCCATGTTCGAAGCCTACATCGCCAACCTGCGCAGACAGCTGGACGGGCTCGGCAATGACAAGATGAAGCTGGAGGCCGACCTTCACAACATGCAGGGTCTGGTGGAGGACTTCAAAAACAAGTATGTCTAACCCTCACCCATCACCTCCACCCGTCTTGGATTCATTTGTTTGCGGGAGTGGCGGGATGAAGAATAAATGAGGCTTCATACCCGCCCAGAAAATGCTTTAATGGTCTATTGGAAATAAACAACTAGGATTTATGTCATTAAAATGATCCCGATTAAACGATTATAGGTATTATCCAATTAAAATAAAAGATGTTTCCACGGCAATTAAATGGGCGTCAGCGTGACTCAAACACACTGCGACTGAGCAAACATTGACACAGCAGCTTCCAGGCGTCTCTAAACAAATTAAACGTGCTGATGAAAATGAAGTCCAACCGGAAGGTCTTCACCGGTGGAGCTCTACTGCCCCCTGTGTTGGAAAGAGGCATTGCAAGTTTAGAGTCTTTGCGTTGGTCTAGGACTAAGAAAAGCTCTATATAAATAAACTTGAACTTGATCTTGAAGTAATGATTTCTTCCTCTTTTCAGATACGAGGACGAGATCAACAAGCGCACCGAGTGTGAGAACGAGTTTGTGCTCATCAAAAAGGTTCGCGGCTTCTTCCTGTCCCAGGTGGGCACCACGAATGACACTGGAGTGAATCCATGACTCTTTGCAGGACGTCGATGAGGCCTACATGAACAAGGTGGAGCTGGAAGCCAAGTTGGAGAGTCTCACGGATGAAATCAACTTCCTCAGGCAGATCTACGAAGAGGTAGAACCCGATGCCCACGTCACTTGGTACGATCCGACGTCTAAATGTGCCGCGTGGTGGAATTGTAGGAGATCCGTGAGCTGCAGTCTCAGATCAAGGACACCTCGGTCGTCGTGGAGATGGACAACAGCAGGAACCTGGACATGGACGCCATCGTCGCCGAGGTCCGCGCTCAGTACGAGGACATCGCCAACCGTAGCCGCGCTGAGGCCGAGATGTGGTACAAGTCCAAGGTGTGTACAACAATCCCACGCCGTATAAACCTCTGGCATCTGATGGCGTGTTTGTCCCACAGTACGAAGAGATGCAGACGTCGGCCAACAAATACGGCGACGACCTCCGCTCAACAAAGACGGAGATTGCCGATCTTAACCGCATGATCCAGAGGCTGCAGTCGGAGATCGACGCCGTGAAGGGACAGGTAGGACACAATCACACCTCACCGAAACCCATCATCTACTCACACCACCCGTTCCACCCAGCGCGCCAACATGGAGAACCAGATCGCGGAGGCGGAGGAACGGGGCGAGATGGCGGTGCGTGACGCCAAGCTTCGCATCAAGGACCTGGAAGACGCCCTGCAGAGAGCCAAGCAGGACATGGCACGCCAGATCCGAGAATATCAAGACCTGATGAACGTCAAGCTGGCCTTGGACATCGAGATCGCCACCTACAGGAAGCTGCTGGAAGGAGAGGAGGACCGGTAAGGCCGAGCGGATTCCGTGTAGATGTTTTATTCGACCCGCAGATTGCCAACTCGCTATGTTCTGTGCCCACAGACTGGCTAGCGGAATCCAGGCTATTAACATCTCCAAACAGAGCTGTAAGTATGGCGCCGTTAGCCTAGCATAGGGCTACCACTTTTAATACCCAAAAATGTATGGGTGAGTGCGTGGTTGTGGCAATAGGGGCGGGGCGACTGCGACGTCACTTTGTGATACAGTGATCGCAGTGTAAAATATGTTTTTAGGAAAGTGAACACCGAAACATGGAAATAAACTCGTATTTTGAATCGTATTTTATTGGGTGGCTAAAATATTTGTAATTGTTTCTCGGTAAAAACTATCCAAACATGGAAACAGCACATACTACATAAAATAGCTACACGCATCATCTAGTAAAGTTTTTATAGCCTATTTATAATTTAACCAAAAATATAGAAATGTACTATTTTATTTTCTTTACACATGGGCATTAAGTTGTATTTGCAGTATACGTATATTAACGTTTCATGTAATAAATTAATTATTGTCTGTCTGTCTGACCTTAACAAGCAAATAATAGTACTGTATTACATTGGATTGTGAATTTTTACAAACTACAATTTTGCGACAGTTTAGATAAAGTTTGATTTTAGCCGTTTGATTTCAGTTGTTGACATGGTTTTACTCAATTTAATATTAAATACATATTTTTTGATTAACTAGTAGAAAGCGGTATTTTACTAGTAAGGACTATCTAGCCATTTTTTACAATTATTTAGCAATTAACTGATTAATTTGTTGATAATAATCACACTGTCATTACCACCTGCACAAATCTTTTTGGCACTAACTTGATCCCGTATAAAAGAGCGATCAAACTAACGATGACACCGAGTGTCACCCAATCAAAACTAGAAAAGGAGCATCTTCATAAAATACGATTTACACGAGACGATGAAAATACGGGACAAAACCCAACCTGTATCAATTTAAAACGGGACGCCCAATTACAATTTAAAATACGGGACGATTCTGTATTTCAGGGGCGGGTGACTCTAGCCTAGCATGGCTAATCCTAACCTAGGGAATTTCTGCCACATTTGACGTACAATTCTCAATCCGAGTTTCCCTTTTTCCTAGCGAGCTACAACTCGTACCCGCTGGAGTCTGCTAGCGGCGGCTACAGCAACTACTCTAGCGGCTACTCCAGCGGCTACGGCGGATACGGCGGCGGATACGGAAGCGGGAGCCTCAACAGCAGCTACAGCGACAGCATCACTCAGACCAAGAAGAGCGTCGTGATCAAGATGATCGAGACCAAGGACGGACGCGTGGTGTCCGAGTCCTCCGAGGTCGTCCAGGATTGAGCGCCATCCTCCTCTAATCGCACACTTCTCACGCATTCCCTCTGCCGCGGCTACGACGGAAGGCAGTCGTAAAGCCACCTGACTACAGAAACCCACAAGGACCAAATAATCTCACCGCTCATGCTGTGCCTTAAACCGCATCCACATTGTGTACCTAAAAGATGTACCATTTTTTAATCGCTGAGGTAAATTTTCTAGAATTTCCCTCAGGGATTAATAAAGACTATATCTACCTAAAACACTGGCCACTGCGCAGCAACAAACAACTTTTTTTACACAGCCGGACACGTTTGTAGACTGGAGAAACTATGCTAACACGAGCTAGCCTGTTAGCTGAACGACTCGGCATGCTAAAAACAAAGCTATGAAGGGACGAGTTAGCGCTCATGCTAACTCGCTAACGTGCAGCCATGTTTGTTTGCCTGTAGAGTCGTTTCGTAGTGTTTCGGCGAGTGCGAGCGTCCTGTTTTCTGTGGTGCTGTTTTTGCTACCAAAAATAAAGCGTTTACTTTAATTGTGCGTGTCACTGGTTATTCGGGCGGGAAAACACCCCGTTGATGGTGGAGATGTTTGTCTGGTAAGAAATGCAGAAACACACACACACACACACACACACACACACACTCATGATTAATAATCAAGTCAAGCACTGAGCAGATCTCAAATTTCTCAAAATCTTCATTATTCTTAATATTTCACATTTTGTTAAGAGTCTTAACTTGAGACATCTTTCTTTTTTCAAACGTTTATTCATAAAACTACATAGTATCTCTCTCTCTCTCTCTCTCTCTCTCTCTCTCTCTCTCTCTCTCTCTCCACATACAATTGTCCGTTTGTTATTGTTTTACCTACGATCTAAAAGATTGTTCGTTTTTTTGTTCGCCAGTTGTGTGTTTACTCCTAAGACGATCATTATAAACAGTGTATTAAATTAGTATCTCGTTACATGGAATATTTACAGGTTAGGATCGCTTAAATGAACATACGCCATGCTGTAATTTTGGTCTTACAGCGCCATCTACTGCTCACATTCGGTATGTAAAAATATGAATCAATCTGAAAACATCCGTACAATTGTGGCACGTAAAGTAAAGTGAGTGAGATTAAGTGTACTTGGTCATTCAAACATTTGTTTTTATTAAGTTGAAAGTTATTACGACATTATTATTTTTTTCTGTTGTTGTTTTTGTTGTTGTTGCTTTTGCTGTTGTTGTTGTTATAATATTAATAAATATATTAGTAGCAGCTGTAGTATTACTATACTGTGTTGTGTATAGTATTATGTAAAGTTTACACACACACACACACACACACACACACACACACACACACACACACACACACACACACACACCAAGAAAGAAAAGATTGGCATTAGTCTGATTGTCCTAATGATGACCAAACATACAATAAAACAAAAAGACTACAAACAAGAAGATTACGTCCCACAGTTGCGAAATTTCCTTGTTACAGCAGCACTAATAAACAGGAGCAGCATTAAAAAAAGTGTATACAGCTTAGAAAAATACAGTTAAATAAGATTATAGAAAGTTATAGAAGGTAAAGAATTTAGACTATAAAAAAAATGACGAAAATTATACACACGTGGAAAACACCCGATATGGATATTGCACATATCAAATATTTACCGTATTCATAATATGCAACAATATAAACACAACATATATAAGCTAAAAACAACATACATATGAAAGTGATGGTCGTAGAATTAAACGCTCCACTATATTTTTAAAGTTGAAAAACTTTCCGGTCGTAGATGTGCAGCAGGTCGTGTGTTCCAGAAGGTTCCGCTAGAGGGCCCCGTTCACCCGCGCTTCATTTTTTTTAGCCTAAACTCGTACCGTTTTTTTTGACGTCGTATGCAAATATTTCCTACAAGGTCTAGAGCAAACAAGATGTAAGTTTGTCGACATATTTACATATAGTAACAACGAAGCAAAAAAAAAAGACAGCGATCAAACATTTGACTTTGTGTGTCAATACATAATTCAACTCAACAGAACTGTTCTACAATGACATTTTTGGTAATCGTAATAATAGTAATAATAATAATAATAATAATAATAATAATAATAATAATAATAATAACAACCACTATTATTATTATTATGTTTTGAAAAACTACACGGAATAGTTTTAAACATTTTTTGTAAAAAACTATGCAATCTTTTTTAAGTAAAACCTTTATTGATTTGGTGTAATTTAGTATAATTTCCTAAGCAGCTCTAGTTTTTAATCGCACACAGAATAACGAAATATAGAGACAAACTTGTTTCACTCACTCAAAAAATATCAAACGTACAAGACGACGAGAAAATCAACGAGTGTGTCGAAAAGATTTAGCTTATGTCTGTGCAACTATGAGAAAGTAAATTCTTTAAATCATTCAGGATACAATAAATACATGATGTAATGATGATATTACGATCTTACAAATATTTCAAAATGTTTTAACTATTATTATGGTTGACTTTATATTTGAATAAAGTTTGACTTCGACCTGTTTCACCTTAACACAGATTAACACAGCAACTAGTAATTATTAATAATACAGTATTACTACTACTACTACTACTACTACTACGACTAGTAATAATTGGTGGATAGTTTAAACACTTCTCACATAGAGCTGATATACTTGGAGTGTGTGTTTGTACATGTTTTACAAAGGCGTGTGTGTGCATGTGTGTGTGTGTGTGTGTGTGTGTGTGTGTGTGTGTGTCGATCGCTCAGTTTATGTGAACTTAAAATCTTACAGGCTTTTTAATACAACGGTACTTTTTAACCTCTTCTAACAATTAAATATTCATTAAATAATTGAAGCAATTTTCACAATTGTTGACTAATTTGCCCAAAGTAGCTTATAGTGTCAATAAAGCTGACAGTTTAATAAGAAAATGGCACTTCATTACACGTCGAATTGGAAAAGTTGTGTGTGTGTCTGTGTGTGTGTGTATTTGTTTGTTTTTTTGTTCATAAAATTCTTTTCACAGTATAAGATCATGCAGGAGAGAAAAAGTGTGCAAAAGTCCAAAAGTGTGTGTGTGTGTGTGTGTGTGTGTGTGTGTG
>CM051495.1:4594433-4666492 GCA_028031935.1 Paedocypris micromegethes | reverse complement strand
GTGTGTGTGTGTGTGTGTGTGTGCGTGTGAACTTTACAAAATACTATACATAACAGTGTATACTGCCACTACTACTAATATATTATTAATATTACTCAATAAAATATATTATTAATATAGTATTAATATTATAACAACAACAAAGACAATAATAATAATATTGTCGTAATAATAAAGGCATGTGTTCTGCTCGCTGATTGACCACCAATCGGGTGTGTGTCCCGCCTTCAAATCCAGAGCTGCAGTGATTGGCTCCAGCTCCTCGTGACCCAGACAAGGAAAAGCGGTGCAGGAGATAAATGTAGCTTTTAAATTAAAATAAAGTTTAATAAAAACAAAAACAAAAATAATAAAAAGTTAAAATAAAAAAGTTTTAGTTTTTTTTTTGCTTTTTGCTTGTTTTACTTGTGGCATTGAATTTTCTTCGCAATCAAAGTTTAGTTCGCAGAAGCTCAGAAGAAAATATTTTCGTCAACGCAAATGTATTAGATTGTGATAATTACAGGGTGATTGAATCTGGCAGATGTCTTTTTTAAAAGCGCTTCGGGCGATTGGCTGCTGATTTACGCGGCTGATTGACGTTTGTCCCGCGGCGCTGATTACGTGAGCTTCTTTGTGTTAGCGCTGCGCTAGTGGAGTGATCACGCTAACGCCGACCTCTGAAAGCCCATCCATCCATCTTCCTTTCCATCCAACAGGGGTGTAAAGAGTACCGGACAGCCATACTTGAGTAAAAGTACAGATACTTACTGTAAAAATTACTCCAATACAAGTAACAAGTCACTAATTTCAAAAAGTCGTGAGTCAAAGTAGCAAAGTATCCAATTTGAAAAGAACTTAAGTATTAAGAAGTATTTTTTTATTTTCGTGCTCAATATAGGCCCCAAAAAAGAAGTGTGAAAACAACCTATTGTTTTCCAAGACAGAAACAGAATTTTATCTCAATATTTGAAAACTGGTAGAACAAAGTAGATAAAAAGAACAAAAAGTCAGTCTCAATCACTTAAATTTGCAAGTAGATCTAAAATAAAATTATTATTAATCTGATTAGTAAATTATATATTATATATATTATATAAAGTTATATATTACATAATAACATTTGTAAAACACATTTTTACGCCACTAATTCGCGTTCTTGTGGTTTCTAATTCATAAATAGCGTCCATTACCTTCAGCAGCCTAAAGATGGCGAAATTCACCTCGTCCGCAGAAGAAATTAACCGCAGTATAAATCGATTCCGGCTTGTCGCGCACTATTACAATGTAACGAGTAACGATAAGTGTCCGTTCAAATGTAGTGGAGTGAAAAGTACTGCTACTCAATCACAAATGTAGTAAAAGTTGCTTATAATTTTTATACTCAGTGCAAGTACGAAGTAGCCAAAAACACACTTAAGTAAAGTAACAAAGTACATTTACTCAAGTACCTTACACCCCTGCCATCCATCCATCTTCTGAGTCAGAGCCAATCACAGCTGCTGGTCGTGGCAGTGGGACGCACCCCCTGGATTTGTGGCCAGCCAATCACAGAGCTGGACACACACACGTTCACTCTCACTTTTGGAAACCAGAGACCCAGAGGAAAGCCACGCAAACATGGGAAAACCTGCAAATTCAAACTTTAAAACGTCCAGACGATGGCTCGACACACTATGTCGCCATAATGTGAGTTCACTACATAGCTTTGCAAAGCCAAAAATAATAGTCAAATTACTAATTGGTCGAGTCAAATAAAAAAAAAAACGCCAAGTAAATACGTAATAAAAGAGCCCGACTCGTCCTAAATGTTCTTTTCTTCGTCCTAAAAGTCTGGTGTTCTTGTTTACAATTTACTCTATAAATGAATGATATTCATGAATAGGAAGGCTGCATAAGGTAGAGCCCGGAACCGAACCATCACTACTATTATTATTGCTCTTCAAAGTGCTAATAGTTTTTGTTTTTCGCCACAGTTTCGTCACATTTTTACGCCAGAAATTTGCGTACTTGTGGTTTCTAATTCAAAAATACCGTCCATTACCATCAGCCGCCTAAAGATGGCGATATTCACCTCGTCCGCCTGAGAAATTAACCGCGGTATAAATCGATTCCGGCTTGTTGCACACAATTACAATGCTACCAGTAACGATAAGTGTTTGTTCAAATGTAGTGGAGTGAAAAGTACTGCTACTCAATCACTAATGCAGTGGAGTAGAGAGTAAAAGTTGCTTATATTTCTTATACTCAGTGCAAGTACAAAGTAGCCCAAAACATACTTAAGTAAAGTAACGAAGTACATTTACTCAAGTAATTTACACCCCCAGAACATAGATGAACAATGGACATTTTTATCTTCTTTTGCTATTTGCTAATTCCACATATCGACTTTGCGTTGGTCTGGAGCTAAGAAAAGCTCTACAAATAAACTTGAACAAGTCCATGTCCCCTTACACTGGACCACAACTCCCAAATGAGTCCAGCACAGTCTATCATCAACGCTCAACCCCTACAAATTTTGACGAGATGGCCGGATCCTTGCGTAAGAGGTGGACTGACATTTGTGAGGATCTACAGACGGACCCGTGAGCTGAGGAGACTTCACAGAGCAGCTGAAGGTCCATTCAGCCTGGAGAACCCAGCAGGTCCGGGCTGGTGCTGGAGCTTTCACCGCTTCCGTGACAGAGCTCGGCACCACCTGAGGGCCTTTTATCACAGGAGAAGATTCCATCATGAGCCTGTGCCTGCCTACAAACACACGCTCCCCTCAAACAAAGCAGGCGGTGGGAAAGTCAACGCGGAGTTCCTGCCATATCTCATGTCGAGAGTAAAGTATTCAAATGAAGCTCTGGATACAGTCCAAAAACTGGAATGAAAACGAGTTTGTTACGTTCATGTGCGTGGTGGCATCTGCATTGTTCGTAGGTGTTGGTCTCTGATTGGTTGGCGACCAATGCAGGGTGTGTCATGCTTCAAAATGGCGGAACAAAATAGATGAAAAAGAACAAAAAGTCAGTCTCGGTCAAACTGAAATATGCAAAAAAGTGCACGTGATTGACGTGATCAACAGCATCCAGTATCTTCAGCATCCTGCAGATGGCAATATTCACCTCGTCCGCCCCAGAAATCAACCGCGGTAGAAAAAGACGCCGACTTGTCGCGCACAATCACAATGTAACGAGTAACTGTAAGTGTATATTCAAATGTAGTGGAGTAAAGATACAGATACTCAATCACTAATGTAGTCAAGTAGAGAGGAAAAGTTGCTTATAGTTGATACTTAGTACAAGTACAAAATACTTAAGTAACAACTATATTTACTCAAGTACTTTACACCGCTGCCCTTGATGCAGAAATGGAAAAGTGGTTCAGAAAGGAATGAATGATAGTGTATTATTTCATTGTATTACTCATTAAATTGTATTGTGTAGCTTATTTCACTTCATTAGGATTGACAGTATTAATCCCGCTAGGGGAAATGTTTATGTTCTACAGCAGCAAAAAACAGAGAAGACAGAGAAGGCAAAAATGCAAATAGCAAAGAGAACAAAAGAAAGAAACAACAATAAAAAGGTTGTGCAAAAATACTGTGCAAAAACAATATACGTAGCCAATCACGGAGCTATATTCAAACCCATCACTACAAAAGAACTGCAACTGCTTTGCTAGCATTAGCTCTTTAGCTGCTAACAGCATTTTTAGCTTCTTTTCCGCCTAATATTAATCTTGGTTTCCGATTTGCAGGCGCATTGTAATTTAATTGTAAGCACTATAAAGTAAAGTTTCTTCTGAACAAATCAAATTCCGCCCTCATCTATCCAGTCGTTCTCTAACCCGCTCGACCATTTCTGGGTCACGAGGAGCTGGGGCCAATCACAGCAGCTCTGAGTATGAAGGCGGGACACACCCCTTGGATGGGTGGGCGACCAATCACAGAGCAGGACACACACACTCTCACTCACTTTTCCATACGTAGTTCAATTCTCCGGAGTGTGTGTGACACGTGTAATGTTCTGGAAGGATCCGTGATCAGCGGAGGAGGTGAAGAGCTGCAGGGTCGGGGCGTGGCAGGATGTGAGAAGAAGAGAGCGAAACACACCGCGTGACAGTTACATCACACACACACACACGTCCACACACACACACACGTCCACGCAATACGAGGAGGATTCATTTCATATTTTCATTGAGAATACAATTGTGAGTGTGTGTGTGTGAGCCAGTGTGTGTGTGTGTGTGTGTGTGTGTGTGTGTTTTATGGAAAGAGAGAAAGGGTGTGTGTGTGCCTGTGTTTGTTTGATATGAAAATGTTTAATAGTGAAAATAAATTGAGAAAATGTGTGTGTGTGTGTGTGTGTGTGTGTGTGTGTGTGTGTCTGTGTGTGTGTTTTCCACTCTGTGTTTACTGCGCAGTAATTTAGCAGTGTAAACTATTATTCTTAGCTCAAATTTGTAAAGACGATGTTATTACCAACCTTCTTTATATCTCATGACATGTGACTCTGGCATCAGTTCCGTTCATCTCCCAATCCCACGTAATCCAACCCAGTCCAGTCCCACACACCACGCTTCAGGATTGGTCCATCTGACCACTGACCCGCCCCCTCAAACGCTGACAGTTATAAAACCATCTTCACCTGCAGAAATACAGAATAAACGCCTCGCAGATAGAAACTCCGGTAGTCACAATAAACACATTTATTTACTAGACAAACTCGTAAAGTTGCTTGAGTAAATGTACTTCGTAACTGTACTTAAGTATGTTTTTGGCTACTTCGTACTTGTACCGAGTATGAAAAATATAAGCAACTTTTACTCTCTACTCCACTGCATTTGTGAAGTTTGATGTTTGATTGAGACTGACTTTAGTTCTTTACTTTGTTTTACAATTTTTGAAACATGGTGTTAAATTTTGTTTCTGTATTAGATAATAAAACCTCACGTATACAGCTTTTTCAAGTTTCTTTGTTTGTTTTTCCCCCTAAACTCAGTAAAAGTAAAATACTCAAGTTCTTTTAAAAAATGATACTTTGCTACTTTGACTCAAGTCTTTTTTATATTGGTGACTTAGTATTTGTATTGGAGTAACCTGTTCACTAAGTATCTGTACTTTTACTTTAATATGGTGGTCTGGTACTCTATACACCTCTGGTTTATTTGAATGCGGCCACTGGGTTTTGGTTGAACAAACCCGAGTCGATCAATCCGCGAGTCAAAACAACCCATGGATGAATCGTCCGGGTTCGAAACCCCCAGTGAACACGTCTCCACGTCACAGTTGATCGTAAAAGTCGCGAATCATGAGAAACAGCCTCCGCAAAGTGATTAACTTCTACACTGGTTAAAACTCTCCAGAACGACGTTCCAAGATTCTGACATTTTAGGCCTTCAGAGAATTTTTTGAAGGCCCTGACGTCAGTAGGCTAGTAGATAAAGCTATTCAAGCAAAAAAACGTTTTATCGAGGCATTTTTTCGACGTCTACGAAGGTTGTCTTTTTTCTATGTGGAGTTTGCATGTTCTTCTCGTGCTAGAGTGGGTTTCCTCCGGGTCTCCGCTTTCCTCCCACAATCCAGGAACATGCAGGAGAATTGTGTAAAATTCAAAACACTAAAAAGTTTCTCTAGTATGATTAATAGTCTATTTTATGTCATAGGCGTGACAGGGGTGTGTCGAGAGTTGCTGTGATTGGCTCCTGCTCCCTGTGACCCAGAAAAGGAGAAGTGGTTCTGAAAGTAAAATGGTTGAATGTTTAGTCTAAAAATATTGTCCTCAACCTATTTGGATTTGCAAGAAAGAACCGAAGGCAAACGTGCAAAGCGTGGAGCGAGAGTGAGAGGAACTGTGGTACTCGTCAGACAGGTTACGTCCTCTGGGCTTCAGTTTCCAAGCTGTCAGAATGAAATCAGCCTGATGCCAAAGTCAAGTCCGGACTAAACTGCCGCCCGTATTACAGCGAGAAAGGAATTTAGCTACAGCCAATGAAGGGCTTTTTAGAACTGAAAAATACGGTTTCATTTAGCCGCTTGTTAAAAGTACCTGTGACTTTAAGAACAATTTTGCGACATTAATATTAACAACATTGGTGCTTTAGCGTGTCGGCCCGTTCCAGACTCAAGTTCATGTTCTAATCGGGTCTTTCTGTGTGGAGCATCTCCTTATGCTTTGCGTGGGTTTCTTCCGGGTCTCCAGTTTTCCTCCTATAGTCCACACTCCGTGTGACTCAAAAATGGAAATGCGATTTTAGCAAAATGATTGTGGGTTTACAAACCATTTATCATATTTGTGCAACTATAGCCACACCCCGTGAGTTTATTCAGGCACAAAATAAAAATTCAGTCAATGGGCGAATAGAGCCCTCTTACTTGTATTCTGACCTAAAATTCTGACTAAATGCTTCTTTTACTTATTTAAACAAACCTGTCTTGTGGTGTTTTTGCTTGAATAATAGATAGAAAAAATAGAAGGTTAAATATTATTTCTAAATGTAGTGCATCTCCTGTAGGGGGTGCTATGGTTCCTCTTGCTGTGCTCATATATGAACTAGTTCCCTCGCAAACAGAGAGTTCCCCATGATATTGTGTTTAATTTAATTAATTTTAATTCGTCCAGTGTTATTAAGACACTGCTATGTGTCGCTGAATGGATACGGTTTCTTTATATGTGTTACTCAGGTAAATCTGATATTTATATATTTTAAATTTGCACATGGGGGGGTTGAGGATTAGAAGCGCAAGTCGTATTGCGAGTGCAAATGCAATTTCGGAATCATTATTAATTTCAGAATCATATAGTCAATCATGACAGTCACTGAGGTCTTATGTTCCTTTCCATGTGGAGTAGCTTGGACATCTCCTCAAGTCTGGCAGAATGTTATCCATAACTTCTCAAACTTAAAATGCCTCTTGCATCTTTGCTGTTCCATTGATAAACTAGAGTGAAACCTTCGCCAATTAAGCGGAGTCAACTGTATGTACCTTACTAGTACTTCATTAGGAACCTTCAGACCTTTCTTGGCCTTGACAACTCCCCCAATCTTTATTGTCATAGATTCCACCAGGCACTAGAAATGTTCCTCAGAGATTCTGGTCCATATTGACATTGTCATGCGGTTCCTACAGAATTGTCAACTGACCATCCATGAATTGAATCTCCAGTTCCATCACATCTAGAGGGGGTCTACTAGACTGAGATATGGAGACTGTCAAGGTCCTTTGAGGACAGTGATCTCATGTCATGTTGAGGATTGCGTTCACGTCATTGCAGCTCATTGGATATTTTCTCCATTATAATGAAACCCTAGAGATCCCAGATCATCAGTTTCTGAAACTCTCCGACTGGTACCAACAGCCATGACCTGTTCAATGTCACTTACATCTCCTCGTTCTCCATTCTAATGTTTGGTTTGAACTGCAGCAGATCATCTTCAACATGTCTACAGGTATAAAAGCTTTGAGCCATGTGATTGGCTGATTAGAGATTTGACCAGTGTTTGTGATAAGTGACTGGTGAATCTATATATCAGTACAATACTTGTCACTAAAGAAACTCTGTGAAGGACCGAACATCTGACAGTACACAACAGTGTCAGCCATCAAGAAATACAGGTTAAACACTTCCTGAATTCTCAACCAAGTGCAGAAGCGTTTGGAACCTGATGACCCGAGGGTTTCTGAAGCTCGGAGGCTTGAACTTATCCAGAGGACGTGGTCATGAAGATCACGGTCTTTACACTTTAGTTTATCTAACTTTTTTGTCCAAAATAAAATAGACAAACATCTTCACGGAAGTGCAAGACAATTATCGTAAAACATGGATTCGCTCTTCAGCTAATCAATTAAACAGATTTTTTTTCTGAAAATGCTCTTGCTGATGATTTAACACTTCTGTAGATTCTGCTAAAGTTGCTTTGAATTAAACAGCATGTTCTCACAGCAAACACGCAAACGCCCTTCACCAAGGTGTCTACAAATCATCCCAATCATCTGAGCTGAAATGAGCCTTGGGCGAAAAGTGCCGCAAGAAAGAAAGGTTCAAATTTCATTAAATAAACGACCGAAAGTGACAGCGTTGTTTAAACCTGTCACTTCGCCAGCTGAAACTTTGCTTCACACACACTTTGATTCCCTTATGCAAAAATTTATTACATTTAGTGCTTCGCAAAATTCACTTACAGTAGAATGCATTACGGTCAAACCTTAAAACATGTTTTTTCTGGGAATCAAACTCACTACCTTGGAGTTGCAAACACTTTGCAGGTGTTGGTCCAGGGTTTTAGATTTTCTTGCCATTTTTTTTTTACTGAAAATGTTGACTTTTTGTAGAGAGCAAATGTTCTACTTTACCTAATTTCTAACAGGAACAAGTGTGTGTCACAGTGAGCTACTCTAAATGATTAATTATATTGGCATTTATATTTGGCTTGCAAACGTGAATTTATTGCATTACAACATCTTGATGCAAAAACGTAAAACAAAAGAAGAGTCAAAGTTCTTTCTCAGGCAGCTGATGTTGTAATTTTACATTGGTTTTAACAGGAGAAACTGGGGGTCCTGAGCACCTCATGTCTCTGGATCTCATTGGGTTGTCATAGCTGACACACCCATGCAACATCGCTTGGAGGTCCAGGTCAGTATCTGGAGTGGCAGACTGGAGAATGAGTAAGACCAGTAGGACTGTTTCAACTATAGAACGATCACACTCCCCAGCCTCCCGAGGGTAGTCTACACCAGGACAGGAGGATTTAGCCCATAGTGACACCTCAGATACAAGAGGAACAACGCTGCTTCCATTAAGGTCATGGAACATCAGACCAATTGGTGGTCAGTCCTCTATGTGTCTTGAAGGGAAGTTTGGATTTTGGATCCCTCTGATAAAAGTTCTCAGATGTATGACCAGAGCAGAAGTATGGTTTGCATTGCCAGCAGTATATCAAACTTGCTCCCAGCTTAAATGGATGGGATTCCTAGGCTATCCCAGTCTAGAGATGGAGAGGTCTGGTTTGGGGACTTAGTCTGGAGAAGAATTTCTGATGTCCAAAGATGATGTGGTTCTGTTGGGTAGTTGTGGGTCCAGCAGTCGGAGTTGGACCTGCCACCCAGACATTGCAGGTTTGAATGCCAGTTTGGTGGGTTCTACCACTGAGAGTCCTTGTGCAAGACACTGACCTCCTCATGCCCTCCGTGCTTCGAGTTTGTGTGTCACTTTACTGTGTGGGGGTGACTTCATTTGGGATGAGAAGGTCCTCAATGGTCTTATGATGATGATCTTTGGGTCACGACTGAAACAACAAGGTCTCGTATACGAAAAGCAGCATTTGCAGGGTCGCACAGTGAGTGAGAAGATCAGACATCTGGAAGAAATTTGGAATCTAGAAACGGAATAGATGAATGAAAGTACTGTAAAGTTTACTGAAGTTAAAGTCTTTTCTCAGTGGGAGACCGTCACAAAGCAGCTGTGCAAAATAAGCAGAACAAATGATACAGTTTCAATCGACACTCTGCAGTACTTCGAATTGCCAAACTGATATCAACGGGCAGGAAGGTACTTACCGTAAAAACTCTATTAGAAGGCTATCTATTAGAGGTTCAATATTTCATCTCTTCCATTACTCTTCTACTTGTGGTTTACTGTGGTATAGAACAACCATGCTATACTATGGCGGCATCTCACATCTTTGAGCGAAAAGTGGTCTTCTAATAGAGGGTGGCCATCTTTTTTTCAACCCTTCCATCATGTTGGCCTCCTATTAGAGGTGGCCTTCTAATAGAGGTTTTACGGGTATGATAAGTGTGCATGGCATTTTAATCTTCTGTATTACTTGATAAAACTAGTATTGATATTACCATCTCTGGCCCTGAAGGTGGGATGCAGACCTTGGATTAGTAGTTGACCAATCACAGAGCGGGACGCACACACTCTCCCAGAGAACACGCAAACTCTGCACAAGAAGGTCTAACCCCAAACCAACTTGAGAACTTGGGTCGTGAACGGGTCCCCCCTGTTGGAGACCGTATAGCTACCCACAATGCCACTGTGCCGCCTTAAGGAATAAGCGAAAGAAAATTCCATGCTTGCTATCGCACAATAGAAATGTGAAACTTTGGTGAGTCTACAGTTTGTGGTTGACTTCTGCCTTTCCTCAGACTGTGAGGAGTCTCAGGTAGGAACTGTTGGAGACGCCCATCACCACACCTAGCCGGACCAGGTTGAGTCTGGTTTTTCAGAAGGCTTTTCTCGGAGGCTGGTTCAGCCCTTTGGCTGGAGGCCTGGAGATCGTACGGGACTTTTTAATGATAATCGTCTGAATTAAAAGGCACTCCTGTGGGAAAACATCATCGGAAAATCTCGCCAAAGATGAAGTAGTCCTTCAAAAACCCGAGCTAGCATCACGCTGCATGAGCCAATGAAGCCGCAGAAGGAGATAGAGCTGGAGTGATGAACGTTTTTGTGTAAATTATGAACAGCAGAGCCTGAAGTGCCAAGCAAGGAGAAACATTCCTCAGCTTGTGCCGACAAGAATCACTGAAACTTCCAGTGTGAGAGAAGCTTTGAGGCAAAGCCGCGACAATTAAAACAACGTCAAGTTGATGGAGAAGCGTTCCAGTGTCAGATTATACGGAATATCTTAGTATTTCACTTCTAGTTTTCTTGGTGTTTCAGTGCACATCACAAACATCAGAAAAATTCAGGAGTTGGAATCAAGCAAATATTTACATGCAGGGTTCCTACAGTTTCATAAAAGTCAAACTCACGCACTTTCACGCTCCATGTTCAAGCTTTTCCAGCATCACGCAGTTGTGGTAAAAATTTAATTAAAGGTCTGCTTAGATACAACCAAAATGAACCTTTTTTCTTTTAATCACATTTAAAGAGATATTTTGCAAAACAAACAAAATTACAAGTTGTGGTTTGTAATAGTTGACTGTCCATATTAGTTTATGCGCATTATTTGTTAAACTCAAGATAGTTTATTGATAAAATTAGTTTAATTTTATTTAGGTTTTTTTATTTTTTTTTTTATTCTAGTTTTAAACTAAATGCACGAATGGCTCGAAAAGATTCTTTAACGAGTCAAAATTTGGCGTATTTTTTTCCTTAACTGTAATAGGAGGGAACAAACAACGATAATAAATTGACTTTTATTCTTTTACTGTAGTACCGCAGTATTAATTTTTGTTATTTTTTTGTGTTTGTTGTGTATTCTTCTTTTTCTATTTTGACTGTTTTTTACTACAAAAAAAAAAGGTTTTTACTAGTTATACTATACTACACACATTTTATCATATTATATAAAGAATATTATAATTCTTCGGGGACTTGGAACAGATTTTAATTTCTTTAACTTTTCTTTTTTACTCCTTTAACTGCAATCAGCATAAATACATTTTGTAATTGGGGCGACCACTGTTTTTGACTGTTTCTAAAAAAGTATGACTAAATATTCCAAGCATTTTCAAGGCCTAAATTTTCAATTTAGAATTCAAGAATTTTTAAGGCCTTGAAAACACACACTTTAAATTGAAGCATATTCAAGGATTTCAAGCCACAGTAAGAACCCTGTATATTGATTCTCATCAGAATATGTGTGTTATCATTATCATGTTTGTATATGATATCAAAATACAAATCCAGTCCACAAATTAGACTGATACAACAAAACAGATTTTTTTCCATTTCTTTTTTATGGAACTAAAGCCAATACCAGCAACTCTGGGCCTGAAGGTGGTACTTCCTGGATTGGTGGTGAGCCAATCACAGAACAGAACAGGACACACACACACACACACACACACACACACAAACACAAACACTCACATCTATGGACAATTTGCCAGACTTTATTCGCCTTTATGTTTCTGGAAGTGCAGGAAGTTCTAAATTTTCACTATAAAACTCTATAATCCACACACACTGCAGTAAGTTACAGTAATTTGTAACAGCTGACTGTCATTAGCTGTGCTGCTGAGGATTGTGGGATATTGTGTTCCATAGCGCCGGCGATTATGTTACAAACTGCAAAAACTGCATTCAAAATGTAGAAATGTAGAAAATAAATGTAAAAAAGTTTGTAATGTTTGTAAATGTAAAAAAAGACACATACACACACACTTCTTTTTAAAAGCTAGTTTTGTCAGACCTGCTCTCTATTCGGCCTGAAACTATAACACGACCACTAATAAAACACTATCAAGTTCGGTCCTGTGCTCGGTGAAAACATGAAAATTCTCCACCAATATGGAGCAATAGTGCAAATATGCAAATTCGATGCGTAAAAAATAACTTCCTGGAATGAAGTAGATTAAACATAGTTGTATTTGCATTTAGCACTCAGGAAACTCACGGAAGGAGTTATGATTGGCCTTTCAATCGATGTCATTAAATGCTAATGTCATGTGCGTTAAAATAGTTGTCATTAAAAAATTCTTCTTGGTCGACGTTGAACGGTGAAGTCCTGTGATTTATGTGCTCTACAAGTCGATCACGCCTGGACTGATTTCAAGCATTGCTCTATTTGGAATTTTCAAACGTTTTTTTTTTGAAGAAATAAAACAGTGCATGTTGAGACAGCGCTAAAAACTTCAGCTCTTCACGATCCGCAGCAACTCGCGTGAAGGCCGACGTCGGACAGCATTCACGAAAAAAACTTCAACAAAAACGCTTGATTCTGGCCATTTGCATTTAGCAGTTATGAATATCCAGAAAGGGCGCGACAATAGCTTTAGCACAAAATATGGTGGGAAACGAGATGGGATTTGTTAGGCTGGAACTTTTGGACCTGGCAACGTACACTAGGGTTCAGTGGAGTTTGGGGCCTATATGTGGGAGTGAGAGTGTGTGTGTGTGTTTCGCTCTGTGATTGGTTGGCCATCATTTCAAGGTGTGCATGTCGCATTCAGGCCCAGGGTTGCTCCCCATGACCCGGAAACAGAAAAAAATTCAGAAAATGGATGGAAGGTTCAGTACACGGAATTACTACATCAAACGGCTCCTCGTTCATTTAGTATGTCTTATTATTTGAAACAAGCTGATTTAAAACAGAAGAACGCTTGAAAGCGACTTTGCGTTGGTCTCGGACTACGAAAAGTGCTATATAAATTAACTTGAACTTGAAAATACCAAAACTAAGTGGCTAAAAATATCACTCAAAATGCACTGAAAATATCACTAAGTGGCTAAAAATAGTTTCTAAATGCTTGGAAAATCGCTAAGTGGCTAAAAATATCACAAAAATTCCATACACATAAAAAATAAATAGAGGTCCTTGCAAATGAAATACACATTGTGCTGATTTTCGTTGGCAAAAATGTCAGCCAGATATTTCTAACCACATTATTTTACGAAACATAGTCTCCCACAGCGTCTGACTGGGTGGATCGCATCGCTCACATTCACACAAACAGGTGGGGTGATGGCAAACACGCTTTATAGGCTTGTGTGATTTAAAGATTCAGATCTGAGCAGACTGTACCTTAGAAAGCATCAAAAAAATGCAAGTAATAAAATCTGACTAATTATGACTAAAACAATAGTATTATGATGCATGTAACGTTCATTAAAAATGTGAAAAAAAATTACACGTTTTTTGAAGACTTGCTTAATGCATCGTGTTTTGACGAATAGGAGCTTTTTCTACATTTTCTTCAAGGGACAGCTTTTTCAAAGCTGTGCAACAGAATCACAAAGCTCCAGCTCCGTGTTAACAAGCCATTTCAATATCAGCGGGGTGCCACTGACAAACTGACAAAAGCAACACACTTTGCTTAACAATGCCACCTAAAGACGGCAAATAAAATAACCACAAAGCCTTATTCACGCGTGCTTGAAATAACTACAAAGCCTTATTGACAAGTCTTCAACGAAACCTTAAGCTAAGACGTATTCCTCGTTCAAACAATTCTACAAACATCAGGAATGTGCAGGAGTTTATGATATTATAAATAGGTTCTTCTCTAGAGCAACTGCTCCACCCCCCTGAGAGCCACTGAACAAGGTGGTGAAGCAGTGTCCGTGACAGAGCCATTGAGGTGAGGGAACAGAGGCTCGATTGTTTGCCTGGAAAGAGGAGCCAGCAGGTCACAACCGCCTCCAGGATCAATGCCAAGCCTCAACATTCAAGACCTTCATCAAATATTCCTTCATCCAATATGCCATCAAGGAACCTTAACTAAAAACAAAAGCCCTGAGCCCTCTAAAACAAGTCCATTGAGCTTGCAAAGGGTTATAGGATTTGACGCAATTTAAGAGTGTGGAAAAGACAGGATAGAGCATAGGGGAGTTTGCTGTCTTGTCATCTGTTGAGTTGTTCAAGGTAAGGGAGGGCGTGTACTTTCATACTAGCCCATAAAAAAATAGGAGAGCACAAGGGAGAAGACAAAGGCCTAGGGCGAAATAGGAGTGGTCATGTGAACCCCTCCCTGGGCATCAGGGGTATAAAAGCTTCTGTCCTCCCTGGAGAAGGCACTTAGAGGGATAACTCCTCTTAGTGAGCTCTCCTGCTCCAGATCTCTCTCTCTCTCTCCCTTTGCTTTTTCTCTGTGCAAACCTCACCCCCAGACAACTGCAGCCATGATCAAAACCTTCAGTTCTAGCGGTGGAAGCTTGAGTGGTGGCATGGGTGGAGGCATCAGGAAAAGCTTCTCCAGCATGTCTGCCAGCGCTGCACCCATGGGCAGCAGGATGAGCTCAGTGTCGATTCGGCGCTCAGGCGGCGGTGGTGGCGGAGGCGGTGGAGGCTTCGGGTTCGGACAGGGATCTGGAGGAAGCTTCAGCTACAGCGCCGGTGGTGGTGGTGGTGGCTTCGGAGGAGGCATGGGTCTTGGAGGAGGCATGGGTCTTGGAGGAGGCATGGGTCTCGGAGGAGGCATGGGCGGAGGTTATGGAGGAGGTTTCGGTGGTGGTGCAGGAGGCTTCGGAGGTGGTGCTGGTGGCTTTGGCGGAGGCGCTGGGGGCTTCGGTTTAGGCGGTGGTGTGGCACCCATCACAGCAGTCACGGTCAACCAGAGCCTCCTTGCCCCACTAAACCTAGAGATCGACCCCAACATCCAAGTCGTCCGCACACAAGAGAAAGAACAGATCAAGAGTCTCAACAACCGCTTTGCCTCCTTCATCGACAAGGTAGGTCCTCTCCATAACTAATCCGATCTGTCATTCATGCCCTCGATTGATCATAATTTATTCACTCGCATTCTGGATTTGCCATTTGGTCTGTGCGGTATCCAGTAGTCCAGCTAAATGTTTCAAAGTTGTTGTTGTCCCTTGACTAGATGTTTGTGTCATATTGTCTAATACAACCAAATGCCATACAAAGTGTAAAAGGACATACCATGCTTTCAATCATCTGAAGCAGTGCGGTGCTTCTCTTGGTGCAACAGCATTTGAGCTCAAGCTGTAGAAGAGCTGTCAGGGGGTTGAGATGGGAAACTCAACCCTGGTCGTATCAATGACTGGATCGGGTTTTCTCCCGGTCCCTATGACAACACCTCCGATAGTTGTGTGTGTGCATGTGAAACAAATGAGTGCCACCTTTAGCACATACCACAGTTAGAACATGATCCAATTGTCTTAAAAGCGAGAGTGCCAAGGCCATAAACGTATCTAAATATTAATACTACAAACAGCATTCGGTTCCTGTTTGGCTTCTTTAACACCTTCAGGCGACCACACCTTGAAATGCCCCCCTTACAATCCACAGATGGGCAACATGACGAAATTTTTTTATTTAATGCGCATCCTGACCTAATGGGTGCTTTGTTCTGTGGCTTAATTGTAAGTGAATGCCTCAAGATTGAAGTCATTGTGATTCTGTTCTTCAAATTAATTGCACGTTACGTGGGTACACTGTCTGCCTGAGGGCAAGGCGTTCCGTTACGCTGGGTTTAGAACATAGTTGGCACAGGTGTTCATGGAGCTCCACCTTTATGCCAGGAGGAAAATCATACCTTACAAGAATAATTAAAACCGGAGAAGTCAGAATGTGTTATATCTTATTTCGACAACATTTACTCATCTTTAATGGGATTAGTGTGTTTTATTTGCCAATACCTCTTAGGAACAGCGAACGACTAATCGCAAATGAAGAAGTCCAAGTCCGTGAAGTATGGGTTGTAGACAGTCTTTAAGTTTTGGTCAAAGTGATGACATTAAATGAGTCCTAAAAATCAAAGCCATTTCTATTAAAGCAAATATTCTGTGTTCTCACAAATCTAGGTGCGCTTCTTGGAGCAGCAAAACAAAGTGCTGGAGACCAAATGGAGCCTGCTTCAGGACCAGACCGCCACACGCTCCAACATCGACGCCATGTTCGAAGCCTACATCGCCAACCTGCGCAGACAGCTGGATGGACTCGGAAACGAGAAGGTCAAGCTGGAAGGAGAGCTGAAAAACATGCAGAACCTGGTAGAGGACTTCAAGAACAAGTGTGTAGCTTTGTTTGCAGCCTTGTTAACATCCATTTGCTATTTTGAAACTAATTGAAGCTTTAAACTACAGATATGAAGATGAAATCAACAAACGTGCCGCAGTGGAAAATGACTTTGTCCTACTCAAGAAGGTGAGCCATTTCCAGCCATCAAAGAACTGCTCTTCTCACTGACACACCTATCGTAGCTTGAAGCAATAGAACTGACTCCAGGGTTTAAAATTCTTCACAGGATGTCGACTCCGCCTACATGAACAAAATTGAGCTTGAAGCCAAGGTTGATGCGCTTCAAGATGAGATCAACTTTCTTCGGGCCATCTTTGAGGAGGCAAGCTTTCCTGATAGTGTGCGTTTCCAACATGGACATTTTTTCCAACACTCTTTGTCACGGCTATTGTAGGAGCTCCGTGATCTTCAAGGACAGATCAAAGACACATCAGTCATTGTGGAAATGGACAACAGTCGTAACCTAGACATGGACGCAATTGTCGCTGAGGTCCGTGCTCAGTATGAGGACATCGCCAATCGCAGCCGAGCTGAGGCAGAGACATGGTACAAACAGAAGGTAAAAGAGAGATGTTAAAACGCTAGCGCTACTAGAAAATATACAACACTGACCGCAATCAAACTGCGAATGCGTTCTAGTATGAGGAGATGCAGTCATCGGCCGGCAAATATGGAGATGACCTCCGTAGCACCAAAGCCGAAATTGCAGAACTCAACCGCATGATCAGCCGACTTCAAAATGAAATCGAAGCCGTTAAGGGACAAGTAAGTAACTCACTCGCATTGAGTTTCGCCCAAAGGTTTAAGAAGCTCTCCGGAACGTCCTCTTTGCTTCTTTCAGCGTGCCAACCTCGAAGCTCAGATTGCTGAGGCTGAGGAACGTGGGGAACTGGCTGTGAGGGACGCCAAGCTTCGCATTAAGGACCTGGAAGAAGCCCTTCAGCGTGCTAAGCAGGACATGGCCCGGCAGGTGCGCGAGTACCAGGAGCTCATGAACGTCAAACTGGCCTTGGACATCGAGATCGCCACCTACAGGAAGCTTTTGGAAGGAGAGGAGGGCAGGTCAGTCTGCTTTTACTCACTCTTTTAACCAGGCCTGCTGGCATAGTCCTAACACATGATTGGAATCTTCAGGATCGCTTCTGGTGGCACCTCGGCAACCATTCACATCCAGGAGTCTGGCGGAGGAGTTGGCGGTAAGCTTGGCCACTACTTGCCAGCATTTGAGGAACAACTGAACGTTGGAGAGCTGATGGTTTTGCTTGTGTGCAGGAGGAATGAGCATGGGTGGTGGCGGCGGTGGAGGATACGGATTCGGAGGTGGCAGTGGAGGTGGATTCGGAGGTGGCAGTGGAGGTGGATTCGGCAGTGGCAGTGGATTCGGCGGCGGCAGTGGATTCGGTGGAGGCAGCGGCTTTGGATATGGCGGTGGAGCTGGGATGTCCATCGGTGGTGGATCTGGCATGAGCTTGGGTGGAGGCGGAGGTTCTCTCTCAATGTCCCGCTCCTCCGTGGTGCAGTCCAGTCAAAAGCGTCGCTTCTAAACCAATCACCTCCACCCACCCCCCCACCCTCTTCCAGCTGGGCCTCTCCCAACTACACACCTGTCCATTTCCATTTTTTCACTCCATCTGTGAGCATTTGCTGAGCGTTTAGACATGTTCCCTTCACCAACCACTCGAACCCAAAGAGACATTTAACCCGAGATTCCATTACACAACGGTTTTCCGCTTTCGCCTGTCGTCTTTGATTCTTGATGTTTGCTCTTGGCCTCTGGGAAAATGCAGACGAGAGAGAGACCAAGCAGGAGCTCACTTTTAGTTTTGATGGTATAGCTGTTGTTGCTCCTACTACTACTACGTAAACCTGTATTTGTCTCTTTTTTTTTTAAACCGGAATTTAAGAGAAATACGTAGTGCAACAACAGCTACTCACTTCAGAAGGCACCGCCCTGGAAAAGATGCAGAAAATCTCACCAATCGCGACCAACGTTGAGTTTTTTCTACCTGTTTTTGCGTCACAAAGCTAAAGCTGTTTTGTTTTTCAATTTGTTTCATACAATTGTTGTATCATCCAAGCAATTCAAACAGCAATAAAGCAGGGTTATAAACAGACATTTGACCTCAGTTGTTGTCTCTTATTGACAAAACCAACAGGCTATTATAATATGTGCCATTAAAATGTTTAACAATTTGAGGGAAAAAAATAGAAAAAAATTACGTTAACGGTAATCTATTTGAATTTTCATTAGTGTACCATTGTTTGTCATAGTGTTCCAATATTTTTGCTTATGCAGATAGATAGACAGACACAGATAGATATACCGGGAAATACTTATTTTTATATTTATAAATTGTATTTCGGTGTACAGCACATACTGTACTTCTAGTTTTTCTAACCACACTGGGCCACTTCCCTTTCCTTTTTTTATTTTTATTTTTATAGAGAGTGAGAAATGGACAAAACTACTTTTAATATGAATATTTATGTGTGTCTGCGCACACACACACACACACACACACGCACGCACGCGCGCGCGCACACACACAAAGTATTTCAAATGTGCTTTTAAACAGAGGGGAAAAAAATCAACACTTCCACAAACATATTTTTCACCACAAATGTTGCACATGAAAATACACACTGTTATAATACTATTTACATTGTAGCTGCATACATTTATTTGTTTTCTAATGGAAATTGGAATTAAAATAATTTGATTGTGAATCAGATTCAAAAGGTTTCATGAAACTTGAAACTTTCATACTTGATGGCCATATTTGGTAATGAATTGGTAATTGGTAAAAATGTTTAAACCAATTTGAATTGTTGTGAACAAACATAATTATTATTTTGCAAATGATTTGCCGTTTTCATGCTTTTAAAGTCAATCTGATTTAATATTTTAATGAACATTTCCCCGAATTTTCATTGTCTGATGTAAATCATCCCTCACGAATATTATGATGTTCCTTTTCTACTTTTGATAGGGTAACACTCGACGTCATCGTTAGTTTGATTGGTATTTTATATATGGGATCAAACTAGTGCCTGTCACAGATCCCGGCTTAGAGCCGGTCAGGACTTTAATGTTGAACGTTATCTGGACTCTTATTTTGAAGTATTCCTTGCCGCTGCCATCTTAGTTTTTCCACATGCTTTCACGATCGTCTGTATCCAGCTGTTTTGTGTCACTCGTTAGTCGTGTATTTAAGTTCATCCAGTAAGTGTCTTGTTGTGGGTTTGTTGCAGTGTCTCGTAGAGTCTTGTTCTCGTTCTTGTACTTTGTTGGATTAAACTTCAGAAGAAAACGTAACCCTTCATGCTCCTGTGATGAAGTGCATGTGAGTCCACCCTACCTTGCCCGGTGACCGTAGTTAAACTGTGAGAGTGCCAAAAAGATTTGTGCGGACATGATAATGATAGTGTGATTATTATCTACAAATTAATTGCCAATTAATGGTAAAAATGGCTAGATAGTCAATACATATAGCAGAATACCGTTTTCTACTAGTCAATTAAAATACATGTATTTAGTATTAATTGAGTAAAGCCATGTCAACAACGGAAATTACAGTGAAATGAACGGCTAAAATTAAACTTTGTCTCATTTGGTCTGTTTTTCACACACTGTGTCACAAATTGTAATTTGTAAAAATTCTGCAAATATAAGTGGATCACAATCACAAAAAGTGGAACACAATGTAATGCAGTATTATGATTTGCTTAAGGACAGACAATAAATAATTTATTACATGAAACATTAATACATACTGTATATACAACATAATGCCCATGTGTAAAGAAAACATAATAGTAAATCGCAACTCTCTAAATCAGTTGTTAAATTAGAAATAGGCTATGTAAAAACTTCACTAGCTAATGCTTGTAGCCATTTTATGCATGTGCTGTTTCAATGTTTGAATAGTTGTTACAGAAAAAAAATTACAAATATTTTAAATATATTTAAATAATATATAATATAAATAAAATATGATTTGAGTTTATTTTTATGTTTCGGTGCTCATGCTTTGCTGAAAACATTTCACAATGCAATCTCTGTGCGGCAGTGAAATCGTTGCCACGCCCACCCACATCACCCCGCCCCCTGCAGTACGCGTCCCATATTTTTGGGTGTTAAAAGTGGTCACCCTTGAAAATAAGAAGACGGGCCGGTCAAAACAAACAGCTCCCGCGGGATAGACGCGGAGTAAAGAGCGTGACGCCTCGGGTTCCGCGACAAGCTCGAGTCCCGGTCAGGTCACGCCCTCCTCCGCCGGGACAAACCCGCTGTTGTTGGAGGGGATGGTGGTGCTCTCGCGTCGCTCTTTTCTGATCTTATCGGAGGAGAGAATCAGTGGAGCGGCTCTGATGAGAACATTACTGCACCTGCTCCAGTTACGCCAGCGTCACGGCACCAGGAGGCGGAGCTTACGGCGGTCAGACACCGCCCCCTTGCGGCCAGACTCGGGTGGCGTTTATTTAACGCGGTGGCAAATCGAACACACGTGCTGTATGTTTATTATACTTTCATCCGTTTAACTTTATCTGTTCATTTTCTGAAATGCTTTTCCGTTTCTTGGTCACGTGGAGCTAGAGTTATAAACATGAAAGATGGATGAATGGGTGGACAGATAGACAAACAGACATAGACGAAGTCAACGATAGATCGATAGATAAATTTATTGACAGATAGTCAGACACACACATAGACATACACATAGACTTATTTTGTTGCACCATTGTGCAATGCCAATAAAGATTATCCTTATCCTTACTGACAGATTCATAGACAGAAACCTATAAAGACAGGTATTCAGACAGACAGTTTCATAGACAACATGGGCAGACAGACAGACAGTTTCATAGACAACATGGGCAGACAGACTGACAAATTCATAGACAGACAGACATAGTGAAAGAGACAGATTCATAGACAGACAGGTATTCAGACAGACACACACAGACTTGCAGACAGACATGTTGACAGACAGATTCATAGACAAATAGGCAGACATATTGAAAGACAGACAGATTCATAGACAGACTTTCTGACAGAAAGACATATTGAAAAACAGTCAGACAGGCTGGTGTTCAAAAAGACTTGCAAACAGACAGATTCATATACAAATAGGCAGACAGACAGACATACAGACATTGAAAGACAGACAGATTCATAGACAAATAGGCAGACAGACAGACATACAGACATTGAAAGACAGACAGATTCATAGACAAATAGGCAGACAGACAGACATTAAAAAGACAGACAGATTCATAGACACAGAGAAAATGACAGACAGACAAGTATTCAGACAGACAGGCAAATAGACAAATAGGCAGGCAGACAGACATATTGAAAGACAGACAAATTGACAGACAGACATATTGAAAGACAGACATAGTCAGACAGACCGGTGTTCAGACAGACTTGAAGACAGATTCATAGACAAATAGGCAGACAGACAGATATATTGAAAGACAGACAGATTCATAGACAGACAGACGGGTAGTCGGACAGACACACAGACAAATATATTCTGATTCAGATTGATAAACAGGCAGACAAACATACAGGTATTCAGACAGACAGACAGACAGACAGACAGACAGACCTTCCTATTGTTAAGCTCAGCATCAACACTACGTTTATTAAACTGGCCTATTACAGGAACAGAATATGAGACACTTAATAAATGAATAACTGATGGTGAAAAACAACATGAGGAATGAACAGACGGATGGACAGATAAAAGCTGAGAAAAGATAAACGTTTCTTCAGCCGTATCGACACAAACGATTCGCCAGACCAATTCAACATCGCAGTCAGGCTTTCGATGTGCGGGATGTTTTCGTTTTTCGTTCCCGGGAGTCGATGAAATACAGCTACTATGTGACGGTCATTCTGGGGTTCTCTGGGTCAAAGATCATGATCTCCATGTGAATCAGGCCTGTGGAATAAACAGCACAGTGAGTCACAATTACAATTGTTTATAATATTATAAATTATAATTGTACAATTATAGTTGTGACTCAAAAAAACGTGCATTTAGTGCGTTTACATTAACATAAATGTAATATACAAATGTGACACAATTCGTTTTTTTGTTTGAACGTAGCACAATCATGTCAATGCTTTTGCAAATTACCACAGTATGTCATGTTCTCTCAATACCACAATACCTGTGTTAATTTTAATTTAGTTTTAGTCATAGACTTTTGATTTTAATTTTAGTTTTAGTCCCAATTTAGTCATCTGAATTTTTTTTTGTTTTAGTCTAATTTTAGTTGACTACATTGCATTATAAATTTAGTCAACGAAAATAGAGGTGCTCTATATTCTAAATGTTTACTAAAGTTGCTACGTCTAAGAAATATGAACATGTAGTTAACTATGAACATATAAAATATATACAAAGATCTTACTTATTTGGAAAAACATTTCTTTTTCTAGAACTTATTTTTATGAACTTTTCTTTCAATACAAATAAATGCGTTCTCATAAATGAAACCTCAACAGAGGAAATTAAATACAGTAAAATAAAATGCATTATAATAGCATCACATTTATAAGTAACAAACGGTTGCACGGTGAATAAAGAAGTTTGATCAGCAGATGGCGCATCAGGTGTGTTGTGTTTCTGCTGATTAACCAATGATTAACTCTTTGCATTTTCACCCGCCTTTCTCCACAAAATCTGATTATGATTGGATGTCGTCACCAAAAGCATTTTTATTTAGTTTTTATTCGTTGCCAAAAGTGTCAATAAATGTAGTTACAGTTTTTGTCCCGGAGCGGGAGTGTTTATATAGTTCTTGTTTCGTCGGGGGAAAAAGTATTGTTGACAAAGATGATGATGAACATATTTCGTCAATAAAATACACTGCCGCATTTAAACATATAATATGTTCTTTTAGGACGAATCACTTTGATTGCTCCTTGTTACAACGTAACAGGTTCAGGTGAGCATGTGCCTGCTTTTTTTTTAAGTTTAAAAAAAGTTTAAAAAAGTCTTGTTGACTCTTCCAAGGAACGTTGGCTCTCATTGGACACGCCCACGAGACATTTTTAGTCTTTTAAGAAGTCGTTTTGTGCTTTTCTGCCAGAAAAATCTTGTCAATTGTCTGAAATGTTTAACGGAGAAGCAAAACTTACCATTTACGATCTCTGAGTCTGAATTAATGCAGTCTCTAGTCTTCAAGCAAATCAAATTATTTTTTAATAAAAGCAGTGCTGTGCTAAAAATGTTGTTTCTTTTCACTGTTTCGGCTCTTTTGTCATGGCTGTCTTAAGACAGCTTAAAGTATAAAAATATAATATTGTATATAAGGCATTAAAGTACTTATGTCAATTAATTAGAGGGCATTGTAGTCACGCAAACTCAGTATACTGTTTATATTTGGTTTAATGAGCAAACTAGTTTTTTGCTATATCAACGCAATTATATCGGGTGGAAATACTTTCCATAATTTTGTCATGTAAATCCAGCAAGTCTTTTTAATATATATAATATAATACTATATACTATAATAGCTATACTGCTCACTTTTCCACTCGCTCACGGCCAGATCCAGAGTCTCGAAGGAATCGTCGTACGGAGGAGACACCGGCTCACTGTCAGGGTCCGAGAAGTCCGACAGATACGGGTGTGAAAGTCCGTCTTTAGCTGTGAGTCTGACCTCCGGGTCTAACACCAGCATGTCCTCCAACAGCTCCACGGCTGAAAAGTGAGCACACCATCATCGCTCAGGCAGCAGGAAAAGTCCATTCTCGTTTAAAATGGTGAGTTGTTTAAACCGTAAGTATAATAAACAAAATCAAGAAAGCACTTCACTCTTACACCAGCAGAGGGCAGTACTCACCTGCTCACAATAAGGAGCGCTGTCGTTTTTTAGTAGTAATTATACTGTTATTCTATCACTATCAGTAATAATACATGATATTTTAAAGACAGTATCACATCATTTTTAAACAACATGTTTATTGTAAATGCATATAAAACGTTTTAACACAATACAATATGTAACATTCGTATCATATAAAATATATAATATTATTATCATATATATATATATATATATATAGTGTTCACCTGTTCACAATAAGGTGAATTGTATTACATTTTTATTATGTATATATGACATTATATATATAGAATAAAAATACATAATCCAAATGCATATCAAACAATTTACCCCTTCAAAAGACATAATAAATAACAATAATAAAAACGCAAACGTAAAAATAAATTATATATAGACATAAGTGTGTGTATAGACGCGTTTGCGCACACATGTATGCGTGTGTGTATATACATTATCTATATATTTATAAATAAATGTGTGTGTGTGTGTGTGTGTGTGTGTGCTTTATGCCAACAGATGTTATGCCAATTTAAGTGGCAATTTAAAAAGCCAGTTTACATTCTGCTAGTAATATTCTAATCTGTTGTCTACCCGAATAGATTGAGCAAACATATATAATATAGAGTGATGAAATATAAAAGAATTAATGAATATATAAATGAATGAATAAATGAAATGAATAAATAAATGAATAAAACCAATAAAACGTAGTTACAACTTTTATTTAGTATTGATAATCTGCATTGGTATCATGATTCTGGTCTGGATTTCACGTTACAGCCCGTCCAGACCTCTAGATCAATATCACCACAATGACGGTGACATGAAAGGTGGAAGTTAATGAGTACAGCAGTCATAAAGGCGTAGAGGCTCATATACTTCTAGACGGGCGTTATCAGCCTACCTTTGGGATCCATGGTGGAGAAGACCTCTTTAAAGACCCGTTTCTTCAAAACCGGAAGAGAGCGGACGTACGACTGCGCCTGCCAACACATCAAGTGTAATTTCTGAGCCTGGAGAAGCTTCTGGTCTGGATTGGTCTAGTCTGTTTTGATCTGGTCTGGTTTGTTCTGGACTAGTTTGGTCTGATCTGATCTGGTTTGTTCTGGTCTGGTCTGGTTTGTTCTGGTCTTGTCTTGTTTGGTCTAATCTATTTTGGTCTTTTCTGACCAGGTCTAGTTTGATCAGGTTTAGTTTGTTCTAGTCTGGTCTGATCTGGTGTGGTTTGTTCTGATTTGGTCTGGTCTGGTTTGGTCTAGCCTGTTCTGATCTGGTGTGGTTTGTTCTGGTCTGGTTTGGTCTGGTCTGATCTAGTGTGGATGGGTCTGGTCTGGTTTGGTCTAGTCTGGTCTGATCTGGTGTAGTTTGTTCTGGTCAGGTTTGGTTTTGTTTAGTCTGTTCTGGTCTAGTCTGTTTTGGTCTGTTTTGATCTGGTCTGGTTTGTTCTGGACTAGTTTGGTCTGATCTGATCTGGTTTGTTCTGGTCTGGTCTGGTCGGGTTTGTTCTGGTCTTGTCTTGTTTGGTCTAACCTATTTTGGTCTTTTCTGACCAGGTCTAGTTTGATCAGGTTTAGTTTGTTCTAGTCTGGTCTGATCTGGTGTGGTTTGGTCTAGCCTGTTCTGATCTGGTGTGGTTTGTTCTGGTCTGGTTTGGTCTAGTCTGGTCTGATCTAGTGTGGATGGGTCTGGTCTGGTCTAGTCTGGTATGATCTGGTGTGGTTTGTTCCAGTCAGGTTTGGTTTTGTTTGGTCTGTTCTGGTCTAGTCTGTTCTGGTCTAATCTGTTCTGGTATGGTCTGGTTTGGTCTAGTCTAGTCTGGTCTAGTTTGTTCTGGTCAGGTTTGGTTTGGTTTGGTTTTGTTTGGTCTGTTCTGGTCTAGTCTGTTCTGGTCTAATCTGTTCTGGTATGGTCTGGTTTGGTCTAGTCTAGTCTGGTCTAGTTTGTTCTGGTCTGTATTGGTTTAGTTTGGTCTGTTCAGATCTAATCTGGTCTGAGCTGGTCTAGTTTGTTCATGTCTAGACTGGTTTGGTTTGGTTTGGTCTGAGCTGGTCTAGTTTGTTCTGATCAGGTTTGGTTTGGTTTGGTCTATCCTCGTCTGGTTTAGTCTAGTATAGTCTGGTTTGTTCTAGTCTGGTCTTGTCTGTTCTGGACTGGTTTGGTTTGTTCTGGTCTGGTTTGGTCTGGCATAGTCTGTCCTGGTCTAATCTGGTCTGATCTGATCTGGTCTAGTTTGTTCTGATCTGGACTGGTTTGGTTTGGTTTGGTCTGATCGGATCTGAGCTGGTCTAGTTTGTTCTGGTCTTAATGGGTCTGGTCTGGTCTTCCCTACATCTCTGCTTTGCATCTTCAGGATCAGAGGTTTGGTGGGCGTGCCCGTCAGTTCCAGGATCCTGTTCAGCTGGTCGATGCCTGTCAGCGGCGTTAAGGAACGGGATTAATAAGCAGGGTAGAGATGCCACAGGCGGCTGGTAGGATACTGTCGCTGCCCGGGAAGAGAACTTCTCCAGTGATCATCTCAGCCAGGATGCAGCCCGCAGACCAGATGTCCACTGCACACCAGCAACAACACGGTCAGTGCAGGCCCAACTACAGCTACATGTACACGTCCTATTCTACTGTTATTCAGGGTTCCTACACTTTCGGAAAGATAAAATTCAAGCACTTTTAATGTTTGAGCCATGTTTGAGATTTTCCCAGCACCATATAGTTGTGGTAAATGAATTGAATAGAATTGCCTTTTCTCGTCTCCCAGAAGTGAGTAACCAGTCCAGATTCCAAACGTCTTATCATGGCTCTTTGCTCTTTAAGACCAAGAAAGCTCACCAGGGAAAAGATTGTGAACGTCCTCAAGGCCGGATTGGACCAACAGACCTTTTGTGCTTTTATTTGCAAAAGAAAGAAGCTTTATGAACTCTTCATTTAAGCTTTATTTATCTCCCTCTCACTGGAGATCAATGCAAGGTCTCACCTTGTTGGGTTTTAAAGGTAATGAGGATGAACCAACTCTGAGGAAAATTGTTGATGACCACAAGAGCTTCTCAGGATCTATAGAGATCTCAAGATCTTCCAGACTAAAGTCACCAGATAAAAAATCAGTTGGTCATATCTACAGAACATCGGACTGATTCAGTAGACGGCTGAGGGACGATTAAACTAATTTGCCTCATTGTCCTGGCGGGAAAACAAATTCTCCAGAAGCATTGTCCCTCATTTCGTCTCGAGGTGTGGGCTTTGTGCTGTGGGGGTGTTACAACACATTAAAGGCAGGATGGGCGGGGCCATGGTCCTCAGACAATGACCTCTGGTCCTCAGAAAATGACCCAGGACACACTGGCAGATGCTACCAAAGGTTGGGTTGAGAAGAAGCCCATTAAGGTTGTGGAGTGGCCTAGTCTGTCTCCTTAATGGTTGGCGTTCCCAGTAGCTCAGTCTACAAACGATTTTTCCAGCACCATACAGTTGTGGTAAAATTAATATTTAAAGTAGAGCTGTCAAATTTAGCGCGTTAACGCATTCGTAATAGCGATATTTTTTGGGGGTCGAACCTATAACCTCTTGGACCCAATGCCAATTCCCCACCATTCAACTCACGATCACAGCTCTTATCTCGTTTGTCAAGCCCAGAGCAATCAAATTAAATGATTATTAACTTAAGTAATATTAACCGTTGATGTTCTAGTACACGCACCAAGAAAGCGTCAGTGAGTTTCTAAACTAACTTAACCTAACCCCAGGGGTGTAAGGTACTTGAGTAAATGTACTTTGTTACTTTACTTAAGTATGTTTTTGGCTACTTCGTGCTTGCACTAAGTATAAAAAATATAAGCAACTTTTACTCTCTACTCCACTGCATTTGTGATTGAGTAGCAGTACTTTTCACTCCACTACATTTAAACGAACACTTAGCGTTACTCGTTACCAGTGTTGTGCAAGTTACTTCGAAATTGTAATATGTTACATATTACTTATTACTGTTCGTAAAAAGTAACAAGTTACATTACAATATTACTGTCTCAGAAATGTAATATATTACATTACTTTTGTATTTCTTTTAAGTTACTTTCAGCAAAATAACTACAGAAGTAGAAATTAACTAAAAATAACCTAAAATAACAAAATGCACCTTTTACTTGTACAGTAATTTATGTTACAACCAGTGGAAGACATGGAGTTATGTAGAGTAATGACTGTGGCGTCTCCAAGCTACAAATATCAATATACATAATCTATAATTGTAGGGTGACCATATATTTTGATTTCCAAAAAAAGAGGACAATCAGCGCGGCCTCGAGACAAATTCAGACAGGCTTCTCGGAGGCTAAAGAACATGCTTTAATGTGCTTCAATGTTGCTAAACTATAACTTAGCTAAAAATAATCACTTAACTTAAAAAAAAATCAGTAAAAACCTAAATAGGTAACTATTTTAGTCAGACTTTTTTGAATAATGAAAAATGTTTTTAAAAATGTGATTGTTTTAAAAAAAAAAAAAAAAAATAATACATGAAAAAAGTCGACCCATTGTTTCAAAACGATACGCGCAGTTTCATTCTCAAATATTACTTTCTCATATAATTTAAAGCACGGGTTGTGAACCTATTAGCCCACATCCGTGTATTAGTCGTTTGAAGAAGAGGGAAAACCGGACATTATCGTGAATTTATAAAATCCGCCCCGATGTCTGGGGAAAAGACGCTTGTCAACACTAATAATTAACATTAATAAGTGTTAAAAGTATGGTAGACAAAGCGATTTTCCTCCAACATCAGTGAATAACAGTGGGTATATCTGATATCAGACACAGCAGGAGTTTTATTCATTTTGAATGACTCACCACACAATACTGTCCTGCTTTCTGGCCATAAAGTGCAGACGACACTGTCGTTGCTGTTTTCTTTCTCTTCCCAGGTCGAGCGGATGGCAGTTCGAGGTGTTTTTTTTAAATAGCTTTTTTTGATGCCGACAATTCAGCGGTTGCATTTCACCACAATGTTCTTGTTTTTTACAAAACTGAAACAATCGCATAAGACCATCTCGCGAATGTACCTTCGGCTGTTGTTTATTAAATGTTCAAATGTGCCGCGAGTGCGCGACTGGCCCGAACACAGCCGCTAATCAGAGCCACAGCTGTCAGCCGCTAGCTCAGAGCACAGCCAATCGCCCAGAGCACACCTCGAGCTCAGAGCCAATCACTGCACACCTCGAACCCAGAGCGTTACAAAATACAACGCTCCACCACCGAAAGGCGGAACGAATGACTTACGCGTCTATTTGCGAACAGGAAATATTAAATGTTTGATTTACTGTCTTGAAAGTGAAAGATTTGATGTAACGCAACCGTTACTTGCATGTAACGAGTAATATATTACTGAAAATACTAAAAGTAATAAGTTACAGTACCGCGTTACAGCAAAAAGTAATATATTAGTGTAATATGTTACTTTTGTAACGCGTTACTCCCAACACTGCTCGTTACATTGTAATTGTGTGCGACAAGCCGGAATCGATTTATACCGCGGTTAATTTCTTGGGCGGACGAGTGGAATATCGCCTTAATTTAGGCTGATGAAGGTAATGGACGCTATTTGTGAATTAGAAACCACAAGAACGCGAATTAGGGGCGTAGCAATGTGTTTTACAAATGTTATTATATAATATATAACTTTATATAATACATATAATATATAATTTACTAATCAGATTAATCATTTTATTTTATATATATATACTTGCAAATTTAAGTGATTGAGACTGACTTTTTGTTCTTTTTATCTACTTTGTTCTACCAGTTTTCAAACATTAAGGTTAAATTCTGTTTCTGTCTTGGAAAATAATATAAAATAGTTTGTTTTTTTGGGCCTATATTGAGCACGAATAAAAATACTTCTTAATACTTAAGATCTTTTTAAGTTGGATAATTTGCTACTTTGACTCAGGTCTTGAAATTGGTGACTTGTTACTTGTATTATTACAGTAAGAATATTGAGTATTTATTCTTACTTGTATTATTGAGTAATTTTTACAGTAAGTATCTGTACTTTTACTCAAGTATGGCTGTCCGGTACTCATTACACACCTGCCTAACCCTAAGTGCTACTTTTTAACGTAATTATCAAAGTAACCAGCAACTCTTTCTTCACACACACATTTCATGAATAGTAGCTTTGTGCGATTGTAGCGCCTCCCGCTGGCGTATCGTGAACTTGCGAAATTCCTAATTTCTTCAGCGGTTTTGCCCTGGACTTGTTCACTTGCGGATTGTTAACTCCTATTCGCTGACAATGGAGTCACAAGCTAAGTTAAGGTACTAAGCCGAAAATTTTAGGTTTGTAGAAAGTTAGAACATCAAGAAAGTAAGGAAGTGCTTACGTATGTTCGCCTACTAATGGAATTGGAATAAATAAAAGGAATTTGGATTTTGTGCATGAAAAATTAGGTTATGTGTGCTTATATCAAACGGTAAATGGTGTGACAATATAAAAAGGCTCTTCAGCAACGTTTGAGTTCAAAGATCTACAAACTGTGTAGTCGGGGGATAGAGCTGCACAAATAATCGTTAACAGATCGCAATCTCGATTCCAACCCCCTCGCGATCTTGATCCAGCATTTGTACGATTCAGCCACACTCGTCTGATTCTGTATGAGATCAAATTAGTGCCAAAAAGAGTTTTGCGCGAGCTGCTAAAAACCAGGTGCTTATATTCGTGTAAATACGGTATGTAGAAAAACTGCTTAATAGATTTATATCTGCTCCGTTTCTATGTTTAACCGTTGCTCAACACGTTTCCTACAATCGGTGACAAATTAAAAACGTGAAATATTGAACTTATAGAGACGGATGAGAGAACATGGCCAGAACATTCCAAACCACCTTTTCATAAAAGACGGCGAGTGGGATTGGGAATGTGGGGGTCAAAGGTCACCTGTTTGAGTGTAATGCATCCAGTTGAAAATGACTTCGGGGGCTCTGTACCAGCGCGTCACCACGTAGCCCGTCATCTCCGTCTCGGCGTGTCTCGCCAGGCCAAAGTCCAGGATCTGACGAGGAAAGACAGCGAGGAAGAACCGATCCCTTAAAATACACAACGCAGCTCAACACATTTCTACAGCTCAGTCGTAGTGTTTAGCAGAAGATCGTGGTTTTCCATTCCAGAACATGTGTACATTACTTAACCGTGATGAGATGTGCGATACCTTTAATTCGCAGTTTTCATCCACGGCGAGGTTACTAGGCTTCAGGTCCTACGACGAAAATGACCAACGTAATAATTACAGTGCCACAAGAGGAAATTCACTGCACAAGAGGAAAGTTCCCATAGTGGATGTATAAGCATAATACAGTCGACTTCGCTTAAGTGGGCCACTGGTTAATCGGGACAGCTGTTTTATTGGGCCAAATTATAAAGTCCAGAACAAATCGTATCATAACCAGTGTTGGGAAAACGTTTCTTTAAAAAATTAATTAGTTATAGTTCCTAGTTACTTCTAACAAAAGATAACTGAGTTAGCAATTGAGTTACATCGTTATAAAAGTAACTAATTACCAGGGAAAGTAACTATTCCATTATTTTTTGCGACAATGTTTTTCCAATTTGTTTAATAACTTGACTGCTGTCACAATTAAATATGTTAAATTAATGAAATGGAAACCAAATAAAATAAATTATTATTACAAATATTTTAATAAAGCTCTGTACATTACTCTACACTATTTTGATTTTGTTTCTGACAATGTGAGAGATGCCTATCAAATTAGTATTGTTAATATCATTAGTAATAAAACACAATATATAACCAATTACTTTTAGCATTTATTGCACAGACTACAACTGGCCAACAAATAAGTCTAAATATAAATTGTGCTTCTTAAGGAATATATCAAAAGTAATTTAATAAAATTCACAAAAGTAAACTGTTTAACAAGACGTGTTCTGCGCTCAAAATAATACTTAAAAATGTGCCAAAATTAAATAACAATAACAAAAATGTATCACTCTTTCTACTCCATGTCTCATCTCTTCGGCTCATTGCTGACTCCTGCTGGGTGAGCGCTTGTATGTCACCAAACGATAAACTTCCGTGTGGTAAATGACGGACAATTAATTTAAGCCAATCATCAGGTTTTCAGACACACCCATCACCAGTGATGCCCCGCCCCCAAACACACCCACCAGAGGGAAAGACTCTCCTCGGACAAAACCCGCTTTGGCGACCACAATTATGGTAACGCAGCATTTTTGTCAGTAACAATATCGGCGTTGTAATGGAGTAAAAAGTAGATGCGTTACTGAAAATAGTAACGCTGTTATTACTATCACTGCTCATAACAAAAATCACTGCTCAAATCGAAAAAATAACAATATTGTCTAATCATTTACGACAATATACTTATTACTATTACTATTATATTTTGGATAATTATGGAAGCGGAGTGTTGGGGGGGCGTGTCCGGCCTCGCGTAATTGCGCCAAAATGGTCTTGTCCCGATTAAGGGGACAATGGGCCCGATTAAGCAAGTCAACTGTGTATACACAAAAAATAAGTGTTCAGTGTCTTGCTCAAGAGTGGACTTGCGAATCCCAGGATTCGAACCTGTGACCTTTAAGTCACAAGTCCAACTTCCTTACCGTTAGACCACCACTGCCTGCTATCCATCTGGATTAAGACGTTACTAAACCTACCCGGTGAATGATCCCGGCCGAATGGATGTACTGAAGAGAAAAGCAATTGTGGCTGGTTACTTTTTATCGTCTTTCAACAGTGTGAGAAGGAAAGACGTGAAGGCGGAACCTTGAGTCCACGCAGTATCTGATAGAACAGGTAGGTGGTGATCTTGCTGGTCAGCTGCTTCTTCTTCATGATGTGACTCAGGTCCTGAGCCACAAACGGCATCACCATGTAGCTGGAGAGCAGAAAGAATACAAAAAACAAGTTTTCAAATGTCCACGGATGAACTCGGTGTCAGAATCAGAGGTTGTTGAAACAAACAAAAAAAATGCTCCAAATACTTGTCTGTGAGCTGATTGGACAATCAAGCTGTCAGTCTTGAGCCCCGGACTTGTTTAATTGGGCATTCCACAATATGTTAATGTAGAGAATAATTCCTGTGCTGCTTAATACTGCAAACGTTGGATTTAACCTTCTTAAAGGACATATTTTGAGAGATAATTTTTTTGAGAGCCTTGTACGATCAGCTTTGAGACATTTCTGGTAAAGAACCTTACAAACTGTTTGCGAGAAGTGGATTGCTCTTCTATGTTTGCAAAGAATTTTTTGATTTAAGTAAAAACCCCCATTTTTGATTTAAGTATTGTTGGTGTATTCTAATTGCGGATTTTTGCATCGTTTATTTGAATTAATCAGATCTTTAAATTGGCTTATTTTTGTTTTTGATGTTGATCTTGTGTACTTGTGTAGGTTAATAATCTAAGCGTTGAGCCAATGTTGTGGAGCAAACTTTTTTTTTGAAAAACTGCTTTGTATGGAATCAGATTAGTGCCAAAAATATTGAACATAAAGTTCGAAGAAACCAACAAATATGCTTCACATTTACGTTCGTTTTTTTTTTATTTTTCACGAAACCTTTTTTTCCGCTTCACGTTTCGTTTTTTTTTTTTTTTTTTTTTTTGCATACATTTTTGCTCGAAACTTATTTTTTCGATTCAGGTTTTTCTTTAGCTTTTTTTTGCGTTTGGAATTTTGTCCCAAGATTCACGTGGGGGCGGCCCTTCTCTGAATGGATGGTGAGAATGTGATTGACAGCTGCATTAATCGTGAGAATGTGATCAACTGGAAGAGGGGGAGGAGTTTAGCGAGTGCTGAAACACATTAATAATCGGAATACCTTCATTGTATTTATAGTATTTAAACATTTGTAGTGAACGAAAACGTAAAGAAAAATAAAAAAACTAACGGAAATGTGAAGCATTTTCGTTCGTTTCTTCAAAATTCACGTTCGATATTTTTGGCACAAATCTGATTTCATAGCTTTGAGTTATTTCAACACACAACTTGAAGTTGATCAACCTCTTTTCAAGTTCGGGCAACACAAGGCAAAACAACGGGAGAACTGGACAGAGGTGTCAAGTCGGGTTTTTTTTTAAATATTGTTACGATCCTGCTCCTCTGCTGCCTTTGGAGGTCGAGGAGGGAAGCGGCAGGTGGCCTAATCACACAGCTCGTTATTCTCCGCGACAGGTGGGGCTAATCACTGAGCTCCTTATAAGGAGTGGTGGAGAAATAGCTCTCTGCCGGTTAATCTGGGTCATGAGTAGCAATGACGGAAAGATTCGGATCTTTTATCAAATCTTTTATCTTTTATCGTGACATACCGTATTTTCTGGACTATAAGCCGCTACTTTTTTCATAGGTTATGAACCATGCGTATATAAAGATGCGGCTATTCTGCTGATGTTTTTCTAAAAAATCTCTAAACCGGAATTAGAATCAAAACTAAGAGAAAAAAAATGCAAAGAAGAATACACTACTTCCTCTTTAGCAGATATAATTTTTAGCAAAGTTGCTGCCGTGTTAAAATACAGGTTAGGAAAGAATCTTTTTAGTTACATACATGTACATTTACAATTCAAAATCGTTCTGATCCTGTAGTAAATATCTAATCCAAAAACCTACTTATATGTGACTTGCAAAACTTCTTTTAAAAGAGTGGATGCGGCTTGTATGCAGGTGTGGCTTATTTATCTTTTTTTTTATTTATTTTTTTTTCAAAAATAGAGCGGATGGCACTTTTTACTTCTACTTCATAAAAGTTGATGCACATTGCTGTGCTTTCTACTCCTTACATTTTAAAAATAGCCGCATTACACCGATATAATTTCAGTTAGTTTTATTTCCGTGTCTTCATTGAGCTAAAAAACAAACATAAATGGTGCCACCCGGTTGAGGTAAACTTGATTGTGGTTGGACGAGACGTATAAACACGTTTCATTGTGACACGCTATTGGTGGGTACGTGGTTTGTCGTTCCCGCCTGTCAGCCAATGAAACGGCTCGATGAACTTTGAGAAGCATCTGCTTTAGCGACTGAACAAAGCTGATTGGCGAATCTGTGATCTGTGTTATTTTCTTGCGTCACTACAATAAAATCATCAATGACAAGCTTGTGAAGTCTGACTTTATCACCATTACAACACTAGTCGTGATATTTTACACTATGAAATGCATTAATTTTCAATTTACTGTAATTATATGTGGCAACATTGTAATACTGAATAACAATTTAGTCTTAGACCATTACACGTCATTTTGTCCTTGCATCACTTTTACTCTTAAACTTTAAGTAGTTATCAAACCAGTGCTGGAGTAAAAAGGTTGAGTTGATACTTTTACTTGCACAGAGTTCAGCAAATGACCTTGTGTAACTTCTACAAGCCTCGGCCTGTGGTGACACGTGTGAGTGTTTGTAAGAATGAAGGAGAGTTTGACACTTACAAAGTATCGAATTTCTCCAGCGAGGATTCAGGGGTGAAAACATTGAGGAGACAAATCACCTGGAGAAAAAATGAGGCGAGATGTTATCTTATACATAATTAGGGCTGTCAAACGCTTCATTTTTTTCAAATTTTTTTCTTTGTTTTTTAACCCTCCGAGGTTGAGTCGCACTTTTTTCAAGAAAAAACACACGAAAAAAAAGTCAAATTTGGTTTTACGTAAGAAGAAAAGATGCGAGATGTTATCTAAGAATATAGATGTTATAAACCATGAAACCATGAATTTTTCAATCCTTCCACCATAACCTTCGATTAGAGGTTTTACGGTATGTTAGAGATGAGCATAGATCAATTCTTTAATGACACTCACTCTAGTCTTGAATCTGATGTAGATGTATCAAAATTAATTTGTAATCATAGAAAACAGACGTTTTCCGCATTAGCTGTGTGATTCTTTGTCCAAATTGTGACTTTGTGTCTTAGAATTGCGTGTTTTGAATTCGGAATTGCGACTTTATATTTCAGAAATGTGAATTATGTTATGTACTGTACGTCTGAATTTATGGCAACAAACACTTGTCCACTTGACCAAAATGATCGCATTCCGATGTGGAAAGTGTACTGTATAATCAACTGTGTATACACGCACATTTATATTTTTATTTATAAAACACGCTTCACGTTTTAGTTTTATTATTATTATTATTATTACAAAAAACACTAAAAAAATAGGCACTTCAAACTTTCATTTGATGGATAACACTTACATGTAAGACCAAATTTGACTTTTTTTGTGTTTTATCTTGAAAAAGGTGCGACTCGACATCGGAACGCTAAAAAATGTATATATTGCAATCTGCACAAAAATTAAACTAAATTATATTACAGTCTTTAAACTGGTGTTTATTTAGTGTTGAGTTTACAATGATTGACATATTGCACCTCAATATCAAATATTACAAGCTTCAGTCATTTAATTGTGATTAATTGCAATTATTTGGTCAGGGAAGTGTGATTAATTAGTTAAAAATAATTAATCGTTTGACAGCTCTAATACACACACACACACACACACACACACACACACACACACACACACACACATTTTCTCAAAGTTCACCTATAAATAATGACGTGAGTGTCTGAGTTTGTGTTTATTCATACATATAAATGCAGTTGTGATAAACATGTTAAATACTGTATATTAAAACGACTGTATTTGTCTACATTGACGTCTCTATTGGTCTGCTATCGCCTTAAGATCAATGAAGTAAACATCATCTACACAAAAGTAGATTTTGACGGTTTTGAAGTGCGACCTACGACCCAAAAGCCCGTCTGGACTTTGAAAAGAGGATAAATGATTGTAATAATCAGTTCTTGATCTGCTTGTGACCTGTTCTGAGTCTGTTTACTGGACACAAACACTGGTTACAGAGGAATTAAACCAGGTCTTTCAAAACACGGGCCGGGTTGAGTCTCTCTCTAACCTCTCAAGATCACAGTAGGGAAAAAAAAATACCTTCGAAAAGATGGAATCAGATTAGTGCCGTAAATGTAGTCAATTTCTAAGATACGAACAAAAATGCTTCACTTTTACGTTTGTCTCATTTTTCGTTGGCAATTACGTTTGTTTTTTTTATTTTTTACTTGCAATCGTCACGCTTGCAGTTTGCAACTTTTTTTTCCCCTGAAAAATTTTTTTCGTTCGTTTTTTTCATCTTTTTTTTTGCGTCTGGATTTCTGGCACTTGCTTCACGTGGGGGCGGCCCCTACTCTGATTGGCTGGTGAGAATGTGATTAAGAGTAAGGACCGCCTCCACTTGAAGTAAAAACGTTTCAAACAAAAACGTGACAATTGCAAGCGAAAAATAAAACACCAACATTTTTCATTCATTTTTTAGAAATTCCGGTTTGATACTTTTGGCACTAATCTGATTTCATATGAAGATAAGATAAGATTGACTTTATTAATCCCACTAGGAGAAATGTTTATGTTCTACAGCAGCAAAAAAGAGAAAGAAAGAAGTTTTTAACAAAAACAAATAAAGACATTTTAAAAGACAACAATGAAGGCACAAATTCAAATAGCATTTGAGAGAAATAGCAAAAGAAAGAAACCACAATAAATAGGTTGTGCAAAAAAACAACTGTGCAAATACAATGGTGGAATTGTGACGAGACGAAAATACAAAGTGCAATTTCAAACACAATAGTGCAATTTTGAGTGGCAAAATTTCGAGTTAAAGTATTGCCGACTTATTTCCGAGTCTTATCTCATGACTGACAAGATAAAAAACAAAACTGTAATGGCCGATGCAAAAATTAGCAAAAAAGTGTGAGCGTTTCAACAAAAGGCGTGTGTATTTGTAATGAAGGCGGGGCGTACGTACGTTGTCGTGCTGGATGTGGCGCAGTAGGCGGAGCTCTCGGTAGGCGCGTTTGGCGTGGATCAGCGACTGGAAGGGTCTGTACAGCTTCTTGATGGCCACCTTCTCATTCGTCATCTTGTCCACCGCAGAACTGAATCACAAGTTTCATCTGCTTTCATTGTTAAAGTTAAAGCAAAGCAGTTACGTTATTGACTTTGTGTTAATTTGTGTGAATGTAAATTGTAATTTGTAAAATGTAAACGTCTCTTTGTTGAGACAAATAAAAGTTTTATTCTTCTTTTTCTTCTCCTTCATTCCTTCTTCTTAAAAACAAAGTCAAATATGGCTGCAAGAAGTTATGGCAAAAAAGTTTTATTACTTATTTTGACCTTCAGAAATGTGTTTTATTATTATTTTATTTTTTTCAACAAATGCTTCCTCTTCTGTTTCTCTTGTGTGTGTGTGTGTGTGTGTGTGTGTGTGTGTGTGTGTGTGTGTGTGTGTGTGTGTTTTACTAAGTAAGGATGACATAAATTGACATTGAAATATAGATTTAAAAGAATCGCACAAATGTTTGCTTTTAGATTGTGTGTGTGTGTGTGTGTGTGTTTTACTAAGTAACGATGACATCAATGGAGATTTAAATATAGATTTAAAAGAATCGCACAAATGTTTGCTTTTAGAGTGTGTGTGTGTGTGTGTGTGTGTGTGTGTGTGTAATCCCACATTCTGTTCAGTTTAAAGTTCCTGCATCACTTGTGCTGGACACACATTATCAAGTTAGTGGCCTGTGCCATTATTGACTAATACTTTACGTAATTACATACATATTACAAACACTAAAATCAATGTAAAATCAATGTATTATTAAAACAAAACAGTAACGTACAGTTGCATTACACTGAAAAGGTTTAAACAAGTGCAACACGTTTTTAATGCAACTCAGCAGTTTCAATTTTAATTTTATAGTTAATTTAATTTGTTTATGCACCTAAATGTATCTGTTTTTTTAATTGTTACTTTTGTTATTGTTATTGTAATTTGCTTTAATCAAGTTGTTGCTCACTTGATTTTTAGTAAACACTGTATTTTAATCGTGGTTTTGTTCAGATTTCTGCGTGTTTATTACAGCTATTGCAACAGGATTTAGATTTTTATTTCTTGCTCGCTGTTGTTGTTTTTTTTAGCAAAAAAAACGTTTGTGTTTTTGTCATTTGCTTATTCTTTTCTTACACTGCTGTTGTAAACCTGCAATTTCCCCGTTGTGGAAGCTAAAAAATTGAAAACCCCGGGATTATTCCTGATTTAAGATTATATGTGGTGAATACAAAATAAAAGGATGAAATCAGCTTTAATGAGAAATTTCACTTTTGCAGTTTCAAAGTTTTCAAAGGCTCAAAAAAGCATTTTCAGCCCAAAACAAGCATTTTTGTGAAAAAGACTTGGTAAAAAGAAGGCATAGAAGACACCAAGAAATTAAGGAAAAAAAACAGCTTTAATGAGAAATTTCACTTTTGCATCTTGTCCTGCAATTTTTCAAAGGCGCAAAAAATCGTTTTCAGCCCAAAACATGCCGTGTGAGAAGCACGTATGACAGACGTAAAGCTGGAGATGCAGACTGGAATCTGTCTGATCAGCAGCAAGCTGGAGCTTGTTCTTCAGGTATGTAGGTCCAGCAGCTTCTCCTGAGCTTCAAGGCCCCTCACACATTTTAAATATAAGCTTTATATACACGACCCCGTTCAAAAGTCACTTTGAAATGTCCTTATTTTTGACAAAAAAGCAGTGTTTTTGTCCATGAAAACCACTTTAAACTAATCAGAAATACACTCTATATGTTGCTAATGTGGTAAGCACCTTATCTAGCTGTAAATGTTTATATATACATCTAATCTATAGTTGTAAATGCAATAACTACATAAGTGTAACAAGGCGAAATTCCAACAACCATCACTTTTAATGGTACAATGTGTTTGCTAACTGTGTCAGGATTATGGATTGTGGAGGATTGGAAAAGGTTTGATCACGTTAGCAGTGCTGGAAACTGTAAAAATGACTCCATCAGAAGTCACCAATTTCAAATACAAATCATTATTTCTAACCATGTCAATGTCCCGACTCCCGACTATATCTTCTATTCATTTTACAACTCAAGGTGGTAAATAAAGTGTGACTTCTTTTCACTCTTCTTTTGAAACATTGAGCATAGTATATGTACTTATTAGTACAGTACTACTACTACTCTTTCGACTTTGAGTAGAAGTAGTAGTATTAGTACTTGTACTTTATTTAATTGCGTAACTGCGAGAATTTAAAAGGTGCTTATATTTTTGATACTCGGTGCAAGTTAAAAAAAAATTTGCAATATGTACTCAAGTACTTTACACCTCTAAACACTGCAGGAACTTTGCACTAGCAAACTGACCCGAAACGTCGACAACATCTCATAGCTAGACATAAAGAAAATGTCCACAGTCTGTTTATTGACCCTCAAAACGAGATGTGTAATCAGCAGGGATGTAGTTTATGCGTAAGATCCGCGCACGTACGTACCACACGGTCCCGTAAGCTCCGGAGCCCACAGGCTTAAGTGATGAGTAGCGCTCAGCAACGTCCCACGTGGTCTTCTGGATCTCCAGTCTGTAGAATCCCGTTTGCAGTGGGGAATCCATGATTTACTAATGTTTGATTTGCGGACAAACGGCGTTTATCTCTCTCAGACACCGACTGTTCTTCTTCACCGCGAGAGACCCAGGTGAGACCGGAGCGAGGACACGCCCACTCGCGCGTCACGCACCTTTGCCGTCACGTGATTTAGGGGGCGTTTTTGTTTGGTTTGTTTTTATTTTATATCCTGATACCAGAGGTGTAAAGAGTACCAGACAGAGACAACCCTACTTAAGTAAAAGTACGAATGTATGTTGTATAAGTTACTCCAATACAAGTAAAAAGTCACCACTATAAAAAAAGACAAATCACTATAGAAAAAACAAGACACTATAAAAAAAGTAAAAGTAGAAAAGTATCGAATTTTAAAACAACTTAAGTATTTTGCTCATACTGAATTTAGGCTAAAATAAAAAAAGGTGAAAAGAACTATTCATGAGGTTTTATTTTCTAATACAGAAATGAAATTTAACATTTCTATGTTTCAAAAATGATAAAACAAAATAGGTAAAGAACAAAAAGTCAGTCTCAATCGAATTCAAAATAAATAAATGGAATTCCGATCTGACTTTAATGTGATTCTACTGAAGTCATTTATGACACATAATGACATTACATCACATTTATGCCATAATAGACATTACATTTATTCACGTTTCAATTTAAATCTAATGGAGTGAAAAGAACAGTTACTCGGTCAGAAATGTAGTGGAGCAGAGAGTAAAAGTTAATTCTATTTTTGATACTCAGTACAAGTACAAAGTAGCCAAATACATACTTAAGTAAAGTAACAAAGTACATTTACTTAAGTACCTTACACCTCTGCCCGATACGTAATTGAAACGACTGCTACTACTGCTGCTATTACTACTACTGATAATTACAATAATAAAAATAACAACAACAATTAATGTATCAATTATGTACTGCTTACTTCGGTCAAGAGTACAACAACAACAACAACAATAGTAATGATAACAACAACAAGAATAAGAACATAATTTTACATATAATAAAAAGCTAGTATTAACATTTATTATTAAAAGACAGTAATAGCATACATGCCTTTAAAAAGGACCATATTGCCTTTATAGGACCATATAGTTAGATTAAAATGTTGTTTTATAAAATTATATGCACTTTAACAAAACTAATGCTAATATAATGCTTACAGATTAAAGGACCATATATGCGCGAGAGTAAAATATGATGACTGGTATTGTAATGGTGAAAAAGTTCAGAACCATGACATCTTTATCTAGATGTAAAGATATAAAAATATAAATAAAATAGATCTCAAAATGTTTTAGATCGATCACAAAAATATGAATAAAAAAAATAACCAAAACAAAATAAGAGTAAAGCGGCAATTTTGAAAATGTAAGGAGAGGAAAGTACAGATTGCATAAAGAAGGTAAGAAGTGAAAAGTTGGCAGAAAATGACTCAAGTAAAGTAAAAATAAGCCAGAGTTCTACTTATGCAAAGTATCGAAGTATTATTATATTATAAATTATTATAAAAACATTTGATTTTCTTTAGGATGATTATTTCGATGTCTCTAAATACAACTAATTGATTATTCAATTCTTAGAATATCATTATTTAGATAGAGAGTGTAAATTTAGTTTAGTCATAAACATATTTTGAGATCACGTAAACAAATAAACGTAAGAGAAATAAATGAATGAATGAATAACTTTATTTATTCCACTAAGGGGAAATTTCTTTCGTTTACAGCAGCAACAGGTAGATAGTACAACATAGATCATAGCAAAGAGAACATGAAAGAGAAACTTTTATTATTTATTTTTTAAACTTATTTTATAATTTAATTTTTACTGGTATTATATTACACATCACTACTTCATGCAGAGGTGACCACTGGTTTCCACGTCCAGGTGTTACTTCAAATACACGGGTCTTTTCTGCAGATTCCTCTCCACTTGACTTTGCAGTGTAAGAAAACACGCAGAACAGACTCGCGCTTCATCACTGATTTAGAGGTCAAACTGAGAAATCACACGTGCTAAACCACGTCCATCCGTCTCTCTTTCAGTTAGTAAGTCTGTGTTCTTGCCTTTAATTCATCATCCATTCATGCAATCAAGATATTTATTTCTATCTGTCTGTCTGTATGTCTGTCTATCTATCTATCTATCTCTCTATCTATATATCTATCTCTTTAGCTGTGTGTCTATCTATCTATCTATCTATCTATCTATCTATCTATCTATCTATCTATCTATCTATCTATCTATCTATCTATCTATCTATCTATCTATCTATCTATCTATCTCTTTAGCTGTATGTCTATCTATCTATCTATCTATCTATCTATCTATCTATCTATCTATCTATCTATCTATCTATCTATCTATCTATCTATCTATCTATCTATCTATCCATCCATCCATCCATCCATCCATCCATCCATCCATCCATCCATCCATCCATCCATCCATCCATCCATCTACTGTTTTCTTACCGTTTATTTGTGGCTGAATTTCCTCACTGTTGGATCAACAAAGTTCATTCATTCATTCATTCATTCATTCCTTCGTTCCTTCTAATACCGTATTGTTGTGGCAATAATGGATTATCAGTCTAACAGCGGCCTCTTTCGGCACAAATCAGAACTGCAACTTTTCCCACCGAATTCAAGCGAATAGTAAAGTGCGTTTGTCTTTTTAACCATTTAACAAACCACCTCAGTCGAGTTCTGCTTTTATTTTTTTGTATATCTATAGTCTCAGAGCACCTGACGTTTTAATACGCCTGAAGCTGGTTTACTTTGAAGGTGTGGAGGAGACGACCCGTCAGGCTCACGCAGGGATTGGTTGTGATTCTAGTAATTCCACCGTGAGGTCAGCAGGGATTGGCCGTGTGGCGCTGAGGAGTGTTTGGATTGGCCGCCTTTCATGAATGTGTTTGTGTGTTCTTTCGGACACACCCACTCAAACAAACACCTCCTCCACACGCCCATCTGTGCCACTACACCGCTGCCTGCCTGGTTGAGGCAGGTTAGTTAACTAGTTCTGGTAGAAAACCTTGCCGTCTGGTGTGTTTGCCGTAAATTACCTCCTCTGTTTACACTCTTTGAAAGCTACGTGTGACCTTTGACCTCTGTGAGGCTTCTGCGTTCATGTTAGATGTTTAATACATTACCTGTGACGCTACGTGTTCAAAGTCGTTCAAGTTCACGTAAAATACAGTCCCAAAGTTGTTGATTACACAACACACACACACACACACACACACACACACACACACACACACACACACACACACACACATGATGTGTGCAGCGCTTGTTTATTTACGGTTGTGTTTATGTTCATTAATGATGTGTGCAGTGTTTTTTGGTTGTTTGATTTGTTATTTATTTATAGTGTGTGCAGTCACAGTGTTATTCATGTTTATGTTAATTTGTGCATGTTGATTTATTCACTTTTTTATTTTTCATATTTTATACATTTATCTTAATATATGCAAAATAGAGGGGAAAGGGCGGAGTCAGACCAAGCTCAATTCCTTGTTGTCACTTGCAACTTTGCTAATAAAGTTGATTCTGATTCTGATTCTAAATCAATTCAGTTCGATTCGATTCAATTCAATTCAGTGAGCTGAACTCTACTGGACACACAGTCTGACCCACGTGCAATAACTGCTGAATGTGCAATACCGTTATTTATGTTTCATACATTTCATGTCATTGTTTTTCTTTTTTTTTTTTTTTCTTCTTTTATTTATACGTTTATGTTAATATAAAGGCGAAAGGGGAAAAAGGTGGAGTCAGACCAAACTCAATTCCTTGTTGTCACTTGCAACTTGGCCAATAAAGTTGATTTTGATTCTAAATCAATTCAAATTAGTTCAGTTCAAATCAATTCAATTCAATTAATTGAGCTGAACTCCGGACACACAGTCTGACCCACATGCACATTTTTTTCTGACTTCTTTTATTTATATATTTATGTCAATATATGCAAAATAGAGGGGAAAGTCAGACCAAGCTCAATTCCTTGTTGTCACTTGCAACTTGGCCAATAAAGTTGATTCTGATTCTGATTCAATTTAATTCGATTCAATTCAATTCAATTCAATTCATTTCATTTCATTTCATTTCAGTTCAGTTCAACTCAACTCAACTCAACTCAACTCAACTCAACTCAACTCAACTCAGTCACAAATCGCCAAAAAGAGGAACAAAGACGTCAAAAAATCGTACACACGCGTAAAAAAGCGCCACTAACCAGCTCCAAAAAAAGCTGAAGCAAACACACATTACGCGGGAGCTTTTCCAGTCCAGCCCTTTCCCACCAGCGGCCGCCGGGTCGCACTCGCGGACAATACCGCCACTGTGCCCCTCCACCGCCGCTACTCACTCACTCACTCACTCACTCACTCACTCACTCACTCACACCACACACACCACACACACACACACACACACACACACACACACACACACACACATCGCGACACAATGAACGCGAAATACACACGCGACGCGGCGCTCCTCACTTCACACGCCGGCGGGGAGCGCGGGAGTTTGCGGCGTGGATTTCTCCTCAGCTACTCGCGGGATTAACCGGTTGTGAGTTTGTGAGTTCCAGCTCCGCGGAGTAAGAGGTGAGTGGGAGCGCGTCACACGTGGAGCTCGGCGAGTGGTTTGTGTTGTGTGTTGGAGCGTTTTGAGTTACGAGCGGGAGTTAGCGTGAACGTAAAGGTGCGTGAGGAAAGTCTGAGTCGCTTCGCTTCGGTGTTTATTGTGTGTAAACGTGCGCGGATTTACTCAGTGGAGTTGGGGAGTGAGTAAGTCGGTGCTTGCTCGTGTTGTTTAGCGGTGTGAGTGTGTGTGTTTGGTTGCTGTTCTTATGGGCAAAGTTGTTGTTGTTGTTTTTTTGCAACTTTGGTTTACGAGAAAGGTTAATGGAGCTTAAAGTGTCTTTTAACGATGAGGTTGGTGACGCCATGTTGTCCTGACTGGCCACAATTGATAAACGAATAAATAAATCTATAATCTCTACACAGTTGATGTTTCTAGATGTTGGAAGCTCTTTGGAGGTTTGCTCATCCAGACCAGTTGGTGTCACTGTGAAATCAAGATCATCTTCATTCGGAAAAAAAGTGTCCTTAGATGTTTTATTTTTTTTTTGGATGACTTAATGTTGGGAAAGTCCTTCACCGAACAAAATACTTTATTTTCTACTTTCCTGACCTGAAAAACTGGGAAAAATTAATCACAAAACAAGAAATAAAATTTTTTGATTAATTGTGCGAGGTGGAGTCCGAAATGTATCCGAAATACATTTTCTACATGATCGTAAAATTTGTCAATAATTTTTTCGGCTTTTAAATACTATATTTGCGCACATTTAAGCACCCTTGTGGGAAAAACTTTTGGGGTGCTTATATTCACATGTTTCAAATATGCGTTGAAAAATGAAAACAGCAATTTTTCCATATTTCTTGTCAGGAGTCGTCACAAACAAATGGAAATATGTCATCTTTATGCGGCGCTGTCCTTTTTTCTTTTCTTTAAAATAACGATTTAATGTTTTATCGTCAGGTTGTTGACGTCATGTTGTCCTGACTGGCCACAGTTGATTAAAAAAAATCTATATAAACGATCTACGATTAATATTTCTAGATGTTGGAAGCTCTTTTGGAAATGTATGACACCGTCTACTCCAGACCAGTTGGTGTCACTGTGAAATCAAGATCTTCTTCTTTGGAAAAAAGTGTCAATTGACAAATTTGGCGACCAAATTAAGGATTTTTTGTACTTTCCTGACCTATGACATAGGGGTAAATTAATCCTAAATCATGAAATCTCTTTCTATTAATGGGTATTTTTCAATTTTGTATAGTATAATAGTATATTTGTATGTATGTAGAAGTATTTTTCAGTATTTTTATATATTAAAGTATTACATATTATAATATATATAATATGTAAATATAAGTATTTTTCAATTTTAAAGCATTTTTAAATTATCTTAAAATGTGTACATCTGAATGTTGGGCAAGTCCTTCACTGAATGGATGGGTATAAACTTCAATTTCCGTATTTCGAACAAAAATAATATCTGTTCCACAACGACTTTTACTGCAACTTTTGACTTTACTTTCAGATGTTGATGTTCTGCAGATGTTTCATTAGCATATGAAACAAACGTAGCGCTCCAACACCTCCGACTTATTTACATCACACAAATGTAAAGTTGCCTCCTCAGAAGTGCTTGTTTTGTAAAGTCTAAGCTCCTCCATTGTCCTTGTCTTATCAGTTCAACTCTTATTCTCCGTCCGTGAATCTTTTTTTTCATTTCTGGGTCACGAGGAGCCGTAGCCAATCCCATTAGCTCTGAGCCTGAAGGCGGGGCGGCATTCCGAAATCTTGCTTTGTTTTCCTAAAGTGGGACAATTCCGCGCCAATCTCGATTTTCTCGTACAACTAATTTTCAAAGATGGCCATCTGCTTTCTGCTCTGCGGTTTCATTCAGCAGAATATCAGATTAACCCCTCACCTCCTGTTGTCAGGATGTGTGTTGGCGAGGGAACAGGTGGTGGCAGACATGGATCCTGAAGAGTTTCTGTCTCGGTCAAATGCCAGAAGCTAGTCTTTGTCTGCTCGACGTGTAATAAAGAACATTAGTAAATTAGATTGATGCGTTGATAGATTGATAGATAGATGGATGGATGGATAGATAGATATATATGTAGATGGATATATGTGTAGATGGATAGATACATAGATACGTAAATAGATAGATATGTAGATGGATAGATAGATAGATATGTAGATGGATAGATATACGTAGACGATAGATATGTAGATGGATACATACAAAGATAGATAGATACGTAGATGGATAGATATACGTAGACGATAGATATGTAGATGGATACATACAAAGATAGATAGATACGTAGATGAATAGACAGATGGATGGATAGGTACGTAGATAGATACATAGATAGATACTTGGATAGATACGTAGATGGATAGATGGATGAATAGATAGATGGATAGATATCTACGTAGATAGACAGATACATACGTAGATAGATATACAGACAGACAGACAGACAGACAGATGGACGAACGGACGGATGGATGGATAGATACATAGACAAACAGGCCGAAAAATAGATAAGACAGACAGATAGACACACAGATAGATAGATAGATAGATAGATAGATAGATCGACCGATAGATAGATAGATCGATAAATAAATATGTACACATAGAGATAGATTTTTGTTTTATAATTCTTTGTCTGATTTGTGGGATTGTCCCACTCTGTGATTAGTTGGTCTCTAACTCAGGTTGTGCCCCGCCTTCAGGCCCAGAGTTTCTGTGATTGGCTCCAGCTCCTCGTGACCCAGAAATAGGCGAGTGTTTCTGACAGTGTTTTAGTCTTCTTTGCTAGATGTTGTGGATGTGGAATCTTCCAGAAGCTCTTCAGTCTTCAGCGGTTCTGCCTTGTGGTTTGGTTTGGGCTTTAACTGCCTCTTAACCAGAAGCGCTGAAGTTGACGTTTTACTGATCCGGTTCATCGGCGCTTTTCATGCTTCCTCCAAACATCAGAACGCTGCGGTTTACGAGAATTATGCGTGTAGATTTCGCTGGATAGCTTACTCTTTCCTTCCTGTTTTTGTTTTCTTGATGAAGATCAGCTTTTTTTCTCCTGCGGGTTTGTCCTACTATCAGTCAGTTTGAAATTGACAGTTTAAGTAGGAATAGATTGTTGTAGATCTACACCTTTCTAACTTTTATCTAAAATATTAAAGTATTTTTCCCCCCAAAGAATATATATATATATATATATTTGATCTGTTACTTATTTTGTGTTTTAGACGATTTTTCTGTGATTTTCTTTTTTTTATTATTATTATTTTTATGACTTTTTTTTAGTGGTAGGTTCGTTAAACTAATTACAATTTAATCAAATAAACAAATAAAGCCATAGTCCTATTCCATCTTGCAATTCGGAAATAAAAGGTCAGAATTCAATTTTTTACTTGGAATATTATTGAAAATAATGTTTTTATTAGTGTACATTAATCTTAATAATTTCAAGATTAATCTAGATTTAAAAAATAAAAATCTCTTCCCACCTCTAATTTTCAATTTAAATCACGGCACTTTAATCAATTTAGCATTGAATTCTGCGATCATGACAAACTAGATCAGGGGTTGGGAGCCTATGGCTCTTCTATCAGCTGCATGTGACTCGCATACAAAGCTTTAAAAATACATAATAACGTAAAACGTTCTCCGGTATTTCAATCCATTCATTTCCTGGTTGCAGACGCTGGAGCCAATCACAGTTGTCCTCCGGACAACACCATGTTTTTTTTATTGGATAATGCTTAACGTTGTTGTGACGTCAGGACGTGAACTTCCCTGCCCTTCTTTTAATATTCAATAGTTTTCTGTGATTATTCAGATTTTTTGTGGTGGGCCATTAAATTAATTATGATTTAATTAATAAACAAATTAAATCATAAAGTCACATTTCATCTTTATAACTTGCAGTTTGGAGAAATAAGGTCAGAATTCTATTTTTAACCTGGAATAGTCTTGAAAATATATTTTTTATTAGTCTGCATAAATCTTAATAATTTCAAGATTAATCTAAGAATAAATGTGTTCCCATCTCCAATTTTTTATGTAACTCACGGCACAACAAATGAAATCATAATGTCAGACACCATCTTCGAAACTTGCAATTCGGAGATACAAGGTCAGAATTTTATCTTTAACTCACAGTTTTATCAAAATACAAGTTAGATGAATCAAAATGAATCAAAACAATTTCAAGATTAATCTAGATTGAAATCAAAATCTGTGCCCACCATATTTTTTCCTGCAAGATCGCAGCACGTGTGACTGGAACTTTGCGATCACCACAAACTAGAGGGACAATGTCCGACTACGAAACAGGAAAAAGTCTGGATTATTCCTGAACACTTCCGTCACACATCCACACGCTTTTAAAGGTTGGCATCGCCTGGCCAGAGCTCACGTGGCCCATTTCTTCCCCATCTAAGCAACTCTCGAAAAGCATCCCTAACCTTCAAAACCACCGTTAAGCGACGTGTGGGCGGCCATAAGCGAAGCCCGGGAGAGATTGCTCCGTAAGTCACGGCCTGTCCCACGTTTCTCACAGTGGACCCGGAATAATGCCGCTCCCGTGAAACCATGCCAACGTCGTCTTTGTGCGAGGAGAAAGGCCACCCGGAGCTTCTCATTAGTTCTGGTCACGTGGGCAAAGGCCCCGCATACTTCACCATTCCTAAACTTTTACTCTAACGACTGCGGGATAAGCCACTGCTAAACCTCTTTTCTTGGGCGATGACGTTTAGCACGCTGTAATTTTCAAACCCCCCCACACCACCCGCCCCCGCGCCAAAATAGGGAAGGGAAAGTCATCTAAGTGTGCATTCTTTGACCCACACAACGCCGTCCTCAGTGCAGTGCCAGGAGCCGAACCTCAAATGCCGGGTGAGCGCGCCAGCATCCATCTCAGCAGTGCCCTCTCCATAAATAACCCTTTATTAGCGACTGTTTGCTTAGCTAGAGTGAGGCCTTCCTGGAGCTTTTAATCTGGCCTGGTCCAGACAGAGGCCTTCACAGCGCCTCACCGTCATCAACGCCGTCGTTTTTGGATTAGGAGTGGCGCGTGAAAATGGCGTTAACAAAAACATCTGCTCGGTTGTAGAGCTGGACGATTCATTGGTAAAAGATTGCAATCTCGATTTGAACCGCTGGCAATCTTAATCCAGCATTTGCACAGTTGTACGGTCTATGACGGTTTCAGTCGGACCTGGCGAAACTCAGCCGCGCGCGATTGTTTAAATATTATAAAAGATGATCTTGCATTACTTTTGTCGTACTTTGGGGCGTGTCTTGTGGGCGTGATGACGGCGGACGCACGTGACGGCCACCTGCGGTTTCGCGCAGCATTGATCACTCGCGCTAATTACCTGCACTAGAACAGTGGATGTGAGTCGGGCGGCAGTCGAGTTTAAAAAAACAGAAAATAAACGGGGCGAATGAGTGATTAAACACAACGGTAAAGTAATTTTGTTGTCAGCTCTGACATTTTACTACCTGAAAAAGGATTTTATTCTGAAGTGTGTGTGTGTGTGTGTTTACTGGGGTTTCAAACCAGAAGACGACACTCAGGAAACCACACACAGCAAATATCTACAGTTGAGGACAAAATGATTAGCCCCGCCTACAAAACAATCATTGTTTGATAAGTATTTCAAAAGTGCTTTTAAACAGAGCTAATCATTGTGTCCGCAACTGTACATAATACTCAAGCTTGGAATTTTATTTTTTATTAAGTACAGTGAACTCTCGTTTATCACGGTAGATCGGTTCCTTTATGAACAAATTTATAAGTTTCTCTTAGTTAAACTTTTAACTTTTACAGACTGATTTCTGCGTTGTATTGTATTTGTATAGGTATTATTTTAATGTTCGCCTCGTCCTTTTAAATATAGGGAACGGAGGAAAACGGCCGGCTGTGGTCGCGTAACTTCGGCCTTCATTCAACATATCGAGTTCAACATATCGAGAAGTGTCAGCTTCTCAGCAATCATCATCGTTGTTCGTGGAAAACCCGCATCATATTGCTTTTAATCGTAATGAAAAAAATACGCGAAGTAGAGAATCTGCAATGGTCGAACCGCGATATAGCGAGTTCACTGGATAATTAAGATTTTTTTTTTCTTTTACATTACATTGAATTTAAATAAATGGAATGAAAAATATAAAGCTATATGTAATGTGTGTTATTATATTGCTGTTTGAGGACCTGGTTTTCAGGGTTAAATATTTAAAATAATAAAACATCCAGAAAGAATCATGAAAAGAATCGTAATCTTTATTCGAAGCGTGATTCTCATTTTTTCCAGAATCGAGCAGCTCTACTCAGTTGGTACTTTGGTCAAGTCAATTTCAGCTACGATGCGTATTGACAACTATAACGTTATCTATTGCGCACTTTTAAAATCAACTCGGTTGCAACAAAGTGTTTCACAGATGAAGACCTTTCAAACAAGATGAAGTAAAAGTAGTTCAAGCAGTCAAAGTAATCGATCCGTTAATAATAAAATAGTCGATGTGTCTTCTAGTCCGAGAACTACGGGAAACGCTGCTGGATCTGTGGCTGCTGCTTCTCAGTGGTTGGAGAAACTCTTCCACTTTCTTCCACACTTGGTCCAACACACCAGTCCGACACACACCGAGCCTTCTCGAGGACGTGTTATGCAAGTAGTCGAGCTAAAAATATGTTCTCCAAAGCCGAGCCTGTGACGTGATCGTTCCTGGAGACCTTGTCTGGGGCTTTTAACGTATTGACTGTTTATATTACACTAGTTTGTAATATAAATAGTATAGAGTGAATATTATGAATCATATCAGTAGTACACTTTTTATTTTGGAAAAGCCGGACGAACATGGGAGGAAACCGGAGACTCTGAGGAAACCATGGAATCATGAGACGTCTGTGTGTCCAGCTGTGTGATTGGACTATTTCTATTTATTACGCTAGTTGGTATTGGTTTTACTCTAACACTAGGACCAAGTTTTTGGTGTGGTCTTGGTCTTCGAAACTTCGTCCTGCCACTGCTGGGAATCCATACTATTACAATGTAACAAACGTCAAGCCAATCCCAGCAAGTCTGGGCTTGGAGCTATGACACACCCCTGGATTGGTTGCCAACCAATCAGAGATCGGGATACATTCACAGTCACACAAATGGAAAATGTCCCAGAACTCTCCTTCGGAGACCTGGAGGAAACCTACGCTGGCATCAGAAGAATATGCTCCACACAGAAAGACCCTGACTGGGACTCAATTTTAGTCTGGAACAGGTTCTACTAGCTGTGAGGACACACTATGCCACTTTTATCGTTTATTTATACCGCCATTACGTGAATATAAGAACCCTTTTATCAGAATTTCATACAATTATATAATATATAATTTATATAGATGCGTGTGCGTCTATATAATTTATATATTATATAATTATACAGTATATATTAAACAATAGTCCGTAGGCAGACTGTATAATATAAGCTACAATATAAGCTTTTATTGACTCAATAACAGAAATAACATTAGACACGCCGCCACACTTAACAGAGACTAAATAACACTGGAAGAAGTAAGATGACACTAAATACAATACAATAATTATTTTACAACAAACAGAGACTACAAACCACGACTGCTTTGCTTAGCTTAGCATAAGCGGCTACAAACGAGTCCAATGTGTCATCGCAGAAACAGTCGAAACTCCACGGCCAAGGAGTAAAAAAAATCCAAAGAGCAGACCAAGGAACAATCAAAACGCTGGGTCGCTGCACAGGGGATAATAATCACTTTGATCCTCTTCACACGGCGTCGGATAAACGGAGAGCTCTGACTAGAGAGCAAAGGATGTTGGGAAATGAAGTTCTGACCACTAGAATCAACTATTTGTTATCTATTATTCAAGTAAAACGATATCTAAATGATACCAGTCACAAGTTTGTTAAATAAAGAAAAAAATGTATTTTTAAGAGAATGTTAACATAATTGAACAAGAAATGTTTTTTTTTGTGCTTGATAAATCAGCTGGGTTCTTATATTCGCGTAAATTCGGTATTTTAATTCACAATATTTCAAGTTCTTGCACACACGTTTAAGATGCTAAACCACTCAAAGCTCTCTTAATTATTGGCCGGGCAGACGGAAGAAGTGGGAAAAAAAATCTTCCGTGCTTTGTGATCACCCAAAGAAAAAGCAAATCCACGAAACCACAATTCGTTAATGAATCGCATAGTCCTAGACCAGCCTCATTCCGTGGAGAAAAGTCGGACAAAACAAATGACATTTAAAAAGATGCTCCAGCCAGCGACCCGCACACATCGGGAAAACATCGACTGGATCCGCATGTGTGTGCGTAAACCATGACTGGATTTCCCTACTCAATGAACTGCACCCACGGGGGGTCGCGGGGGGAGTTGACACTCTGCCATTTGCCTTTCACTTCCTGGGGGCGATGCCAGGCTTGTGAAGTACAGTAAGCCGAGACAGAAGCACAGATAGACGTGACGGCTGCTCTGGTTTGGCCTGATCCATTAGATGAAATGCTACAGGCCACTGGAGGAGGTTTGACCCCGCCTCTCCCTGGCAACATATTGGCATCGTTTGCCGACTTCCGCACTCGCTCCAATTTTTGTTTGGGTGAGGGCGGAAATGATCTGTAGCAATTGAACCAAAGTGATGGGGGAAATGCACTTTTGGAAAAAGAAAATTGCTCATTTCGTAGAATTATTGTGTTGTGTGGTCGCACCGTTACTGTATTTTTTGGACTATAAGACTATCTCTTTTTAAACGTCTCCTTTCTATGTTTTTCACATGTAAGGCACACATTATTTTGGAATTTAAAGCCCCATCAATTTTTAAAGTTGTTTTATTTTAAGTGTGTCTTACAATTCGAAATACACGGAACATATGTTGCACAACAATTAGTAGCAAATCAATTAATTATACGTTTTTTTAATGTCAAATCATCCATCTGTTTTTAAAGCTACTTGCTCAATTCTGAGCCAAATCCTGCAACTCTGGGCCTGAAGGCGGACACACCAATTACTCATCGGGACACACACACACACACACACACACACACACACACACACACACACACACACACACACACATTCACTCAAACCTGTTGGCAATTTTCCAGACTTTATTTTGTGTGGGATGAAACCGGCGACCCAGAGGAAACCCTTTGTATGTCTTCAAAGTTTTTCACGAGCTTCGATTCTGTGGGAGAATTTGACATTGGATGAGTAATTTACAAGTAATCTGATAAATTAGCCAATGTAAGCACATTTTTATGACAGTTTGTATATGACCAAGCTCAATCTTACATTTCTAGTTATGTATAAGTTATTTCTGACAGAAACCTCATCTTCATTTGAAATTTCCCATAGTCTTTTTTCTTATCAAGAAGTTTGATCGTTTTTGACCGTTTTAGTCTGTTCCAGCCTTTAAATCACTCAAACCGCTCGGCGAAATACAATTCCCTGACTCTTCAGGCATCAGATATGTGAATCGGATGAAGAGACAGCCATAAATTGAACGGTTGATCAAACAGAATTAATCCAAGAGCCAATGGGATTAAGGGATTTCGAGCCGGCCAAACTGTAGGGGAGGGATGTGCGGAGTCAGCCTGCGTTCTCACCGACTTGCCACCACTTCCCGTTTCATTATCCTGATCATTTGGGATTAAGGAAGAGAAGAGGGTGGTTCAGCATTGAGAGGTATAATCCCTCCTATTTGGAAGTGAGAGACCGAAAGCTTGGCATATGCGCTTGAGAAAGGCTTGTTAGTGATGCAATGATTGGTCGTCATTGATTTTACACATCACATGGATCTTTTACAGCTTCCTGCCAAACAATGTTAGTTAAGCAGGCTTGTGTTACTGTCGAGAAGAACTAAGTGCAAACTAACCACATTGAAGCCCATTATAACTGGGAACGACTACTAAATAGCAGCACTCATTCTTAGAGCTATTCATCCATGCATGGAAAATAATGAGAACTTGCTCGCATGACTGAGCTTCTTGGTAAAACGCCATGTCGTCTTTCCAAACAGGACTGGATGTCTGAAGATGGCTGAAAGCAGACGCGTCTATGGAACAGTAGTCTGGACAAATAAACTAGCAAATTGTTTTCTCCATTGTGTTTACGATGGGGTGAGTGCGCCAAATACAATGTGTGCCCAATAGTCCAACGCAAAACTTTGATTGGAAAAATGGTGCTTGAGAACGGATTTGGCTTTGTTCGTTTTTTGCAAACTTGCGCAAGTTCTTTCAAACTCTTATAGGATTATCATTCATTACATTCATCTGGCTTTTTCCGCTCATTCTGGGCTGGTTGTGGGGGCAGCAGCCTGAGCAGTGAGGCCAAGATTCTCCCTTCAGTTCCAAGGTGGGACTCTGAGGTGTTCCCAGGCCAGTCTTGAGACATGGTCTCTCTAGCTTGTTCTGGGCCTTCCTGTGGACCTTGTTAAATCATATCCGGAAAATGTATTGGGAGAATCCGAAATGGATACCCAAGCCAACTCAGTGGGCTTCTTTTAAAGCCTCTGGAGGGAATCCAAGGCATTCCCAGGCTAGCCTTGAACAAGGTTTCTCCAGCAAGACCTGGGTCTTTCTCAGGGCATCCTCTCAAAAAGACATGTCTTGAACATTTTTTGAGGTCACCCAGACCAGAAAGGATGTCCAAGCGACCTCAACAGTTTTATCCATCATCCGAACGATCTTATAGGAGTTATCAACCCAGATTTGAGACAGTCTTTCAAGCGGATCCCAAGGCTTTTGCTGGGCATCCTGGTGGTAGGATTGAGACAAGGGTTCTCCAGCAAGTCTTTTTCTGGGCCTCCTCGAAATGTCTTGAACATTTTTTGTGGTGATCCAGAAAGGATGTCCAAGTGACCTCAACTGGTTTCTCCAGCATCTGAACGCACTTATAGGAGTTACCGTTCCAGATTTGAGACCTTCTTTCTAGCGTATCCCAGGGCTTTTGTTGGGCATCATCCTTGTGGTAGGACATGTCCAGATAAGCTCCCCTTGGTACTTTTCGTAATAGATGTCTAAACCTCTCTAGCTGTCCCGACTCGTGGAGAGGTTTCAGATCTCTGGTGCCGCGAGTTAATCTCGGGTGCTGGAGCCTTGTTTGATACACGTCCCTTGTTTTTCCGCAGCTTTACTAACTCTGTTGTTGAAGGGTTTATTGTCAGTTGAATTTCATTGAGCGTTTGATGGATGCGTTTTGTCCCAAACAACCCAAACATGAAGTGGTTTTGTGGCCTTGTGTCCACTCTGGGGGTTTCTGTGACATCTTAAGTCTACTGCTGAACTTCTGCTGACTAGAGGAATGTTTTCATTGATTTGGAGTGTGTTCAAAGGCATTTTTGCTGAGAGGATGTTCCAGCACTTGTCTTATCTCTAATACTGCGCTCAAAGTCAAATCTGTGGGCAAAGCTCTGCATATCCCTGCTTCGCTGAGAGAACTTTGAGCCTTTCAATAACAGCCGCTCGGTTCGGTTCCAATCTCCCACTCGTGTTTGTTTCGAAATGGCAAAAAACACTCCTCGGAGCAAACACACCACTGCTGAAAAATATTTCAGGAAAGACTCGACGCAGTATTAACTAACATGCTGATGGAGTTTAGCAAGATCTTTCTGGTGTTTCGCCTGCGCTCGCGTCAACTGTCCTGAGGGTCTTACTATTTTTATTCCATGGCTTAAATAGTTGAATCCCACACGGGCGAGTAAAAAGTGAATGATTTCCTGACTAGGAATTAAGGAATCTGTTAAAGGAGGCAGCAATGCTACCGTGTGCTCAGGCCTTCAGCTCCATCCCAGCGTCTCTCCTGGTTTACACCAATCGGCTGGAGGCCATTACCATCTTTTATGCTGCTGGGGAACATTCCTGCTGTCTAATCACACACTTCAGCATCTCTAAAGCTTGTTCTGTTGAACTGTTAGGAAGAAAATGTGCTTACTCTCTTCCTTACTTTTCTCCTTTCTATCTTTCCTTCTATCGTTTTTACTTTCCGTCTGTCTGTCTGCCTTTCTTTCCTTCAAGATTTTAATTTCCATTTTTCTTTTGATCTAAATGTTTTTTTTTCCCCTTTGTCTTTTCTTCCTCAAGGTTCTTTATTTAATTATGTATTTATTTATTTATTGTTTATTCTGTTATGGTTCTATTCATTCTTTCATGGTTTCCTTCTTTATTATTATTATTATTATTATTATTAATTATACTTTTGTTATTTTTTATTTCTTTTATGGTTTGGTCTTTTCTTTCTTTCTTTCTTTCTTTCTTTCTTTCTTTCTTTCTTTTTTTCTTTCTTTCTTTCTTTCTTTCTTTTCTTAACCTTTCCTTTGTCACTGTCTGCCTTTTTTTTCTTTCTTTCCTTTCTAAGGATGTTTTTCTTTATTTTTTCTTTTTCAAGGTTTCTCTTTTTATTTATTTATTGTTTCTTTTTATGGTTCTATCATTCCTTTCATGGTGTTTTTTTCTCATTTTTTGTGTTCTTTTGTCTTTAAGGTTTGGTCTTTCCGTTCTTTTCCCGCTTTCTTTTTTTCTTTCCTTATTTTATTCCTTTTTCTTTTCTTTCCTTGCTTTTTTTTTTAAAGGTTCTCAACCTTTCTATCTATTCATCTTCACTTTTATCGTTTTTGCTTTCAGTTTTTTCGTCCCGTTTTATTCCATAATTTGAACATTTAATTTATTACAATTCAAAGTCTAATTACGATCACAACGTGGCAGTAGTGGTCCGGTAGTCGGAACTTCTCGATCCGGTGGGTCATGCATCCTCGATCAAGCACGGACCCCCACATACCCCCTACACCACGCCTCAAAACTGCCCACTGCTCCGGGTGTGTGTGTGTGTGTGTGTGTGTGTGTGTAACTTCACCGGATGGTTAAATGCAGCATGTCGATACGGTCCCCAGTTATTGACAAACTCACACACTTTTTTTTTTAATAGCCGCAGGAGCTTTAATTCTATTAATATAGCAACTCCGCTAAACATAGCAGCTAACAGTAGCGCTGACACACTTTCTGAGATATGTCATTAATCAGCAATCAGCTCTGCTTGTTCAACCCAGAAGTAATTACATCGAGCCGGCCCTGTCCTGTCCTGTCGTGATGTTGTCTTCCTCAGCTGGAAACCACTGGAAACGGCCGTACTGGATCAGTTTGTGGGATTGTTTATTATCATGAAGATCAATTATAAAAAAAAAAAAAAAGCTCTATAAAGAATTTCCTCGGGGAAACTTTAAGCAAACACACACACACACACACACACACACACACTGTTTGATTGTGTTTAGTTTCAACGCGTGTGTCTCTTTAAGAAGCAGGGCGGGGCGATGACGTCACTATTACTGTGTGTCTGATTTTTAGTAGCGTCTTTCATTTTTAAGTGCCGTCTGATTAATTTGTTTTGACGTGATTTTTAGTAGCGTTTAAAATTTGTGTTTTATTTTTTGTGGCGTCTGATTTTTTTTAATCAATTAATTAATTAATTAATTTTTTTTAGTAGTGTCTTTTTTTTTACGGGTGTCTTTTTTTTGACAACCATGATTTTTAGTAGTGTCATTTATTTTTAGTGCCGTCGGATTTTTAGATTTTTTTTTTTTTTTGACAAACGTGATGTTTAGTAGCGTATTTGTTTTGTTTTTTGGTAGTGTCTGAATTATTTTATTTTTTTTAGATCCGAAGGTTACGCTAGCCAAAACGACTAAAAGCGACCTGCTGGCAAAACGAGAAAGAGCGTCATCACCGCAAAGTTGTGAGTCTGGCCGTTTCTGTGGTAGCATTTGCACATGGTTTGAATGACACGCCCTCTACAGTAGAACGTGTGATGGGTTCTACCGCTTTATTCACGCGGCCATAAAGAACCAGAGGCTCATAACAACAGATGAACCGTTTCCAGTCGTTTCCAGGTTTGACTGCAGCTTTAGACAGTTTGACAGAAGCAGCCGGAAAATCTGTGATTGATTACTAATGTCTGTCTTGGAAGAGGTGGAACAAGATGCTTATCATTTAGTAAGGACACACCAATGCCACTTTTTTTTGGAAAACGGATACTCGCCAATACAGAGTACTTAATAATAAACATGATTTAAATTTACAGGTAGTCATATAATTATTAAAACTGGTATTAAGAACATGTATTTAAAATGAAAAGCTTGTTGAGCAGATCATATCACAGAATAAATAATTATAGAAAACCGAAACAGTGCAACTCAAGTTTTTTTTTCCATTTTGTCGTTTTGGACAGCATTAATACACATATTTGACATTTAGTGCACAATATTTGAATAAACTAACAACATGTTTCTCTTGCAAGCGTTTGCTGCAGCGTGAGTTGTGTTGGTTTAGAATCAAACTCTTTCTACTCGTCGTGCTGTTGGAGATTAAATCACTTGCGTTAAACACGCTACATTTTGAGCAGATGCTTTGTAGCGAATGATAAGATACTCCCGATGAAGAGAGCCGCACTTTCCATCCCTACTGGGTGTGGTTTAGATTTTGGGAACTTTTTAGACAAACGTTTTTCGGCACAAACCAAATAGTTCTCAATTTTTGCACATTTTAAATCGGAAGAAATGGCCGCCTACGGAAATCTCAGGGATTTGCTCGCCGTCATTTCAAAACGAAGGCAATACCTTTTTTTACATTTTGGAGGCAATATTTCTGAAACGAACTAGTTTTTTGTTTATTTGCATGACATTTTCACGCCGACGCATTTCGTTACTCGGATTTTGTTATCTTGGACTAGTTGGCGTTCCACAGTCTGCTTTTATTGGCTCAATAACGGAAATAAAGATGCTTTAGCCACGCAGTGACTAAACAACACTCTGCTCTACCCCACTTATTGAAAAATAAACGAATTGATCTGGAAAAACAAAAATAAAGAAACCTTATTCACTCAGGGACAATTAGCAGTGGCTAAATAACAATTTAAAAAGATTCAAAAAAATCCAAAAAAATTAAATAACATACAATAACATGGCGAACTCTCCAGAGGCCGGAATACGCCCATATATGGACATAGCAAGTGGAACCATAGCACCCCCTACTGGTGATGCACCCCAATACACTAATATTTAACGTTACTGTTTTCGAACTATTATTCAGGTCAATGAGTCACAAGTTAGGATTGATAAAAATAAGTAAAATTAGTGTTGTTAAGAGAAGAATTTAGTCAGAAAATCTGAACATCAGGTACGTACTGCGTATGTTTGCAGACATGTTTGCTGGAATGGAGTTTTTATGGGGTGCTTATTTTCACGCAAATGCGGTAGTTTTTTTTCTCGTATGTAGTATTTTTTCTGTAGACTTCTGTAGATGCATCAGTCCTTCAGCACTAAGCTTGACCGCTTGCTGGACGACCACAGGAAGTCCTAATGGAGTGACGGTGAAGCTCGTCAGGTGAACGCTGCGCTAAGTGCCGGCGCTAATGCTAAAGTGCTAGTCCGTCTCAAGGTGAACTCACAAAGATCTGTGACAGACCACAGGCTCTCGGTCCGAGCCGATAAACATCGTACATACGGGCCAATGAGCAGGTCCGCCATACTGGAACCTTCTGCCCGGGTCAGTTTGTGGGATTGTTTATTATCATGAAGATTAATGATAAAAAAATGCTCTTTAAAGAATTTACTCGGGGAAACTTTTTTAAGCAAACACACACACACTGTTTGATTGTGTTTAGTTTCATCGCGTGTGTCTCTTTATGAAGCAGGGCGGGGCGATGACGTCACTTTTACTGTGGTGTCTGATTTTTAGTAGCGTCTTTAATTTTTAAGTGCCGTCTGTTTTTTTTTTTTTTTTTTTTTATTTATTTATTTTATTTATTAAACATTTTTATTTAATTTTTTATGGCGTCTGATTTATTTATTTATTTTTTTTACAAACGTAATTTTTTTTAGTAGTGTTTTTTTTAGTGGTGTCTGATTTATTAATTTTTTTTTACATTTGACCCCCATGATTTTTAGTAGTGTCATTTATTTTTAGTGCTGTCTTCTGATTTTTTTATTTATTTTTTTTTTTTGACAAACGTAATGTTTAGTAGCGTCCTTTTTTTGGCTGCGTCTGATTTATTTTATTTATTTGTTTTTTGGGGGCAAACTTGATTTAGAAGCGTCTTTTTTTTTTTTTTTTGCCAAGCATATAGCAAATATGTTTTATATAATAGAAGACTTTAATACACATTTCAAGAATAATGTGATTCTCTTCCAAGACCATTTAATTGAATTAGACACTGCCTTCTAACACTTTGATTTCTTATGTGGCTCGATCATGTGATGGCGTGATTTGTAATTGGCCGTTGGAGAGTTTTATTTATATTAATAACATATATATTTTTATGTCGAAAAATATGTGCAATATTGTTTCGCTCATATTTTTTATCTTTATATATAATTTTTAGCTTTGTGTACTTATTTTTCACTTGCTTTTGTGGCTGCTGCTGTAAAATTTGTTCCAGAAAAAATACATTTCTCATTTGTGGGACAAATACATCCATCCATCCATTTATTCTTCCATCCATGCATTCATGCATTCAACCTTCCATCCATGCATTCATGCATTCAACCTTCCATCCATTCATCCATCCTTCCTTCCATCCATCAATCTATTCTTCCATGCATTCATCATTCCATCCAGCCATCCATTCATCCATGCATTCATCCTTCCATCCATCCATCCATCCATCCATCCATCACTTCTTTCATTCATCTATTTACCCATCCATCCATGCATTCATCCTTCCTTCCTTCCTTCCATCCATCCATCCATCCAAAAAAAGTTTACTGAGCGGCCTAAACTTTGGAATAAGAGGGTAAGGTGGAGCCAGTGCAGGAATGTGGGTGGCGATGGATTCACAGCCCCGCCCACTTTCGTTCTCCCCTCAACGATAGATATGTCACATAATCAAAATTCGATCAAAAATCAAAGTTTGTTACATGATCAGTTCTTCGTCCCATTGTGACCTTGAGTTGACCCCGGTGTAGGTCAGACGTAACGTTATCGTTTTTCGAACCCCCCGTGAAATGCGTTTAAACCCGAGTCGCTACCAGATTGTGCCGCGGCCCGTGTTGCTTTTGGCTCCCGCCACATGTTTCAGCAGCTGCGCGGACGCCATTGTTTTTACTCCCAGAATCGGGCGTCTGGGATTTGAGAGTTTTTTTTTTTTATCATGCCAAACGTTTGCAAAGATCCGACACTTATGAGGGAAATGAGCTGCTCCATTAGCATCCGCCATGAGTGAAAGGGTGAAGTGATCCGGATAATAAAGGCGTGTTTGTGTGGGCGTGGCCAGATGATGGGCAAGTTCAGTGACCTTTGATGCTCATCGTTCCTGCTTTTTTTTTTTAATTAACACTTCTTCTATTTTGTGCTTTTCCTGCCGTTCTTTCTCTGTCTTGATTTTTTTTTTTCTCTTTGTTAAACATTATCTTTATTTTTTTTGTCAAGTTTCCTTGTTCTTTCCTTTGGGTCTTATTTCAATTTTTTTTCCTCCATTCTATCCATTCTTGTCTTTCCCTGAATCATTAATTAAATTATTAAATAATTACTTTTAAATTTTTTCCTTCTCTCCTCCTCTCTCTCTCTTGCTCTTTTATCATTCTTTCTCCTTTGAGTGTCCTTTTTTCTTTGAATTCTTTCTTTCGCCCCTCCTCTCTCTCTCTTGCTCTCTTTTATCATTCTCTCTTTCTTTCTATCATTTATATTCTATTCTTTCAATTATTATTATGTCCTTAGCTGTTTTTCTTTTCTATGTTTTTACGTATTGATTTTTTTTTTCTTGTTAAATAATATCTTGTTTTTTTTTTTTAATTTCTGTTGTCAATTATTTTTCTTTCATTTGTTCTTTTATTTGTGTTTTTCGTTCACCTCCCTTCTCTCAGTTTATTTTTTTCTCAGCTTCTCAGTTTTTCTTTTCTTCTTTTGACTCTCCTTTTAATTCTTTCTTTCTTCCCTTTTCTCTCTCTTCCTTGCACTCTTTTATCATTCTCTCTCTTTATTTCTATCATTTATGTTCTATTCTTTCAGTCATTTTGTAGTCCTTAGCTGTTTCTTGTCTTCATTTTCTCTGTCTGTTTTTCTTTCACTCCTCTGTCTCTCTTTTTTCCCCCCTTCCTGCATTCCTTCGCTATTTTTCTTTTCGCTCTTTCAAACCCGATGGACTTGTCCTTTCAGACGGCCTCTTTTATCGCGTTCGGGGGTTTATTTCTTTATGACGTCCTTTCCGTCCCTTCTCCTTCTCCTTTCCACACTCTTTCTTTTCGTTCATCGCCGTTGAAACACGCTCGTCTTTTCGGGACAGAGTGTGAGTTAATGTTTCCTGGGCCATTCAACTCCAGCAAAGGGCCGCTGGTCATTCAACTGAGGAGGAGTGAGGGCGTCACTCTTCCTCTGTCTCTCAGTCTGGCCCCGGTCAGGGGGAGGGGCTTCTCAAGTCAGTGTGGCCCTGATCAGGGGGAGGGGCTCCAATCAAGTCAATGTGGGCCGGTCAGGAGGAGAGCGGCCGAGTGTGGGAGTGTCTCCGAACTCGTGAATATCAAAACTCCTTCACGCACCGACCAATGACACGCCTTTATACATCTCATCCAACCACAATCACGTTTACCTTTTTAGATCCACGACGAAACACGGAAATAAAACTCATCGGAATAAAATCGTGTACTATTTTTAAAATGTAAGGAGAATAAAGTACAGATATGTGCATCAAAATGTAAGGTATAGAAGTCAAAAGTAGGCAAAAAAATAACAATTAAAAAACAAAATTAACATTAAGACAAAATCCATTAAAAATATTAGGGTGTCGGAATGATACGCGTTTTTACATCTCATCCAATCACAACCACGTGTACTTAATAGATAAGGAGTAGAATGTGCAGATATTTGCATAAAAATGTAAGGAGTAGAAGTAAAAAGTAGCTGAAAAAAATAATTACTCATGTAAAGTAAGAATAAGACAAAATCCATTAAAAAAAACAAAACAAAACAAAATAGCTTTTCGGAATGATACGCGTTTATACGTCTCATTCAAACACGTTCACGTGTATTTAAAATGTAAGGAGTAAAATGTACAGATCTTTGCGTAAAAAGGTAAGGAGTAGAAGAAAAACGTAGGCAAAGAAACAATTACTCAAGTAAAGTAGGAATAAGACAAAATTCATTAAAAAAAGAAAACAACATTTTTCTGGATGTTTTTTTTTTTTTTTAGATTGATGACGAAACTGAAATAAAACTAATTGAAGTTAAATTGGAGTAACATGGCTATTTTTAAAATGTAAGGAGTAGCAAGTACAGATATCTGCATCAAAATGTAAAGAGTAGAAGTATAAAGTAGGCTAAAAAACAACTACTCGAGTAATGTAAGAACTGACTTGAAAATTACACGGAAAAAAAAAAGTATCTGAGTTCAAAATAAAGATATTTGAAAAAATGTAAGGAGTAGAAGTAAAAAGTAGGCGAAGATAAAACACTCAAGTAAAGTAAGAACAAGGCAAAATCCATTAAAAAAACAAAAGTGTGTCGGAATAATACGTGTTGTGCAGTCCAAAAGTTGGACTTTATACGTCTCACCCAATCACGTTTGTCGTAACTGGATGGCGGCCTTTATTTATTTATTTATTTTTTAGATCTATGACGACACGTGAACAAAACTAAGCATAAAAGTAGTAAAAACAAAAAAAGAACTAAAAAAAGAGCATTCAAGTAGTTTTTATTTTTTGTTTGAATTTGAAAAGAAGGCGACAAAAATGACGACTCGACTCAAGTACAAATTCTACTCGAGTAAAGTGTGTGTGCTCTGGCGGAACAGAGCGTCTTTGTGGAGGTTTTTCCCGCGCGAGTGATGCCGCTCATATTAATCCCGCGTGTGGCTCGCAGGTGTCCGGCTCGTTAAGAGCTTCTCGCCGTATCTCAGGCTCCGCACCAGGATTTACGCGCCGTCTCGCACTGCTTTTGGAGAGATTGCGTCGATTAAGGTAACGACGGGGTTCCTGCCGCTGTTAGACGTCTGTCTGTCTGTCTCGCTCGACGTGATAGACGGTGGTTTTTTACACGATAAGGGGATTATAGACGGGTGCTAATTCCTAATCTGTTTTTTTGGTGCCCGTCTTCTAGGTTTTTCACTTTCTCTTAGAGTCCGTGTATTATGGTGAATCTTATTACCTTACCTTATTACCTTATTATTATCCTGTAATGGCGGAGATGTAAGATCAGGGTTTTTGCGCTGGTTTAAGGTTTGGAGAAGTCTGATGCTGTTGAATCGGGTGCTTTTTATCACTTTACTCACTTTACCCACTTCACTCACTTTACTCGATTCATGTAGCAGCAGTGTTGGGAACGTTCCTTTAAAAAAGTAATTAATTACTAACTCCGTTACCAGTTTTTAAAAGTAACTAGTAACTGTAACTGAGTTACGTTGTTATAAAAGTAACTAATTACCAGGGAAAGTAACTATTGCGTTACTTTTCGCGACCATTATTTTTTCAATTTGTCTCTGCTGTCAATATTAAATATGTGAAATTAATGAATGTACACTAAATAGAGATAAATGACGGAAGGATGGACAGACAGACATATGTATGTATGGATGGATGGATGGATAGATAGACAAACGAAAAGACGGATAAATAGACAGATAGAAGACAGACAGATGACAGAAGGATGGACAGACTGATGGACAGACTGATGGATGGATGGATGGATAGATAGATGAAAAGACAGGTAAATAGACAGATGATGGACGGACAGATGTACAAAGAAATGGATGGATGGATGAATGGATGGAAAACAGACGGAAGACGGAAAGATAGACAGACAGAAATATGGATGGATGGATGGATGGATGGATGGATAGACAGACAGACAGGCAAGCAGACAAAGAGATAGATAGATAGACAGACAGACAGACCGATGATGGACGAACAAATAGATAGATAGATGGAAAGATAGACAGATAGAAAGAAAGATAGACAGATAGATGAATAGGTAGATTAAAAGATAAGGACAGACAGACAGATGAAGGATGGACAGACAGACTGATAGATGTACGAAAAGATATACAGACAGACATGTGGATGGAGGGATAGAGACAGACAGACAGACAGACAGACAGATGATGGACAAACAAATCGGTGATGGATGATGGATAGACAAATGAGAAGAAAGATAGATAGATGGATGGATGGATGGATGGATGGATGGATGGATGGATAGACAGACAGACAGACAGACAGACAGACAGATGAAGAAAGGGTGGACAGACTGATAGATGGACAGACGGAGAGAGATATAGACAGATGATGGAAGGATAGATAGATAGACAGAGAGACAGACAGACATACAGATAGATAGATAGAAAGACAGACAGACAAAGAGACAGACATACATACATACAGATAGATAGATAGATAGATAGATAGACAGACTGACAGATAGATAGAAAGATAGATAGTTAGGTAGACAGACAGACAGACAGACAGATGACAGACGAACAAATGGATGGATGGATGACAGACAGATGATGGAAGGATGAACAGATATACCAACAGATAGACCGATAGATAGATAGGTAGGTAGATTAAAAGATAAATAGACAGACAGAGAGACAGACAGATGACGAACGAACGGATAGATGATGGATGGATGGATGGACAGACAGACAGACAATGGGAAACATTATACCAAAGTGTATCCATTCAGTAGTGCAAAAAGTGGCACACACACACACACACACACACACACACACACACGTAGAGAGGAGGCATCTGCCGGGACAAACACACAGATGTCTTCCTTTCTGCCACTTTGCCCGCGGTGACACTGGAGCTTGACCACTTCCTGTCAGCGCTCCACTTCCTTCATCCTCATCTCACGCCACCTGCCGAGTCGTCCGTTGTCTTCCAAACAAAGCTCCGCCCTCTTCCAACCCGCCCCAGAGGGTGGTGAACGCGGCGGGTAGGTAGAGGGCGGAGCTTTGTTTTTTTCCAAGGCTAATTTTCCCGATGTGTCCCGGCGGGTAGGAAGAGGGCGGAGCTTCGGTTTTTTTCCGAGGCTAATTTTCCCGATGTGTCCCGATTTTCCTGACCTTGTCCCGACACGCCCCCAAACCGGCTCATTAATATTCCGAGTGATGACCTCATCACGGCTAATAACGTTATCGATTCCGATTGGCGTGTCCGTGTCCCTGCTGTAGCTGATCCATACGCGCGAGCAGATGCGTGGCGGCGTTGGCACTGTGCGCTTGTTCCCCGCGGGCGTCGCCCACTCCAAAATCAATTTGGGAAGAGAAGCGGACGATTGGTTCAACGATACGCGGCGAACATCTGTCTTTCCGGCTGCTTCCGCCAAAGCGACTCTGAGATGCTTTCAGGATGCTACACAAGCCCCGCCCCCCCGGGGTGGCTTGTTTGGTTCTTTGGTCGGATTGGTCGGAGTAAGATAAAAGAGACTTTATTGTCATTGTAGTTTACGCAACGGAATTTATTTTTTTTTTTTTTGTTTTTTAGCTCTCAGAGATCTTTTATTCTGGGGCATCGAGCTGCTGAAGTATTCGCTGGTATGCACCACCATCGAGCTGCTGAATGCACCACGCTGGTATTCGTCCAGAGAGATGGATAGAGAACGATAGATAGATAGATAGAGAGAGAAAAGTAGAGTGTGAGAGATAGAGATAGAAAAGTAGAGAGAGAGGTAGATGGAGTGAGAGAAAAATGAGGACAGAGAGAGAGAGAGAGAGAGAGAGAGTGACAGACAGGGAAAGAGGAAAAAAAGGTAGAGAGAGAGACAGAGATTAAACAGAGAGAAAAGTAGAGACAGATAGAGAGAGGGAGAGATTTGTTATAGTAGTGAGTGGATTCGTACAACATTATTCCATGTGATTTGCTTGTTTTACACGCTTTGTCACAATGAACCAGCCACTAATAACGACACATTCCGCAGGTGAATTTAACCAGGCGCTTTAACGAGCTAAACTAGCGTTTCCCGTCGTTTCCACCTTCGGCTACAGCAACAGACTCTACAGACGGCACCACGCGGGGAAATTGCGTTTCTGTGTTTGATTAGTTATGTCTAGGGGTGTGACAAGATCTTGTGCCACGACATCTCGCGAGATCGCGATTGCATATCATATGGCATATCGTCTTTGTCTATAAATAGTGTGTTTAATGTCTGCGCTTAATGCATTTTTTATACTATGGACAGTTAAAATTTTTTGTGAAATGACTTCCCTGGCAATTTATGGCATCATATTTTGTATGATCAATATTATGTTGGTTATCTGGTGATCACTGCATGCAATTGATGGAAATAGAAAGAGTGAAATGCATCAACAGTTTCAAACGTTTTGGATAAATAAAGTAGAGATAAAATATTGCTCTACTTATATTTTATCAAAGATTTTTATGTTGTTTTTTGAACTGGTCTTGTTCTCATGAACTTAGTGTCTCGTCTCGTGGGAAAAGTGTCTAGTAATGTCTGTCTGGGAAAGCGTTGCAGGAGTGACACGCCCTAATTATTTCATCAAAACGGAACCGTTTTTTTTTTTTTTTTTTTTAATTTATAAAAAGCGATCTCTCTCTAGTGTCTGACTTAGCTACAGACGTCTAGAAGTTCCGAGGCGGAAGTGCCGACCAATTACGATTCATGAAGATCTCGTTTCAGAAATAACGCCCAACGATTGCCTTCTCAGTTGTTGTAATTGGATTGTGTGTAGGCTAATTCGTCTAGAATGCAATAATGTGGACAGAGTGACGACTGGAAACGTGTCTAAAGGTGTGAGTGTGTGTCTGTCTGTCTGTGATTGGTCGACCTCCAACCCAGGGGGTGTGTCCCGCCCAGAGTTGCTGTGATTGGCTTAAATCGTGACCCAAACATTGGCTCTGAAAAGTGATGGATGGACCTTTTTTTTGGAAATATACAGTCCTACACACACACACACACACACACACAGTTACACATGCCTATGTTTCTTTTTTCGTTTTTTTTTGTAGTTGTTTTTCATCCAGACTCTCCTCAGACCTATGCTATCTTAACTTAATTTTTTTATAGTTTTGCGTCTTTCCGATATCTGACACTCGTTTTTTTTATTTTTTTTTTTTTACAGCTCACACAGATTAGACGTGATTGTATCTCTGACGCTCCGTCCTCTGTGATTTATGGCCCTGAAATGTTCGCTCCCTGGAGTCTTTTCCAACCTCGGGCAAAATCTATAGTCTCAGATTGATCAGTCGAGGCGTTATATGACAAATGATTAATGACCTTTGCCAACTTAAAAAACACTTCTTATGCGTTTGTATATAAGTACAAAAAATATACAAAATCTTGTATACTGTATCTTACAATATGTTGTAATGTTGACATATTTTAAGTAGTGTATTTACGGTATTTAATTTTTAAAGGTTGTGTGCTTTTTTACTTTTCCTTCTCTCTTGTTTACATTCTTGTTTGTTTTTTACATTTTTTTTTCACTTTCTGTAAATGCTCGACATTGGTATTCAATCCTATAGTTGTGTATGTGTGTATTTATACACACATTGTTGCGCAAGAAATTGCCCAATATTGTATTTTTGTTTTGTTTTTTTCATCAAGGACAATGAACATTCTCTTCCAATCCCAATTATGGATAATGAATATCCAAGAACTGCGATAGAATCTGAAACTATTTATAAATGGTCAACTATTTTCAAAAATGGTAATTCATTTTTCTAGGAGAGGTAGAGAAAGAGTGAGGGAGAGAGAGAGGCAGAGAGACAGACAGCTAGAGAGACAGACATGGAGAGAGAGGGAGAGAGACAGACAGAGAGAAAAAGATACAGAGAAAAGGAAATAGTAAGAAAGACCGAGAGAGAGAAAGGTTGAGAGAGACTGAGGGACAGAGAGGGAGAGAGAGAGAAAAGATGGAGAGAAAGAAAGAGAGTGAGATAGACAGAGAGAAAGGTTGAGAGAGACCCAGGGACAGAGAGAGAGAGAGAGAGAGAGAGAGAGAGAGAGAGAGATAAAGAAGGAGAGTGAGAAAGACAGAGAGAGAGAGAAAGGTTGAGAGAGACTAAGGGTCAGAGAGAGAGAGAGAGAGAGAAAGAGAAAAAGATGGAGAGGCAGAGAGAGAGAGAGAAAGGTTGAGAGAGACAGAGGGACAGAGAGAGAGAGAGAAAGAGAAAAAGATGGAGAGGCAGAGAGAGAGAGAAAGGTTGAGAGAGACAGAGGGACAGAGAGAGAGAGTGAGAGTTAATAGTTACTATTTAGCAAGTGTGTCTGTAAAGTTGTTTTGTTTATTATTCTAATGCTAAAAATGGAGAATAGTGTTCCAAACTGACCACCGTTAATGTGTTAAAGTAAACATTATAATAAAGCCGGTGGTCAAACGCCCCCGTGTGTGAATCTCACTCTGAAAGTGGAGAAAGTGGTTTTTAGCGCCGGGAGATGAACGACACGTAGGAAGGTGTGTGTGTGTGTGTGTGTGTGTGTGTGTGTGTTTGTGTGTGTGTATGTGTGTGAAAGACCTACAAGCTCCTCAGTCCCGTCGCAGTCTATCCAAAATTCAAATTTAGTTTGTCACCTAATCAATATACAATAAAAATGAAGATATAAAAATGAAATATACTACACATTGCACGTAAAAAAAAGAAAAATATTACAAAAATAAAAAAATAATATGAAAATATGAAAGGGATAAAAAACGACAATAAAAATACAGTAAAAAGACAAAATGTGAGTAAAAATAAGATAATCTTTATTTTCAGTGCACAATGGTGCAACGACAATGAAAATACAAAACAATTATGAAGATGAAAATAAAGTAAAAAAGATCAAATATATGTAAATGTGTAAATACAAAAAATGTGAAGATAAAAAATGTATAAAAAACGTCAAAAAAGATAAAATACAAATTAAAAAAATATGAAGAATGTAAAAAATGCAATAAAAATACAGTAAAAAAGTCAAAATCTGAGTACAAATGTCAAAAATTCTCAAGATAAAAAATTAAAATACAGTAAAAAAGCTAAAATATGAATAAAAGTCCAAAATAATGAAGATAAAAATACAGTAAAAAAAGATACATTGAGTACAAATACAAAACAATACGAAGACGATAAAACATAAGTAGAAATACAGTACCGAAGATAAAATAAACACACAAGTAAACACACAAAAAAACGAAGATTAAAAGTAAATAAATAATACGGTAAAAAATATCAAGTATGATTAAAATACAAAATAAGTTAGGTGAAGTGTCCAGTAACCAGACTAAAGCGAAGATCTAATAGACAATCCCTCCGGAGAAGCACATATCCACACAGACCCCAGGACGTCACCTAGGCAACGGCGCACCACAAAGAGCCTTCACAGGGCCAGAGAGAGGGGCTTTTGTGCCGGACGGTGGGAGGGAAGTCATGTGTTCATTTAGTGAGCAAACAGATGGACACGCAGCTCACGCCGTCACCTTCACTTCCAACGCACCACCCGCCCCTCCACCTTACTGTTCTCCTCCCGTCCCACTGATGGATCACCCAGATACGAGAGCTACAGAAAGATAGAGACCGAGAGAAAGAGAGAGGGAGAGGCAGAGGGAGTGAGAGAGAGAAAGAGGGAGAGATAGAGGGAGAGACAGAGAGAAAGAGAGAGAGAGACACAGAGAGAGAGAGAGAGACAGACAGTAAAAGATAGAGAGATAGAGAGGGAGCGC
>CM051495.1:4549433-4589433 GCA_028031935.1 Paedocypris micromegethes | reverse complement strand
ATCAACTCTTTTGTTGGAAAATCCAGCTTCAGCAATATATCTAATAATAACTATAATGTCTCTATTAGTGAACAATATTAGCAGGCACGTTTTATTTGACAGATAATTTAAGTATATAGAAAGTTTCAATATATTAGTTCATTTTCCGTTCTCAAATAATTTAAAACACGGGTGGCAAACCTACGTACCGGTGTAATGGTCCTTTGAAAAAGATGGAAAACCGGACATTATCGTGAATTTATAAAATAAGCCCGGATGTCTGTGGAAAAGACGCTGGCAACACTAATAATTAACATTAATAAGTGGTAAAAGTACGGTAGACATAAAGCGATTTTCCTCCAAAGTCTGTGAATAACTCAGGTATATTTTATATCAGACACAACATGACTATGTAAAGTTCAGTGCCGTTTTATTCATTTTGAATGACTCACCACACAATACTGTTCTGCTTTCTGGCCATAAAGTGTAGACGACAGTGTCGTTGCTGTTTTCTTTCTCTTCAGGTCGAGCGATCTAATGGCGCAGCTCCAGGTGTTTTTAATCGCTAGTGCTCTTTTTTATGTCGACCATTGTTTTGCGTTTACACAGAGGTTGCATTTCACCACAATGTTCTTGTTTTTTTTACAAAACTGAAATAATGCGCATAAGACCATCTCGCGAATGTACCTTCGGATTTGCCGCGAGTTCGCGACCCGCCCTGTGACGTGGCAGCCGCAGTTACGCAAGCCAGACGGATCCAATAGCAGCACACCTCGAGCTCAGAGCCAATAGGAGCACACCTCGAGCTCAGAGCCAATAGGAGCACACCTCGAGCTCAGTGCCGCGTTACAAAATACAACGCTCCACCAGCGAATGACTTACGCGTCTATTTACGAACAGGAAATATTAAATGTTTGATTTATTGTCTTGAATGTGAAAGATTTGATGTAACGCAAGCGTTACTTGCATGTAACGAGTAATATATTACTGAAAATACACAAAGTAATAAGTTACACTACCGCGTTACAGCAAAAAGTAATATATTAGTGTAATATGTTACTTTTGTAACGCGTTACTCCCAACACTGCCGGTGTTGAGATGTGCCACGATATGGATTTTTATCGTGGATACCGTGATAATTCATGAATTTGATTATTATATAAGTATAGAAACACCTTAATACAGTATTACACATTAGTTTCGTTACAAGTTGTAACTTATAACTATCAATGACGCACGGACATTACTAATCGAACACAGAAAGCAGTGTAACAGACTGAATTAATAGATCACACCTGTGACGCGCATACGGTTACCGCTCCGTTTTCTAGTGCGCTGTGCCTTTAAGAGAAGAGCGGCTGTTTTAGTTTTAAAGACGCGTGCGAGAAAATCTGCTTGTTTTATTTTGAACAAAGTCTGTTTTCGTTTGGAAATCATGGTTTCACGTGTGCGAGAAAGAAAGCGAGACAACGTTTACAAATGAAGAGCAGAAACAAAGCTACGGCAGGCAGCCCCCCCTCTCTCTCTCTCGCTCGCTCGCCCTCTCTCAGATTTGGCCAATTATGTTAATACGGTCTACTAAAATGTAATGCCCCCCCCAATACCGCAATAAAATACCGCTACCGTCTGATGTGGCCCTCGGTGAAAATGAGTTTGACACTCCTGAATTACACGATTTTTGTTCACAATTTTGATAATCATGATGTTACGTCATGATGATCATGTAGACAACAGGAGAACAATGTCAGTTTGTTTGTGTCACTATAGCTTTAGCCCCTGCAAATTTTTCAACAAAGTAAAACGTTAGGACGATGATTTTGAACACGCACCAGCGATTAAATAACGTCAAGTTTCCGTGAGCGCTTGTCAAATGATTTATTTTTTTCACATGTGACATGAGTTCGACCTAAGTAAAAATGTAAATTAATAGTTTTGACATGGATTATGAGTTTAATCATCTTGACTACATAGTTTGTATAGTTATATACAATAATAGCAAAGTTTGAATCAGTGCACGTCTTCTGCTTTAATTGTTTGAATCGTTTAATCGTCAATTGGTTTAGCTTTCTACCCATAGCTTTAGCATTGGCTAACCATTCACTCAAACCAGCAGCTAATAACGACAGATTCCCGAGATTTTTTTGATCTCTCGATTCGGGTTAACTCGAGCTGGGGCTTGGGATTGGATAGTTTTACGGGATCGAACCCAATGACAAATCGGGACGTATGAGTCTGTGTTTTTTTATGTTTTAGCATTAGCACATTCTTGCCACTTAGCATTAGCTCCCTGTAAACTGGTCAATCTGATGGATAAGTGGGCTGACAGATTGATGGATGGATAGATAGATGGACACTCATACTGATGGATGAATGAACGAACAGATGGAGGGATGGATGGACGGAGAGTTAGATAGGAATACGATAAAATTAAAATACAACTAATAGCAGACAGACCGATTGAAGGAAGGTGGGAAGATGCCTGTTCAAATGGATGATGGATAGATGGACAATTGTGGACTTATGGATGGATGGAAAGATTGGTGGGTGGGTTGATAATTAGATAGAGAGGGACAGACATGGTGGATAAATAGATAGATTGATAGATAACGATGGATGGATGGATGGATGGATGGATGGACGGACGGACGGACGGACGGATAGATAGATAAATAAATATAGAAAGTAAAACTAATAGCAGATGGATAGACGGTCAGGTAGAAGGATGGTGGGAAAATAAATTGTATGGATGGATAGATGGATGTTGGATAGATGGAGAATGACACTTATGGATGAATGGACTGATAAAAGGATGGATGGACAGTCAGATAGATGGATGAAGATACAGGCAGACAGACAGTTAGTTAGATAGAAATACAGTAAAATTTAAATACAACTTATAGCAGCTAAGGATTTATGGATGGGCGGATGGATCGATGGATGGATGAATAGATAGATAGACAGGCAAATATAAATAGTAGTACAATTAAAGTAAAAATACTAGCAGATAGATAGAAGGATGGTGGGAAAATACATTTTACAAAACACATACATAGGATGGAAAGATGGATGTTGGATAGATGGACAATGACACTGATGGATGGATGGATAGAGGGATTTACAGGCAGACAGTTAGACAGAAATACAGTAAAATTAAAATACAACTTATAGCAGATGGACAGATGGAAGGAAGGTGGGAAAATAGATGGTTAAGTGGAAGAATGATGAATAGATGGACAATCCGACTTATGGATGGATGGAAGGATCGATGGGTGAACAATCAGAAGGGTAAAGCGACAGACAGATAGAGATACAGTACATTTAAAGTACAGCTAATAGCGACAATAAAACCGCATGAATGCGATCTGAAGCCCCACCTCACCAAACACCACTTACTACACCTAAGACAACCCTCCTCAAGCGTAGTAAATAATGTATAGACGTAAAAGTGAAGAAGCCGTTTCATTATTCATGAGAGTGATCACCCATGTTTGGATCACATGATGCGCCGGACACGCCCAAGAATCCAGGTTGTTCAGCGGCCCGTGACCTTTGATTTGACCCATCCACTCGACTAGGAGGAACACATCTTTTCCAAAATGCATTCGCTCCCCACTAGGCTCCCTCATCATTTTTCATTTCATCTCCATTGTGCTGTTTTTCTATCAAGTTTTCCGTGTTGCTTTGACTGTTTAAGCTTCAAGCATTGTTTATGTATTATTTTGTGTTTTTGTGTTTCTGAAAGGCACCCATAAATAATGTTTTATTATTATGTATTATTATTATTTTTATTATTATAAAATAAACAAAAAGATTGGTCACAGAACGTGACATGTGACGAAAAAAAATGTTATTAATGTTTCTGGTTCAAATACGTTAATATTCTCTTAGAAATGCTATTTTTTCTTTATTTAACAAACCTATCTTGTGACTCGTATCATTTTTAAATAGTTTTACTTGAATAATAGATAAGAAAAGCAGATTCTAGTGGTCAGGACTTCATTTCCCAAGATCCTTTGCTCTCTAGTCAGACTCCGCCCATGCGCAGAGCAATAGTTCAAGCTCAGGTCTGTTTCAAGCTCTCTGTTTATCTGACGTTGTGTGAAGAGGAAGGATTATTATCCCCTGTGCAGTGACCCAGCGTTTTGTTTCTATCTGTTCTTTGAATTTTTCGTATTCCTTATCCGTGTTCTTTATTTTCGACTGTTTCGACTCTTTCTGCGATGACACATTGAACTTGTTTGTTGTAACATACATGATTGTACAGTATTTAGTTTAATCTTACTACTTCCAGTGTTATTTAGTCTCTGTTAAGTGTCAGAGGCGTGTCTAATGTTTCTTTATTTCTGTTATTGAGCTAATAAAAGCTTATACTGTAGCATGTCTGTCTACGCACTATTGTTTAACATTATATAGACACACACGCGCCGCTGCATAAAGACCACGTGTTTCCCATTATTTGTGATCGTTCCTGACCTGAAATACGGAAAAATGGGCGCTTATATTTACGCGCATATTTGAAATCTGCAATTATAAGCACCACCCAAGTTTTTGAGTGTCAAATTTGAAAAAAGGGTGCTTATTTGTGTAAATACGGTATTCACGTTATCTCCTTGATCGTGATCGTCAGATGATTGTGTACTCAATTAGTGCACTTTATTACCAGTAATGGTAGTAATGGCCTGTTATAAATCACGTCTGGTTTATAAGCGACTAAGCGTTCCTCACCAGGTTCAGTAGACAAGTGTTTCCTGTCAGGGAGGAACTGCTCGGCTAAACAATCGTGACTCATTTCAGCCACCGTGATGCTAAGCGGAGGACTTTGCAATGCTAAGCTAACTAGCGTGTTTCTGTTTGAATCTTCGCAGACGATCTCCTTCAGCATGTGCCACGCCACTGGATGACCAGAGCTCCAGCGCCTCCACAACCTTACATGTCTGACAAATGGTACGTCTGAGATGCTTCTGTAGGTTTCTGTATGGAATCTGATTAGTGCCGAAAATATCAAATGTAAATTTTTAGTAAACGAACGAAAATGCTTCACATTTACGTTTGTTTTTTGTTTGCAATCTTCACATTTCCGTTTGAAACTTTTGTTTTCGCTTCAGATTGTTCATTCCTATTTTCCTCAGACAATCAGAGTAAGGGTTGAAACGTGTAACTTTAGCCAAAAACGAACACAAAATCAGAAGAATAACGAACAAAACGAAACAAAAAATCTGAAGATTGCAAGTAAAAAACAAAAAACCAAACGTAATTGCAAGCAAAAAAAAAAAAACGAACGTAAGTGTGAAGCATTTATGTTCGTTCATTAGAAACTTACGTTTGATGTTTTTGGCACTAATCAGATTCCATACTTAATTACACCGTCTCTACATCGCTTTTTCCGCACTCCTCATATCAGAGTCATTCTGACTGGCATTCTCCGTTTGTTCAGGTGTTTTGCAGTGCGGTGTGGGATGGCCCTCATCTTCATCCTGCTTCAGTCCCTTCTACTGGCGATCCGCGGGGTCCACGGTTACCCTCGCTTCTCGTCCAACGACACCCTCTTTCAGCACCTCACCTTGCACCCCGATCCCAACGTGGGAACCGTTTACGTCGGAGCTCGGGACCACGTCTACCAGCTGGCGGGCCTTGACGGGCTTCGTCTAGTAGTTGACGAGCGAACCGGACCTGTCCGAGACAGCAAAGACTGTCTGCCGCCCGTAACCGTGGAGAACTGTCCTCAGGCCGGGTTCCTTAGCAACCACAACAAGCTCCTGCTGGTGGACCCCTACTCTGGCCAGCTTATCACCTGTGGAAGCGTGCACCAGGGAACCTGCCAAAAGCGCAGCCTTGCTAACGTCAACGAAGTCCTCTTCTCTGCCGAGAGGCCGGTGGACACCCAGTACGTAGCGGCGAACGACCCGTCCGCCACCACGGTTGGACTCGTGGTGCGACCTCAGGAGAAAGACCCGGTCCTGTACGTGGGGCGAGGCTATACCAGCAGTCACCCGCCAGTCTCTACTCGCCAACTCACGGCGGAACCGGTCTTTTCCTACGAGGAGACTGCCAAACTGGCCGTGGCCGGACGACTTTCGGAATACGACCACAATTTTGTCTCCACCTTCGCCCGACGGAACCACGTGTATTTCCTGTTCTACAGGCGTGACCTGAAGGCGGCGTCGCGGGAGTACCGGACTTACGTGGCTCGAGTGTGCCTAGACGATCAGGCTTATTACTCGTATGTCGAAGTTCCGCTCATTTGCCACTCGCATTCCAAAGGGAAGACCTACAACCTTCTCCAGGGGGCCCAGGTGGGAGGTTTGGAGTCTGGGGCGTCGCAGGTCTTATTGGGGGTGTTTTCGGCAGCTGGGAGTGGCCCTGCGAGTGGACTCGGCGAGGACTCGGCGTTGTGCGTCTACTCGCTCGATGAAGTTGACCACCGTATTGACGCCACGAGAGACTTGTGTTACACTCAAGATGGCGAAAGGGACGGCAGCAAGATGGCGTACATAGAGTACGACGTGAAGTCCAGTTGTGCCAACTTGCCAACGGTGAGTAAAGAACGAGTGACGTTCTGCCTTCCATTACTAACCTTGGAGAAAGACTGACCCATCAAGTGCTCTACAGTTGACTCCTGTTTCCCCCGTTTGGGTTCGAGATTTATTAGTCGCAAATCGCACAGGTTTTGATGTTTACAGCGTTTGGGATTGAAGGAGATGGCGGATCTTTAGGTCAGTAAACACAGCGGATCGGCTTTATCCCCTAAGGTTCCTCTGGCAGATGATGTGTTCACCAACATCATTCTCGGTACTATAGCTCCCAATTAAATTCGAGAACGTCGTGACTCATTGAGACGCTAGAAATTAGTTCCTCGGACTCTTGTGAGGGGTCAATCGTTTCGACATGGGGCGAATGGGTTTGAGAGAGATGGTGGATCTTCATCCCAGTAAACGTTCCTGTATCGCTTAATGTCCCAAATCTGGCAGATGACGTGTTCACCAACATTGTTCTCGGTACTACGGCTATTATGCTTCGTTTATTCTTAGTGGTCATTTTTATCCTGGATAAATCGCTTGATTCTATCAAGGCTTTTTGACTATTGTTTACTTGCAGCAAATCGATTCCGCATTGTGCAAGAAAGAGTGGGATTGATTTTGTTTGCCACCCTGTGTCAGAGAGTGAATTTGCACTTGTTGTGTAAAAACCGGGTGATTTGGTACCTTTATTGATAAGTTTTGTCGCGCCACCTAGAGAGTCGATTTGCACATTTCTGGGGAAAAAGCAGTTTATTATGGGACATTTACTGATAATAGTTGTCTCACCACCTAGTGTCAGGGAGTGGATTTGCACTTTTCCTGTAAAAAGCAGTTTCATTTGATACTTTTACTGAAAAGTGTCGAGTCTTGCCACCTTGTGTCAGGGAGTGGATTGGCAGTTTTCGGGGGAAAATGCAGTTTTTTGTTTGGTACTTTTACTGTACCGTACCGTACCGTCTTCTGCCGCTTATCCGGGGCCGGGTCGCGGGGGCAACAGCCTCAGTAAGGAGGCCCAGACTTCCCTTGCCCCAGCTACGTCCTCCAGCTCTTCCGGAAGAATTCCGAGGCGTTCCCTGGCCAGCCGGGAGACATAGTCTCTCCAGCGCGTCCTGGGTCTGCCCCTGGGTCTTCTCCCGGTGGGACATGCCCGGAACACCTCAGCAGCAAGGCGTCCGGGGGGCATCCTTACCAGATGCCCGAACCACCCCATCTGGCCCCTCTCAACCCGAAGGAGCAGCGGCTCTACTCCGAGCTCCTCCCGAATGGCCGAGCTCCTCACCCTATCTCTGAGGGAGAGCCCAGCCACCCTGCGGAGGAAGCTCATTTCCGCCGCTTGTATCCGGGATCTCGTTCTTTCGGTCACCACCCACAATTGGTGGCCATAGGTGAGGGTAGGAACGTAGATCGACTGGTAAATCGAGAGCTTTGCTTTTTGGCTCAGCTCTCTCTTCACCATGACGGACCGATGCAGCGTCCTAATTATCGCGGACGCAGCACCGATCCGTCTGTCGATCTCCCGCTCCATCCTCCCCCCACTCGTGAACAAAACCCCGAGATACTTAAACTCCTCCACTTGGGGAAGGACCCTGTCTCTGACCTGCAGGGGGCACTCCACCCTTTTCCGGTCGAGAACCATGGTCTCGGACTTGGAGGTGCTGATTCCCATCCCGGCCGCTTCACACTCGGCAGCAAATCGATCCAGTGAGAGCTGGAGATCACGTCCCGACGAAGCCAACAGGACCACATCATCTGCAAAAAGCAGAGACTCGATCCCGAGGTCGCCGAAACGGATCCCTCCTCCGCCTCGACTGCGCCTAGAAATTCTGTCCATAAAAGTTATGAACAGAATCGGTGACAAAGGGCAGCCTTGGCGGAGCCCAACTCTCACTGGAAATGGAAATGACTTGCTACCGGCAATACGAACCAAACTCTGACACCGGTCATACAGAGACCGGACAGCCCGTGACAAGGGCTCCGGTACTCCATATTCCCGGAGCACCCCCCACAGGAGTCCCCGAGGGACACGGTCGAATGCCTTCTCCAAGTCCACAAAACACATGTAGACTGGTTGGGCAAACTCCCATGATCCCTCCAGGATCCTGAAAAGGGTATAGAGCTGGTCCGTAGTTCCACGTCCGGGACGAAAACCACATTGCTCCTCCTCAATCCGAGACTCGACAATCAGACGAACTCTCCTCTCCAGTACCCCTGAATAGACTTTCCCAGGGAGGCTGAGGAGTGTGATCCCCCTTCTTGTAAAGAGGAACCACCACCCCAGTCTGCCACTCCAGAGGCACTGTCCCCGATGACCACGCGATGGTGTAAAGGCGTGTCAACCAAGACAGCCCCACACCATCCAGAGCCTTAAGGAGATCTGGGCGGATCTCATCTACCCCCGGGGCCCGGCCGCCGCGGAGCTTTTTAACTACCTCGGCAACCTCGGCCACAGAGATAGGAGCACCCATCCCCGATTCCAGAGGCTCTGCTTCCTCCTCGGAAGACGTGTTGGTGGGATTGAGGAGGTCTTCAAAGTACTCTCCCCACCGATCCACAACGTCCTGAGTTGAGGTCAACAGCCCCCCATCTCTACCGTAAACGGTGTTGATGGCACACTGCTTCCCCCTCCTCAGGCGCCGGATGGTGGACCAGAATATCTTTGAAGCTGTCTGAAAGTCGTTCTCCATGGTCTCGCCGAACTCCTCCCAAAACCGGGCCTTTGCCTCAGCGACCACCGAAGATGCGTTTCGCTTCGCCCACCGATACCTGTCAACTGCCTCAGGAGTCCCACAGGCCAAAAAGGCCCGGTAAGACTCCTTCTTCAGCTTGACAGCATCCCTCACCACTGGTGTCCACCAGCGGGTTTGGGGGTTGCCTGCCCCAACAGGCACCGATGACCTTGCGACCACAGCTCCGGCCTGCAGCTTCGACAATGGAGGTGCGGAACAGAGTCCATTCTGACTCAATGTCCCCCACCTCCTCCGGAACCTGGGAGAAGCTCTGCCGGAGGTGTGAGTTGAAACTCTCTCTAATGGAGGAATCTACCAGACGTTCCCAGCAGACCCTCACAGATCGTTTGGGCCTGCCAGGTTTGACCGGCTTCTTCCCCCACCATCTGAGCCAACCCACTACCAGGTGGTGATCAGTTGACAGCTCCGCCCCTCTCTTCACCAGAGTGTCCAAAACATGCGGTTGCAAGTTCGATGAAACAATTATAAAGTCGATCATCGAACTTCTGCCTAGAGTGTCCTGGTACCACGTGTGCATGTGGACACTCTTATGTTTGAACATGGTGTTCGTTACTGACAATCCGTGATGAGCACAGAAGTCAAGCAACAGAAGTCAAGCAACAGAACACCGCTCGGGTTCTGATCGGGGGGGCAGTTCCTCCCAATCACCCCACTCCAGGTCTGACTGTCATTGCCTACATGAGCGTTGAAGTCTCCCAGGAGGACTATGGAGTCTCCGGGGGGAGCCCTCTTCACTACTCTCCCCAGAGATCCCAAAAAGGGAGGATAATCCACACTGCCATTTGGTGCATAGCAACAAATGACAGTGAGGAACCGTCCCCCCACCCGAAGGCGGAGGGAAGCCACCCTTTCGTCCTCCGGGGAGAACCCCAACACACAGGAGCCGAGCTGGGGGGCAATAAGTATGCCCACACCGGCCCGGCGCCTCTCACCTGGATCAACTCCAGAATAGAACAGGGTCCAACCCCTGTCAAGAAGCCCAAGCTGTGCGTCGAGGCGAGTCCAACTATATCTAGTCGGAAACGCTCGACCTCGCGCACCAACTCAGGCTCCTTCCCAACCAGAGTGGTGACGTTCCACGTCCCTAGAGCCAGCCTATGTAGCCGAGGGTCGGACCGCCAGGGTCCCCGACATCGGCTGCCACCCAACTCTTCCTTCACCCGACCCCTCTGGCCCCTCCTGCAGGTGGTGAGTCCACTGGAGGGGCGACCCATGTCCCTTGTTCAGGCTTGGCCCGGCCGGGCCCCATGAGCGAAAGCCCGGCCACCAGGCGCTCGCTCTCGTGCCCCACCCCCGGGACTGGCTCCAGAGGGGAGCCCCGGTGACCCGCGTCCGGGCAAGGGAAACGTAGTCTTTATATTGCCTTTCATAGGGGTTTTTTGAGCCGCGCTTGGTCTGGCCCCCTCACCTAGGACCTGTTTGCCATGGGTGACCCTACCAGGGGCCCTAAGTCCCCCGACAACATAGCTCCTAGGATCACTGGGGCACCTAAACCCCTCTACCACAATAAGGTGGCGACTCAGAGAGGGGGTACTTTTACTGATTAAACGTTAAGTCTCGAATCTGTCAGATTCTGTCAGGGAGTGGATTTGCACTTTTCAGGGAAAATACAGTTTTATTAGGTACTTTTCACGATTAAAGTCTCAAATCTCGCTACTTTGTGTCAGGGAGTGGATTTGCGATTTTGGTGAAAATGCATTTTTATTTGGAACTTTTCATGAGTAAAGATTAAGTCTGAAATCTCGCCACCTTGTGTCAGGTAGTGGATTTGCATGTCACTCGCAAGGTTACGAGAGTTCTGCTTGGGCGTCGGTCAATCAGTATAAAGCAAAATGCTAATTAATGTGTTGAGATAGATTGTAAGACGCCTTAAAATGGTCTGCGAATGATTTGATGCAAATATGTATGTATTGACGTAAAAACGTGAACCCTAGTGCCAATATTCAGCATTTAAACACTAAATCTTCAGCCAATTGTTTTGTTTGGACTTCCTTATCTGTGAAAACACTGAAGCTGTTTCTGTCAGCAGTGGTTTTAGCGTTAATATTTAACGAGGCCGGCGTCGTTTAGCTGGTGATTGGCTGCATTTGGTTGTTGCTCTCTAGTGCTTTTCACGCAGCATTTGTGAGACTCCACAGCCTGTAGAGAAGCTTTTACTCTACGAGACAAAAAAGTGTGTATTGTGCAGTGTAACAAAGGAAAATACATTGTTCTACAACTATTGCTTTATGAAAATCGATTTAAAAATTGTTCTTGAGTGAGAGTGAGTTTCCTGCTCTGTGATTGGCCACCAATCTAGGGGGTGTGTCTGTTCCCCTGATTGGCTCCAAGTCACAGTGACCAGAAAAGGAATGGATGTGTTCAGGGTTCCTACAGGTGCTTGAAATCCTTGAATTTCAATAATGTGTTTTCAAGGCCTTGAAAATGCATGAATTTTAAATGAAGTTCTTGAAAATGCTTGAAAATGTAATTATACGGTGGAATCCGGATAAGTGCCCGCCCTCGGACCGGACCCACTGATTCGTTCCACAAAGTGAACGTTTTAGTCGTACGAGATTTTGACTTCATGTTCCTAGTAAACTTTAATCAACTTGAGATGTGTTCAGATTCAGCAACGACAGACGTCTTTGTAGAACTTGGTAACCGCTAAAACGTGATGTTTTATTAAACTTTACATTTAGAGAAAACTTTCATTTTAGAGAAAATTTTTTAGATGAAAACGTTTCATTTTGATTTATTAAACATTAAATTTGTAAAATTATAAAATAACTAGGGCTGTCAAAGTTAACTAGTTAACGCACGCGATACATTTTAAGTGCTTAATCAAGTAAAAAAAATTTTACGCCATTAATCACAGTTGCAGTTTTTTTCACTTTCGGTTTGGTGAAAATGCAATAAATAGACCCAGAGAGACGCGCTATTGTCACCCGGGTGTGGCTCATTATGATCAGAAGCTCAGTGTGATTACTTTGTGCCTAAAAAGCAGCAGGTGAAAGTGTTTAATGACAGACACTTGCTTGTCTCGTCGATCTCCGGGTGTTTTGAATGTTCTTGAATGGACTTGTTAAAACTGAGACTCGACCTTATTTAGACGTTTCAACTGCAAATATGTAACTTGTTTGTCAAATCTCTGTTCAACAAGCCGCCACTGTAGATTCATAGGGATTAGATAAAGACAATTTTTAAATTATAAAAACTATTATTTTAGATAAAGACTGTATTTACTTACACTTATATTTAAAAACAGACATTATAAGCTTTATGTAATATTCTTTATGTACATTCTAAGACAAATGTTTCATGTTAGAGTGATAAGTATTCATTAAGTTCTTTTGTTTTCAGCTGACAAAAAGGAGGCAAAACGTGCTTTAAGTTTTAGTTTTATTATTATTATTTATTTATTTTTACAAAAAGCACAATGTCCTGTTTTTATTAAGAGTGTAACTTAAAAATGGGCACTTCTGTGTAAGTGTGTTTTCACTTATATGTAAGTCCAAAATAGACTTTTTTTGTGTGTTTTATTGTGAATAAAGAGTGACTCGACCTCGGAGGGTTAAAAAAACAAGAAAATATATTGCAAATTGAACAAAAATTATACCAAATGATATTGCAGTATTTAAACTAGTGTATATTTAGTGTTGAGTCTACATTAATTTACATATTGCACCTTATTATTACCTATTATTATTCATTATTTCAAGCTTTAGTCATTTAATCGCGATTAACTAGTTAAACATTTTTAATCGTTTGACAGCACTAAAAATAACACAACCGTGCTGGAAATTCGAACACGGACCTTGAAAAGTGCCTTTCAGAAAGTGTCGGAACTCCGTGTATTTGACTAGGATTTCTAGATGTTTTTCTGTAATAAATGGGTTTCGAGGTCAAGTGCTTCTGCACGATCGCCAACATGGCGTAGCTTTTGGAAAATCGCAAAGCTTTGTCGCGAGAATCTAGCTTCAGAGAATTATTTGTCATGATTTGGAAACGAGCTTCGGTTAAATGTTCGCGATTCGTCATCTGTACGTCGTGATTGGAAAGAAGCCGGTCATTAGCTTTTTGAAGGACACGGAGCATGAAGACGTTCCCGGCCTCGTCCTAACCTTCACGTCTCTCACATCCACAGCAAACGATGCTTGTTAGAATTGATAAACCCCACGAGCTTCAGACGTCCGCTAATAGACGGGAACGCAGGCTTCGTTATGACGATAAACCCATCGTTCCACTAAGTCCTGCTCATGGGAGCTCGTCTTTGCGGTATTTTAAAATTCACGTTTTCTGTAAATTGTAGTTGTCATTTTACTGGTTGGGTCCTTTCAAAATCATTTAAAATCATTTTATAATGTAAACTTCGCTGAAGCAAAGTGCTTTACTGACAAAATAAAAAAAACATATAAATGCCGCTTTAAAACGAGATGAAGACAAATACGTCAAGTAATTTTTTTTTTTGTTTTTATATTTTTTCACAGTATAAAGTGTTTGTAAACAAACTTGTACAAAAAATGTCAATATTTCCTCCCAAAACTTCCAAAACAGAATGAATGCGTAAGTGTTCCCTCCACTTCTTTACATCCATCACACATAGAGGAGAGAGATGAGTAGAAACTACATAGAATAATGGAGTATATTCTACATAGAATAATGGAGTATATAACAATATTCTAATAATGGCCTTAGAATAATGGAGTCTGTGACAAAACTTTGAACTGAATGAGGTGAAGCCTAGAATTTATGGAGCATGAAAAAGCAGATTTTTTTCCCCAATCCGTTTCAGAAATATGCAGAAATTCTCTCTCCCATGCAGATCTCAAGTGATCAGATGAAAAGTCACATCTGTCTATAAGCATTGACAAACACCTGAAATTAGGAGAGTTTGTGAAAAGAGCCAAAATGATTTCAGCCTCAGGCACGGATTCATTTAAAAAAGATTTCACTTTTTGACACCTGTGGTTTCAACCATTAGGAGTCAATTAGATAACGTACATTACTATAGATAACTCTAGATTAGAGTTAGAGATTTAAACGTTGTGGTGAATTGTATTGATTCAATCAATTTACAATCAATTTATTGAGTTTACGAGTTTGGATGGCTAGAAATTGGAGTGTTAATTGAATGAATAAAAGCATGCAAACTATGTATCCTTTGTATTTTGCCGTAGGAGAACAGTAGGGGACTATTGTTTTATTTAAATAAAATAATCTGAATAATATGCAAATAAAAACTACTTATTTCGACTTTATATACCTCAGATAATACCCTTTATTCTAAAAGCTGTAAAAGGTGCATTGTTTTTTATGCATTGTTTTTGATGTATTATTTTTGTTGTCCGTGTTTTTTTTTTTTTTTTTTATAAAATCACAAACGTACAGACCACACTGAACAAAAACAACAGTACGTGCATTAAATAGAAAAAGCAACAACAAATGAAAAAACAAATCATCACAAATAAACTCAGATTACGTGTGGTTAACGTTTGCGGTCGAGTGAGATTTATTGACATTCATGGCAATTTTACACATTTACGTTTGTTCATCTCAAGCCTGGGAATCTATAAAACTACAAAGGGAGAATTAATAAAAGTATCTTTAAAAAAAACGTTCTTCCGGGCGTGTAGAATAATAATTGTAATCAGTAAATCTAAACAATTACAAAATATCATCTTTACGCGAATATAAGAATTTTTTGACGCTTAAAATCTTGGGTGTGTGTGTGCTTATAGTCGCTTATTATTTTCTTGATTCTATTATTCAAGTAAAACAATATAAAAATGATACGAGTCAGGTTTGTTAAATAACAAGTTAGGTTTGTTAAAGAAAAGGTTGTATGTTTAAGAGAATGTTGACGTAATTGAAACAGAAACGTTAATAAAAAGGAAACATTTTTTTTTGTTTTGTTAACTTTGTGCATGATAAATCGCGTAAAAACAGTAAATAGACATTTTAGCCTGATGTAAACACAATAGAGCTGATTTATTTGCATCAGAGGTTATTTTGACGTTAACGAGTGACTATCGTGAATCTTTCCTCTATAAAAGCCTCTGGTGTCCTGGATCGTCTTGTCAATCTTGAGCTTTGCAGACAGTCGGCGATACGCAGTAATTACAGCTTTATTAGCTTTATTAGAAGCGACGGAGGCAGATCTGATAAGCGTCACTACGACAGAAAGAAGCAGCTTTGTTGCGCTAGTGTGAGATGGAGATAAACCATAAGTGAATCTCAGTCTCCCTGGACATGAACTTGACAACCTTGAGGAAATGTTCTAAACTCTTTCGGCCTGAAGCGGGAAAACGTCATTGCAAACGGCGAAACATAATTCACAAAGCAGTGTTGTAAAGTACTTGAGTAGATTGACTTAAGTATTTTTGGACTACTATAAAAAAATATGCAACTTTTCCTCATACTTGACTACATTAGTGATTGAGTACTTAAGTAAATGGACTTTGTTACTTAAGTTTTTTTGGCTGCTTCATACTTGTACTGTGTATCAGAAACAGAAGCGACTTTTACTCTCTACTTGACTACATTAGTGATTGAGTATCTGTATCTTTACTCCACTACATTTTAACAGACACTTACCGTTACTCACGACATTGTGATTGTAAGCGACAAGCAAATATCACAATTTATCAGTGGTGTAAAGTACTTCAGTAAATGGACTTTGTTACTTGAGTATTTGTTGCTGCTTTGAGGTGATATCGCCATCTGCAGGATGCTGAAGATACTGGATGCTGTTCATCACGAGTATCACGACAACTAACTTTTTTGCACTCTATTTTTTCTTTTTTTTACATTTTTATTGCTTTTCTGGCTGTGTCCTTTCTTTCATTCTATCTTCTTTCTTCTCACCTCTATCTTTTCTTCTCAACTTTTTTCCTGCATTTTTTTCTTTGTCCATTCCTTCTTTTTTTTTCTTTTTTTTTTTTCTTTTTTTCTTCTTTCTTTCTTTCTTTCTTTTTTCCTACCACCATCTTCGCATCTTTTCGCTTTTTTTCCTTACTTTCGTTGCTGCGCTCATTCTTTGTTTCCTTCTTTCTCTCATTTTTTTTTCTTCTCTCTCTTATTTTTCTTCTTTTTAATTTTTTCTCACTTATTGTTACTCACTACAATGTGATTGTGCGCGACAATCTACCGCGGTTAATTTCTCAGGCAGATGATATTTATCAGCTAGGTCACTTTTCTGCACGTCTGGGTTTGACTGAGACTGACTTTTTGTTCTTTTTTTTAAATCTATTTTCTTCTGCCATTTTGAAACATTGAGGTTATATTTTTCATTTTGATACCAGGAAACAAAACCTCAGGAATGAAGAGTTTGTTTTTAATAGAAATTAGATACTTTACGACTTTTTATGACTCAAGTCTTCTTGGAATTGGTAACTAATAATTGAGTGATTTTTACAGTAAAGTATCAGTACTTATATTTTGTACATTTTGCAAAATTTGTGCAATATAATTTGTACCTATTCCACATTTTTTGGTACTTGGTAAATTTTGCACATTAATAAATTGCACATTTATTTTATTACTACTTGTAGTTTTGTACTTGACATGTAATTGATGTCTATATATAAAGAGTATGGGATGAGTAGAAAAAAGCAATTTCGACTCTCTGCACGTCCAGTACGCACAGCAAAGTTGACAATAAAGCGGACTTTGACTTTGACTTTGTCTTTTACTCCGGTGTGGTTTTGGTCAACGATGGACTCTTTTTCTTTAATATTTGAACACAGATAAGTAATGGACATTTTTTTTCTTTTTCAAAGACAATTTTTTTCCCCTAGTTAGTCTCGAACTAAGAATAGCTATATGTTAGGGCTGGGCGATTATGCCTAAAATCAAAATCGCGATTAATTGAACTATTATTTTATTAATTTTTTTTTTTTGCCATTGTAGTTCACTGGTAAGTTTTATACAATGAATATGCTCACATATTTTACATACAAGAAGGAAATGCACAGGGATCTTTTTTATGATCATTTATTAAACATCAAGTAAAACAAAGCACACATTAGAACATGCTTAAATTGAACAATCACTTTATTTTTATTGAAAAAGTAAAGTGGTTTTTGGAGTATGGGATGAGAAGAAAAAAGCAATTTCGACTCTGCACGTCCAGTACGTACAGCAGAGTTGACAATAAAGCTGACTTTGACTTTTGACTTTTGACTTATAACTTGTAACTTTAACTTTTGACTTTAACTTTTGACTTTGACTTTGACTTTTGACTTATGACTTTGACTTTTACTCCGGTGTGGTTTTGGTAAACAAAGGATGGACATTTGTTTCTTTAATTTTTTGAACACAGATAAATAACGGACATTTTTCTTTTTTAAAGACTATTTTTTCTGTATTTCGATTGTTTTTCGATGAGCTTGAGCTTGATTATTCCTCCTCATGATCTTTCCGAGCAGAACACACTGGAGGCGTATCCCTGCGGCTCGGATCATACTCCCAGTCCCATGGCGAGCCGAGAGCCAGTGGAGGCCGAAGCCGCATACGACAGTCCTCAGGCCAGACTCACCGCAGTGACCGTCAGCGTGAAGGACCGACACTCCATCGTCTTCCTGGGCGACTCCAGAGGAAGTTTGCACAAGGTGTGTGCTGGGAAAACCCCACAAATAAGATTTAAAGCCAATTACGGGCTCAAATTAAGGGTTTATACGGCGGTTTGAAATCCTTGAGAACGCTTGAATCTCAATTTTGTGTTTTCAATGTTGTGTTCTATAAAAAAAAAAAAATGCAACTTTTCCTCATACTTGACTACGATAGTGATTGAGTACTTGAGTAAATGGACTTTGAACGCTTGCATCTCAATTTTGTGTTTTCAATGTTGAATTGAATTGAATTGAATTGAATTGAAAAATCCTTTATTAGTCCCACAGCGGGGAAATTTCACGTCACAACAGCAACAACAAATCCAAACAAATAAATAAACAAACATCACCATAACGCACTGCACACATCTTAAACAAACAAACACAGACCATAAATGAACAAGTAGCGCTGCCCGTCATAAGCATAGTTCCAGTCACCAGTTTAAATTTAAGTTCAAATTGTAGAGTCTAATCGCAGCAGGTAGGAAAGATCTGCGATATCTCTCCTTCACACAGCGGGGGTGAATCAGTCTGCCACTGAGTCCACCTGTGAGTGAGAGTCCAGGTCCAGGATGGATGATAGTTTATCCAGGACCCTTCTCTCACCCACATCCTGCACTGTGTCCAGAGTGCATCCCAGGACAGAGCTGGACTTTTTGATGATCCTGTCCAGTCTCTTCCTGTCTTTGCCTGAGATGCTGCTGCTCCAGCAGACCACACCGTACAGGATTGCTGATGCCACCACAGAGTCATAGAAGATCTTCAGGAGTGACCCTCTCACTCCAAAAGACCGCAGTCTCCTCAGGAGGTAGAGTCTGCTCTGACCCTTCCTTACAGTGCGTCTGTGTTGTGAGTCCAGTCCAGTTTGTTGTTCAGATGCACACCCAGGTATTTATAAGATCCACTCTCTCAATGTCCATTCCCTGGATGTGCATCTGGTGATGACAGTAGACTGTCGCCGGCAAAATCCACCACCATCTCCTTAGTTTTCCCTGCGTTGATCAGGAGGTGGTTCCGCCGACACCAGTCCACAAAGTCCTGAGTGAGTCCTCTGTACTCAGCATCTTATCTCCTGTGATCAACCCAACATTGCTGAGTCATCAGAGAACTTCTGCAGAACACAGCCGTCCGTGTTGTGTCTGAAGTCTGAGGTGTAGAGAGTGAAGAGGAAAGGAGCCAGTACAGTCCCTGTGGAGCCCCCACACTGCAGCTCAGAGTGGCTCTCACAAACTGTGGCCTGTTTGTCAGATAGTCCATGATCCACTCCGTCAGAAGAGGTCCACACCAGCCTCCTCCAGTTTGTGTTCCAGAAGCACCGGCTGGATGGTGTTGAAGGCGCTGGAGAAATAAAAAAACATGATCCTCACGCTACTGTCGGGCTTCTCAAGGTGAGAAAGAGCTCGGTGCAGAAGAAAGATGACGGTGTCATCCACTCCCGTGCCATGTCTGTAGGCAAACTGCAGTGGGTCAAGGTAGGTTCCCACAGCAGATCTGAGGTGACCCAGGACTAGTCTCTCCAGTGTCTTCATTAGATGGGACGTGAGAGCCACCGTCTGAAGCTGTTGAGGTCTTTGGCCTGCGGTGTCTTAGGCACTGGTACCACGCAGGAGGTCTTCCAGAGCTGTGGGACCTTCCTCAGCTTGAGGCTCAGATTGAAGACTAGTTCCAGGACTTCACACAGTTCATCTGCGCAGGACTTGAGGAGTCTGGAGCTGATGCCATCTGGTCCGGCTGCCTTCCTACCGTTGATTCTTTTAAGCTGGTTTCTCACCTGTATACTGGAGAAAGACAGGGGTTGTGGTGGTGTTGCAGTATCAGTGAGTGAGGGTCTTGATGGGCTGGTTCTGCAGGAGGTGCTGATGGTGTTGAAAGCAGCTGCTGCGGGGTGGGGGGGGCTGCTTGGTCGAATCGATTAAAGTGATGGTTCAGGTCAGTGGCCCAGTTCATGTCCCCCTCCACCTGAGGGTGCGGTGCTTTAAAGCCAGAGATGGTTTTCAGGCTTTTCCACACTTCCCTGGTGTTGTTTCGCTGAAGCTGAGGGTGGAGCGTGGTTAAAGTCCCCAGAGATCAGGAAGAGAGCCTGTGGATGCTGTGTCTGCAGCCCGCTGGTGACAGAGAGCAGGGTCTCAGAAGCTGCGTTGGCATTAGCCGAGGGAGGGATGTACACAGCGATTATTATCACGTGTGTAAACTCTCTCGGCAGGTAGACTGGTCTCATGCCCACCGCGAGCAGCTCAATGTCTCTGTTGCACAACTTTGTTTTAACAGTACAGTGTCCTGGTTTACACCATCTTAAGTTTACGAACACAGCCAGGCCCCCTCCCTTCGTCTTACCACTCTCTTGCGTTCTGTCCGCTCGTATCAGATGAAAGTTATCCAGAGACACAGTAGAATCCGGGATGATGGGAGTTAGCCAGGTCTCCGTGAACAGAAGAACGCTGCTTGTTTTATATTCCGGTTGACGCCGCGTGAGCGCCGCGAGCTCGTCCATTTTGTTGGAAAGCGATCTTACATTTCCCATGAAAGCGTCTCGTTTTTTTCCCGACGTTGTCGTCCAGCGCGCCAGTCTTCACGAGTAGCTCAGCGGGGATATCGTGTCTGTGGCCGTGGAGAGAAGCAGCGTTGCGCAGCTCCAACAGCCACTCCGTTGTGTAAACAAAAATGCGCGTTGCCACTCCAAGGCACATTTCCTCTTAAAATCAGCAAAAACTAGCGAAAAAAAACTATGTACAAACGACAAAAATCACTTAATTTAACGAAATAATAAACAATTTAACGAAGTATTTAAATATATGTACGAAGTATTCAATATACAATTGAACAATTTAAGGAAGTATTAAAAACAAACTTCGAACGTAAGAGCTGTTGTGACAAGCTGCCAGCTCGACCGGCGCCATGGTAACAAAACCCAGCTAACCCAAACCCCTAACCCTCAGGAACCCTAACCCTAAACCTAACCCACCCCAAACCCAGCTTTGTGTTCTATAAAAAAAATATGCAACTTTTCCTCATACTTGACTACATTAGTGATTGAGTACTTGAGTAAATGGACTTTGAACGCTTGAATCTCAATTTTGTGTTTTCAAGGCCTTAAAATCGCCTTGGATTTTAAACGAAGTGCTTGAAAATGCGTGAATTATACATATTTACATACATATTATTATTATTATTATTATTATTATTATTATTACATACGTCTATGTAATATACATATACAAACATATTAACATATATATAAACATATTATATACAATGAAATACATATTATTCAGTCCCAACAGGATTTCGCAGGATTTTTTGTGATTGTTGCGGCCTAAAATGCCAATTGTTGCGCAAACTTTTTCAAATAGTTGCGGGAAAAGTTGCGATTTGTTTCAACAGATTTTTCTCAACAGAATTGCATTATTCTTCGATTTAACAAACATGTTATGATTTTTTTTTTTTGTCAAAAGTGTTCTTTGCAAGCTTACTGACCAAAAGCGCAGGAATTAAAAGATTCTGGCAAAATTAGTTTTTGCTTTGGAGAAAGAAAGTTCTACTTTCTGTAGAACTCTGACTCTTGGTAACTGCTAAAACGTTTTTTTAAAGGTTTATTAAACATTACATAAAAAAGCGTATTTAATTTATGGTGATATTATGCTAATTTAAGTAAGTAACTTATGGTAATGGTTTGTTTTGATTTAGGCTTAGCTAAACATAAGTCTTACCACAACTGTATGGTGCTGGAAAAACAAGAACATGGACCTTGAAAGTGCTTGAATTTTATCTTTCAGTGTAGATAAATTCCCGGCAATAAAGCTTCTTCTGATTCTGCCGGTTCTAATATGAAACCCTCTGCGTTCCACTCACAGAAGCGTCGGTTTGCATATGATTGAGTAAGGACTGTCAATGCTAACGCGGTTGATGATACCTGCCCTATCATCCCTGAGATTCTAATGTGGTTTGCTGAAATCCACTCCGGCCGTGATGGGATTCCAGAGGCGTTCGGCTCTTCCCGAGATCACTCTTTAATTGAGTCCGATCTCTCCTGCAGCTCGGTTTGCGTCTCGCTGGTGTCGCGTTTCAACTGATTCCGTTTCGTGTTCCTGAGCGAACGATTCAACCAGCAGGACGTTCTCCGGAAGCTTTGTCGGTTAATTGAAAAGTTTATAGGGTGCTTTTACTTTTTACTTTACTTTACTTTACTGATTTGGCAGACACTTTTATCATATGCGACTTTGTCTACAATAGGCTACAGTAGACGTCTACACAGGCTATATAAAGAAACTTACTAGACAGAACAGCATGATTAATCAGTGAACACAGCACAAACTTTTTATTCATGTATTCATTTTATTTATTTGATGTGCTGGTGAAAGAGCTCAGTTTTTAGTGCTTTTTTAAACACCGAGAAGGTTGTAGACTTTCTCACAGGAATAGGTAAGGTTACAACTGTCTCAAAGCGCACGTGTGAGCATGTAAAAAAAGATTGTTGCATTTTATTCATTAGTTTGTTGGTGCTAAGCTAATGGCTATGATTATGACCAGTGAGCAAGCACATATGTGACAGTGGCCAGGTAAAAAAAAATACCTCTTGTACAGAAAGCGAGGAAACAAAGAAACACAGAAAAATCAAAGCATTAGGAAAACATGAAGTGCGAAAATTAAAGATTTTGACAGTCTTAGGTGTAGGTGTGATTCGGTTCCAGGCAACTAGACTAGGCAGCCTTTCTATACGATTATATTAACTTATCCAATATGTTATTTTTACAGGTCAATAAATGCTTCGTTGAAATAGATGCGTCTTCAGTCTAGACTTAAATTGACTCACTGATTCTGAGTCTTGAATTGTGCTAGGCAGAGCATTCCATAGTTTGGGTGCAATGGTATGGGTCCATGGGTCCAAGTGGGTCCAAGTATGCAAAGGATCTTCCTCCCTTGTAGATTTTAGAGATTCGCGGTATTATAAGCTGGCCGGAGTTTTGAGAGCGCAGCAGTCGTGTAGGCTTGTAGTAAGTGATGAGCTCACGGAGATATAGAGGAGCTAAATCGTTTAGTGCTTTATAAGTTGTTAAGAGAATTTTAAATGGAATTCTACATTTCATGGGTAACCAGTGTAGCGACATTAACACTGGACTAATATGGTCGTATTTTTTTGTTCTGTTGAGTAATCTAGCAGCTGCATTCTTAACTAACTGAAGTTTATCTGTTAGTTTGCCAGGAGAACCTCCCAATGCAGTAATCTAACCGTGAGGTCATAAACGCATGTTTAGCATCATCGTCTTCTTCTCTAGGTGTTCCTGAGTGATTCCGGAGTAGTGAGGGAGTATTCCACAGTCCTGATCCAGCCCGGCTCGGCCATCAGCAGCGACCTGCTTCTGGATTCCACTCACACGCACCTCTACATCATGAACAGCAACTCTGTAAGTGAAATCTCTGCCGTGAAATACGAAGAGCGCTATCTATATAAACTTGAACTTGACCTTAAATTGTAAACGGGACTTAACGGAGAGACAGTGCAGTCGGGCTAATAATAAGTGACGATTGACGAATAACTTATTGTATGACGTGCCAAATTTGCCAAACTGCGTCCAGGTGGAGAAGCGTCCTGTGGAGGAATGCTCGCAGCACGCTGACTGCACTTCCTGTCTGGCCGCGAAGGACCCGTACTGCGGTTGGTGCGTTCTGGATGGCCGGTGAGTCCAAGTTTTTGAACTTATCACTCCACTACATTTGAATTAACTCGTTACATTTAGATAATCGATTGTTGTTGCGGTTTATTTCTTGGGCGAACGAGGCGATTTTGCCGTCTGTAGTCTGATGAAGATACTGGAAGCTAAATGTGAATTAGAAACCACATGAAGGTGAATTAGAGGCATGAATGTTTACCAGGATTTTAATTATTGCGACATGGCTGACGACAGTTATGAGAAGTAAGACTCTATTTAATTCTAATATAAAGTGAATTTAATGTTAAGTTAAACTCTACAGATCTTTCCTGACTTTACAATGGTATTGTAAAGTTACTAACCTTACATGGCAAAACCACTGTGACATGACTATATTGTGGCTTCATATGTTTTGTGCAACATGAATAAATGTAATGTCTCTTGTAGGCAATGACTTGAGAGGTCACTGAGAATCGCATCAAAAATCACATCAAATAATTTTTTTTACATTTTTAAAACACAGAGGTGTTAAATTTAGTTTCTGTTTTAGAAAATATAACCTCATGAAAAGTTTTCACATCTCTTTGTTTTTTGTCAAAGCCTAAATTCAGTATGAGTAAAATACTTACGTTCTTTTAAAATTCGATACTTTGCTACTTTGACTGAAGTCTTTTTTTATAGTGGTGACTTTTTACTTGTACTGGAGTAAGTTATACAGTACGCATCCGTACTTTTACTCAAGTATGGTTGTGTGGCACTCTTTCCACCTCTTCTCCAGGTGCGGGGTGCGGTCCGGCTGTCGTCTGGGCTCGGTGGAAGGCCATTGGCTGTGGAGTTTCGACAGGCAGCAGCAGTGTTTGCGTGTGGACACACTGAGCCATCACAACGCCAGCCTCGGAGAGCACAAACAGGTCTGTAGACGTGAAAAAAAAGAGTGGTAGAACCTCAAAATTAAAGTTAAAAAAACGTACATTTCTAAGAAGCGAACGGAAATGCTTCACGTTTACGTTTGGTTTTTTATTTTTCGCATGCAGTCTTCACGTCTTCGTTTGAAACTTTTTTTTTTTCCGCTTCGGATTTTTTGTTCGTGGTTTTTTTTCTGGAGGCAACTGGCCACTGTCTCCAATCTGGAGAAATTTGAGATTTGCAAAACTATTCTAAAAATATGAAAAAAGCTATTTTTTTTTTTTTTTCCAGATTTGCAACAGCTCCCCTAACGCTCACTTTACTGGAAACACCATGTGGCAATTGATTGCAGCCACCTGGTGATCCAATTATGTATTACAAGTGTCTACTTGTATTACATAAAAAAGTTTTTTGAATTAAATAAATTAAGTGCCGGTAAACCGACAATAACCTTAACGTATCACTAGTGATACACATTAAAGGGGGTATAACTACATACACAGCGTTATACACTTTACTCATTATTGTTATTATTATTATTATTATTATTATTTATTTTAACCTACTTTGTCAGTACCTCAAGCCCCAAAGAACACAGGGTGTGATAGGCCAGTCTGTCACACGTTTATATTACCCGTGGCCTTCAATTTTTCAACACTTCCGTCATGGTGGCCTTCTACTAGAGGTTTTACGGTTGTGTGTATGACTCCACGTCCCTACAGATTGCTGTAGATGTTCCCGGGCTGCCCAATCTGTCGGAGGGAGAGACCTACTCCTGCTTCTTTGAGGACACGGAGACGGCGGCATCTGTTCGGGGCACCACCGTCACCTGTGCCACTCCTGAAGCCCACAGACTTCCTCCTGTCCCGCCTGACCATGGTGAGAATGTGTCGGAAATCTATAAAATGCCTGAATCGAGGGCCGGACGAGGCCTGAGGGTCAAAGTTCACACGCTGCTGAAAATTCAAAAATTTTAAAATTATAATTCAAAAAAAAAAAACTTTATTCATCCCAAGGGGGAAACTGCTTTTCCGGTTACAGTTGCTGAACCGAACAAAAAATTACACCAAAGAGGAATATAATAATAATAAAAGAAGCAAAAAATAGAAATGTACATCTGCATAAAAGTCTTGGTATGGTACAAATAAGTAAAAAAAAGTGACTGACAATAAATAGTAGCATGAAGATATTGCACATAACCAGAAAAATATACATTAAAGGTCACAAAGAAGTGCGGTCAGTGTTGCCATCACGCATCAAGAAAGAAGTAAAGACGCTTACGCTTGCAAACTTTACGCTTTACGCTTGCGAACTAAAACAAAAAAAAACTTTCTGATCGGCATCAAACATCGATAAAGTGTTGTAGGGCGTCTGTCATAACGCCTTGAGAAAGATGTAACGGCGCTTGAAACGATTTCTCAATAAGAATGTTATCACGTAAGACATAAACACATAAAGATGTTGCTGAAGCATTTTATACTTTGCCTGTATGGAGACCAGGCAGAGTGTGGACTGAGCTTCTCTGTACGTCTCGGAAACGTCCATCAAAGGTCACAAAGAAGTGCGGTCAGTGTTGCTATAATTCTGCAAGAAGGAAGGAATGACGCTTTTAGTTATTGTGTTTTCCCACGCTTGCGAACTTTACGCTTGCGAACTAAAGCAAAAAAGCGTTGTGATCGTATCAAACATCGCTAAAGTGTTATAGAACATCAGAGAAGCTTGAAAAAGATGTAAAATGCGCTTTAGACTATTTCTCAATATCAATGTTTTTGTGTAAGAAGTAAAAACCATGTTTTTGTACACAAAGCTTCCCGAAAAATTGCAGAAAAGTCCAAGATTGTGACGGCGCCTCGAAAAACAGAAGTACCAACACGTCCACATTCTCTTGTTTTCCTGATAAGAAATTGCTACTTTCTTGAATTAACATTAAAATGCAGAATTTTGATAACTGAAATTGCAAAAGACACCAGATGTTGTGGTATTTTGTCTAATGTCAAAGGGTAAAGTGTCGCAGAGAAGAGCAAATACGAAAATAACGAGAAAAAGCTTCTTATTCTTTCCCAAAATGCTTCTCGTTTTGTCTGATGAGTTTGTCACTTGGCTAGTTTTGCGATTTTCGATTCATTTTTTGGAGTCAGATTAGTGTCAGTAAACTGTGTGTGTAAAAATGAAACGAGCAAAAATGCGTCACATTTTAGTTTCTTGTTCAAATTCTTTTTTTCTTTCAGATTTTTTTTGTGCGTTTTATTATTTGCTTTTGGACTTCTGGTACTAGTTTCACATGGGGGTGGGACTCTGATTGGCTGGTGAGAATGTGATTGACAGCTCCTCTACTTGACCAGGAAGTGGAAGATGAGTTCAGCGGGCGAGTAGCGCTTTATAATATTCTGAAGTGAAGAGACTCTTTACTAATGTTCAAAATTGATCTGATGCTTCTAAAATGAGGGTCTGGAAAGGCGCCATAAAAATAAAATGTTTTATTATCATCAATATGTCCCGTTTGTTTTAACAGTTTTAGTTTGAACAGTTTCAGTTTTAACCATGTTAAATTGAATTTACCATTTCGCGGTCGTTGTCTTTCATGACTCGTAACTACAAACCAATGAACTACGAGAAAATACAAACTATGAAATACAAACTACAAGACAATGAAGACGTACCGACTCTGAATGTGTCTCACTAAACTCCTCCCACACTTCCATCAGGATCTGCCAATCAGAATAAGGGCCGCCCCCCACGTGAAAGGTCCAAACGCAAAAAAACTGAAACGCATGGGAAAAATAGTAATAAATAAAGCTTTCAAGATTACAAGTGAATAAAAACCAAACAAAACATGGAATATGAGACCTATTTCTGTTTTTTTTTTTAAATGTGTTTGATTTCTGTTTTTTTTTTTTTTTTTCACTAATCTGATTCCATATGTCGCTTGATTAGTCTCGCGTTTGCGTTTTAGAGTAGACGATTTGTTTAAAACATTTGTTTGACAGAGCTCAAAGCGTTTTCTTTACTTTAATTCCAGAGCACTTTATCATCTCGTTATTTTTATTGGATATCAGCTGGCAAATCAGAAGCCACGGCTATGGCTCTCGGCCTCTTGCTTTACCTCTGATTATCTCCAGCCAATCAGAGTAAGGACCGCCCCACGTGAATCTTGGGCCCGAAATCCAAATGGGAAAAAATCAAAAACAAACGAAAAATCCAAACAAAAAAAAAAAAAAACAAATCTAAATGTGAAGCATTTTTGTTCGTTTTCTAGAACTTTACGTTTGATGTTTTTGGCACTAATCTGACGCCATAGACCACCTGTTTTTAATAAAACATAAAATATTGTTGGTTATGAACAAGGTTGATTTCGACTTAATTATCTTTCTAAAAATTGTCTGCTGAAAATCCAAAATCGTTCAGTCATCCTATGTTTTTATTGTCGAGTATTTAGCCGAGCTCTTGTGTGTCCAGATTCTGTGTCGGTCACTCTGTCTCTGCGCTTCCGGACGGTCACTGTGGTGGTCACCAGCTTCACCTTCTACGACTGCTCGCTGGTGCAGAGACTCTCCGCCAGTCAGCCGTGAGTAATACAGGAAACACAACACACCTGAAGCGCCATCTGCTGATCAAACTTCTTTATTCACCGCGCAACCATTTGTTACTTATAAACCTGATGCAATTATAATGTATTTAGGGCTGTCAAAGTTAACGCGTTAACTCATGCGAATAATTAAATTTGTTTAATCGCGTCAAATTTTATTAATGGCATTAAGCGCACTTCCGATTTTTCAGCCATTTCCGGTTTGTCCGGTATTTCCGGTTTCACTTCAAAACCATTCATTATTATTTGTGCAGTTTTTTGCAAAGCTGAAATCACAGTGCACTTATAGAAAGAATAGAATGCAATTCATATTATTCACAGTCTCTCAGACGACACAGACCGTATGGCGGACTTTTGTTCCTTTAGTTAAAAATGTGTGATCAGTCTTTTCAGCTAGACTAATTATCAGCGCCATACTTTTGCCACACAAATATACAAATACATATCCGTTGTCTCTTTTCCTCAAAATAAATTACTTATTTCTTTTTTAATTATTATGACCGGCTTACCCATTGTTTTCTTTAGTCAAAACAGTATATTACAGTATTTAAACAAGTGTTTATTTTGTGTTGAGTTTACATTAATTTACATTTTACACTTCAATATTAAAAATTACAATTCCATACTTGTTCATGTTATTAATAATTGTTAATACTAAAGAATTATTAATAACAAATTATTAATATTATTTGTGATTTCATTGAAATGAATCGTGATTAATTTGGTTGAGGAAGTGCGTTTTTTTAAAGTGCGAAATTTAATCGTTTGACAGCACTAAATTTATTATATTTTACTGTATTTAATTGTCTCTTTTTTGAGGTTTCATTTATGTGAAAACATTTATTTGACTTGAAAGAAAAGTTCATAAAAGTTTGAGGAAAAAAAATGTTTGTAAGATCTTTGTATATATATTTCATATGTTTATAGTTAACTACGTCTTCCGAGTTAACTTTAGTAAACATTTAGAATATATAGCACCTATATTTTCGTTGACTAAACCTATACTGTAATTTTAGTCGACTAAAACGATGTAGTATTTATTCGACTAAAACTAAACAATACTAAGATGACTAATTTGGGACTAAAACAAAACTGAGTTTCAGTCAGAAGACGATGACTGAATTTATGAACTAATGAACTTAATGAAATTAATGAACTGACTATTTACTAAATAAAAAATCTTTGTCAAAATGAACACTGCTTCAGACCGATAAAGTCGAGATGCCGACGTTGATTTCAACTAGTGGTGGGCGATATGAGCTTAGAATCATATCGCAATAATTTCTAGTGTCCAGACGATATCGGTATTATATTACGATATGGGGGGGCAAATTGGACATTACATTTTAGTGGACGTTAAGAAACTTCTGGAACTTTTTAATCAACAGATGTGTACCTGAGTACACTTCTAGAATTTTCGTACATTTTGTAAATTAAGTACTTGTACTGAGTATCAAAAATACAAGCAACTTTTAAATTCACGCAGTCCCAATTAATTCACACAATCAATAAAGTACAATTACTAATACAACTACAAATACTATGCTCAGTGTTTCAATGTCTAAAGAATTTCGTCGTACAGTTTATTTTAGAATCAATTGTATTATACATTACAAAATGTACAAAAATTCCCAAAGTGTACTCAAGTACTTTACTCCTTTGCAGTTCAAAAGACCAATCAAACCAACAATGACGTTGACTATTGCCCAATCAAAAGTAGGAAAGGACTTTTTGACAAAATCGTCAATTTTGTCACTCAATATTGTATTTGAAATTACACATTATATGTTTGTCTTGTCACAATTACACCATTGTATTTGCGCAACCTATTTATTGTTGTTTCTTTCTTCTGTTCTCTTTGCATTTTTGTCTTCACTGTTGTTATTTCTTTGTTGTTTCTCTGTTTTTTGCTGCTGTAGAACACAAAAATGTCCCCAAAAAGGTCAAATTTAAAATTCTAATTCAAATTTTACTTGTCACATACAAATTATACGTGGTACAACATGTAGTGAAATGTGTTTTTTTTGTCGTTCCAGCTTCAAACCTAGGGACGGGGGAGATAAAACAAAATGTGCAAGGGGGGATAATACAATAAAAAGATAAAGAATAGAAAACGATAAAACAGGGTATAAAGATAAAATATGCTATTCAAAATGTGCAAAGGAAATACCAAAGACGCTAAAAAAAAATAGAAATACGCTCTAAAATAAAATATGCCGTTCAAAATGTGCACAGGAAATACCAAAAAGGTTAAAAAAAAAAAAGCAATAGAAATACAATAAAAACAAGATATGAAGATAAAATATGAAATATGAATGAAATACAAAAAATACTTGTGGGATTAATAAAGTCTATCTTATCTTATCTGTCTTCATAAACGGCGTGCGGGATGATTTGAACGAGACGCTGCTTTTAAAAAAAAAATCAAATAGGGACAATTTCGTATTTTAAAGAGCCTTTCTTTCGTCACTTTGCTGATATGACGGTGGTCATCCATCCCATCCTGTGGAATGTTCTGGAGGCGTGAGAGGGGCAGGGCAGCTGTTTGTGTCGGGATCGCAGTAACACGTCCCTGCTGATCTAACAGCTGTCCTCCACATTCCTCTGTTACCCACAATGCCCTGGTGACAGCCGCTGCTCCGGCGGGTGTGGCGGCCTCGTGGTAGAGAGTCGATCTTTGACGGGTTTGAATTCCCGACCAGTTGGTTCCGCGCCGGAAGTATAAAATGCTGGAATCGAGGCAGGCGAAGTATGACATTTTTTGGATTTTACACATTACCTGGGAATTCTATACAGTGGCGAAAAAGAAAACGGACAAAGTGCTCCTTGCTCATAGAACTCATTATAGCTGGAAGTCACGAAAGAAAAAGAGCGTCTGCAAACGTCAAACGTAAAAGGTCAACGGGTCACTGAAGTCGATTCACATTCGAAATAACGATAACACCTCATGAAAGAACAAATGACTCCACCGATTATTTCATTTTTCAGAGAAAAGGACAATGAAATTGCTGAAGAAAGAATAAGCACATAATAAGCTTCAGATTCTTTAGTTTTCTTGCTGAGCCTGGAATTGAAAAAAAAAAAATAAAAAAACGTGAAATTCTGCAAAAGTTTTTCACATTTCAAATTCTTCTATGCCCTAAAAAAGGTTTTCAACAAGAATTCGCTTTAATTGCCTTTTTCACAGAAATGCTTGTTTTGGGCTGAAAATGCTTTTTTGCGCCATTGAGAAGCAGAACAAGTATGAAAAAGTGAAATTGTCTAGGCAATGTATGTAACTGCGCAGACGTTACACTTTTTGGCTAAAGCGGAAGGCATTTCATACATTGTCTAGCCGTTTCATAGAATGCCTGTTTGGGAACATTCACTGTTCGCTCGGGTGAAATGCGCACAAATCTCCCACTGGGACGAAGAAAGTGTCATTTCTGCTGAAACGCATGAAAAAACTGTTTCAAACAAAAATGTGAAAATTACGACTGAATAAAAACAAAACGAAACATGGAATATAAGACCTATTTTTGTTTGTTTTTTAAATATGTTTGATTATTTTTTGGCACTAATCTGATTCCACATGTCCCTAGATTAGTTTCGCTCTTCCGATTATTTAAATTTTCTGAAAAAACGACAATGAAATTGCTAAAGAAAGAATAAGCACAGTCCGCTAAAGTTGACAGCGCTTCGTATTCTTTCGTTCTCTTGCTGAGCCTGGAATCGGAAAAAAAAAACCGTGAAATTCTGCGAAAGTAAAAAAAAAAGAAAGGGTCACGCAGTAGAATAAAATCAGAATCTGCGAGTCAGCGATTCCAGTCTGCGATGAATCCTCAGGTGATGCTTCTGATTCTTTTGTCTGATATGTGTCCCACAAATTGTTTTCGCGTTATTTATTTATATTTTTTATTCGTAGACATTTGACATTCGTAGACGTCATCAGACTTTTTTCTAATGTGGACTTTTCACTAAAAACTGATTTTTCCTTCGTTTCTTAGGCTGCCTTTACACTGGCAGAAAAAATCTGATTTTTTTCATCGGAATTTGATGCACACGTGTAAACAGAAAAATATGCAAGAGATCCGATTTTTTCGCATCCGATCTGAGCCACTTCTAAATGTGGTTTTAAATCAGATACATATCTGATATCTGGACATCCGATCTGTGTCTAAGCACGCAAATACGATTCCCCGGTCAATTACGTCACTGTTCCACGACGAGCTGCGTTAAACGTCGTAATTTCGCACATGTTTCCCACATTGAGGGAAACCCCAGGTAGTTTTGAAGCCGCTTATCACATTCCGGAGCTCCTCTACCCGTGGGAACTTCACATATTTGTTGAGCAGCTCGCGTTTTACGGCGAGGCAAAAATCGCGAACAATGTGACACACCGACGAGCCGCTCACTCCGAACAGGTGCGCCAATGTGCGATAGCCGGCCCCCGTGGCAAGCCTCCATAAGGCAAGAGCGACATGTTTGCGCACTGGAATCGATTTTTTTTAACGGGGTGTCCTTACGACAGAGACGTGGCTGTAAGCTATCACAAAGATACTCAAAGCTAGTCTTGTTTAATCGAAAATTCTGTACCCATTCCTTCTCGTCAAAGAACTGGACTTTGTTCCACCATTCCTGCCTCCTTTGTCTTTCCCACACTTGTCGGGACACCGATGTCGAAAACATCAACGCGGCTCTTAAGATGACAGCATTAAAAATTCGCTTATTATCAATTGCAGTCGGGTATATTTTTGCCGATTTTGGAGTATTAGCAAAAACCCATGCGAAATTCGAGGGTCAGTCATTGCGCTCATGATGGTGAAAGCCAGTGGAATGTTTTTAGGCGGGAGATGAGTGTAAACACGGATATCAGATATGAGGCGTGTCTTTAGTGAATGTAAACAGGTGGGCCAAAAAATCAGATACGGTTAAAAAATTGTATCTGTGCATTAAGACTTGCAGTGTAAATGCAGCCTTAGTGTCTGCTGTGCCTTAAATAAGGTTGTTAACAAGAATTAGCTTCAATTGTCTTTTTTCACAAAATTGCTTGTTTTGGTCAGAAAATGCTTTTTTTGCGCCTTTGAAAACCTTGAAGTTGCAAAAGTGATTTCTCATTAAAACTGATGTTATCCTTCATTTCTTAGTGTCTTCTATGCCTCTAACAAGGTTTTCAACAAGATTTAGCTTAAATTGCCTTTTTCACAAAAATGCTTGCTTTGGGCTGAAAATGCTTTTTTGCGCCATTGAAAACCCAGGAGCAGGACAAGATGCAAAGGTGAAATTTCTTACACTGTCTGGGCAAAGTATGAAACGACGCAGACGTTATACTGTTTGGCTAAAGCGGAAGGCATTTCATACATTGTCTAGCCAATTTATAGAATTCCTGTTTGGGAACATTCACTGTTCGGACGGGTAAATTGCGCACAAATCTCCCATTGGAATGAAAAAAGTATGTATAATTTCTTCTGGATTGTTTAAGAGGGATTTTTTTGAGCGCCGTGTGTGGTATTTCATTGGCAGGATGGTTTTTTGTCATGGAGTTGTTGAATCTGAGGCGCTGTGCTCTCTCTGCAGGTGTAGTGGTTGCGTGAACAGCCACTGGGAGTGTAACTGGTGCATCCACCAGCACATCTGCACACATCGCACTGGGTGTGACCGCGGCGCCATCATCTACAACCAGCATGTGAGTGCTTTTAGTATCGTACACCTGAACATTTCAAACAAGACGGACGAGGAAATGGAACTACAGAGCGATATTCCGCACTTCTCGTGAGATCAAGTCAAGAGGTCACAGAGCCTGCCAATCAGCGTCAGTGGGCGGGGTTTCTAGGAAGTAATGGGCAGTGACATCACCTGGAGGTGGAATTTAACATTTTTGCAAGTTGATTAGGAATTTTGAGTGACGCCACTCTCCGTTTAGCACATTCAGTCACTGCAATGGTCGTAGCTCCTCCCCCCGATGCTGATTGGCAGGTTCTGACTTCTCAAATCAGTTTTTTTTTACTGTTTCTGCCCATTCCAAAAACGGAACACAGTTGCAAACACAATTTTGCCAATATTTTAGGATTATTGTTCCGTATAACTAGGTTTTCCCAGTTTGGACAATCAATCTAGTTGAATCGCTGATCTCTGTGTTCAAGCCCCTCCTTTTTTTTCCCTTTTTTTGAGTTGTGCTGAGTTTAACCATACGTGTTGTCATCATTGCTTTTGCTTTTTATGATTTGTGACATGTTTGATTTGGTCCAACTTTTTCAATGATTTGCTTAATTTTGTTATGTTCAGTTGCCCGTTTTCGCCACTCATTTTTGTTTTCGTTGTCCTTCCTTTTGTCTGTCTAAAGTTCTTCATCCCCACATCTGCTCCTGAAATTACAAAAGACACGTACACGCCCACCACCACCACACGCCCAACCACTGATGTCCCCATCACAACCACGGCTGTTGCCATGACGACACCCGCTGTGACCACTCCCACTACCCCTGAGCCCAGCACCGCCCCCAGCACACCTCTGCAAACCACACCCCTCCTCATCCACCCGCCTACCACCATAAACCACGCCACGACCCAACCCGGTGCCACCACATGGTCACCTGACACAACCACACGATCCACTACTCGCAACGACTCTGGGACTGAGGGAGATGAAGCAAGTCTGATGCCCCCGACCAGCCCTCAGTCCTACGAAGAGCTTGGGCAAGACGAAGAGGAAGGTGATGAGACTCTGCCGGCATTGAAAGCTGGAGGCGTGGTCACCATGGGGCCCTCGCCATCGTCTTCTTTGGAAGTGGTCACGCTCTCCAAGCTAGAGATGGACCAGGATGCTCTCTTAGACACCGGGATCCCCGTGTCGTCCGCTAGCGCCCCCTCTGGGGACGGCGAGGCGGGTCCCGATTCGTCCGATTTCCTCCTGGCTTCGGACACGGACTACCAGTCCGACTCGGCTGACGTTGCCCCCCTGGTGAGTGAGGTTCCTCCCGTTGTGCAAAAGACGGATGTTCTAGAGTCAAGAATTGAAGCTTCGAAAGTAGCTGACGTTTGAGGAACGTTTGAGGACGAGATGCAGCGGTACATTTTCCTCATGTTCTCGATGGACATGCTTTATTTATTCATTCATTTATTTTTCGCAATGGACAATTTCTGCTTCATCGTGATTTTTAGCGCACAGTTGGTGCCCGTTTCTTTCGTCCGCACGAAGCCAATGATATGTCTGCTGTAATGCATTTAGGCTGCGGTCAAATCTACCTCAAATAAAATATGCACTATTACTATATATTATTAATTAATACTATTAAATATTATAAATATTATTATAATATGAAATATTAATCAAACATTATTATATTATTATACTGTTATTGACAATAATAGTATAGCTGGTTTGAACTAGCAAGTTTGTGGAGTTTTTATTTTGTGCGATTTTGTGCTGTTCCTAATAAACTTTAATCAACTTGAGATGTGTTCAGATTCAGCATCAACAGGCGTGGTCACATAAAGTGATTTTTTTCCTCGGTATTATCAATATCAATGCACATTGAAAAATTGATGCATTAACGCATTCGTAAATTTACATTTTTTTTTAACGTGATTTTTCAGATTTTTGTATTTATTTTAGTATTGAACAAATAATAGTTTTTATTTGTATTTAAACATGCATTCAAAAAAAAAACAGTTATACCAAAACACGAATGTAAATATATGGTATTTGTTTTTTTAAAGTCAAAAATCAATATTAGTTAGTTTTTTTTTTTTTATCTTTTGTTTTTGTTGTTTTTTGTTTTAAAATCTCAAGACGCTTTTTTGAAATGAGAGTTGATTATATGTCCTCGTTTATACTTGGAAAAACAGAAAGTTCTGCAGCTTTCTGTAGAACTTAGAAACTTAGTAACGGCTAAAACGTGATGTTTTGTTGAACTTTACGTTTAGAGAAAAATTTCCCCCGAAATGCTAGTTTCATTTTCATTTAGGAATTTAAAATATAAATATAAAATATATATAGCGTTAAGTATATATTTTACCACAACTGTACGGTGCTGGAAAAACTTAAACATTGGACTTTGAAAGTGCTTGAATTTTATCTGTCAGAAAGTGTAGAAGCCAATGCATTTTCATTTTTTGGAAGAGATTCTGTGCTCCAGCTACTGTAATAGCGTCTACGTTTTCCTGCCGTTCCAACATCACGACGTTGGAAGTGTATAAGCGACTGACGGAGTTTGGTTTGTGTGCGAGCAGGACGAGGAGATCAGTCTGAGAGGTTCTCACGCCTGCCCCTGTGTGGAGAGCGTCCAGGGCAACTCACTCCTGCCCGTCAACGTCCAGCGCAAGATCACCCTGCTGGCACGCAACTTACACCTTTACCAGGTACCGAGCCTTTAGTCTAGACCAGTGCTTCCCTAGTAGAGAGAGAGAGGGGGGTTCCATTCTTTTAACCGACTCTCTTTAACTCTCAAACGGTTCGGCTCATGTTAAACAAACTGTTCACTGATGAGACTCGTTCATCCCGAGTCATATAGAATCATTCATCGTTCATTTCGAATTTGTTCAATTGTGTGTGGTGTGGTGGTGGTGGTGGTGGTGGGGTGGTGGGGGGTTGGAATAAGTTTGGAGTTAAGAATTAGTTTGGAATTAAGAAGATTTATTTAAAATACGAGCGTGCTGTGTGCAACACATTACAGGATAAATATAAAGTATAGGGTTGTCAAAGTTAACGCGTTAACTCATGAGGATACTTAATTTTTTTAAATGCTTATAGAAAGAATAGAGTGCAATTAAATTATTCACTGTCTCTCAGACGACACAGACCGTATGTCGGACTTTTGTTCCTTTAGTTAAAAATGTGTGATCAGTCTTTTCAGCTAGACTAATTATCAGTGCCATACTTTTGCCACACAAATATACAAATACATATCCGTTGTCTCTTTTCCTCAAAAACTATTACTTATTTCTTTTTTTAATTATTATGACCGGCTTACCCATTGTTTTCTTTAGTCAAAACACTATTACAGTATTTAAACAAGTGTTTATTTTGTGTTGAGTTTACATTAATTTACATTTTACACTTCAATATTCAATATTACAAGATTCTATACTTGTTCATGTTATTAACAATTGTTAATACTAAAGAATAATTAGTAATAAATTATTATTATTATTTGTGATTAATCACGATTAATTTGGTTGGAGAAGTGCGATTAACTAATTAAAAGATTTAATCGTTTGACGGCACTAATACATTTTTATATATATTATAAGTATAATTTATAAAAATTAAATAAACGCTATAAATGTCTGAGGGAGGGGCTACGGCCCAAAATTGCATTGTCTTCGAGTGATGCCTAGCCCACGTCGTAGTAGCCCCTCCCCATGATGCTGATTGGCTGGTCCTGTAACGTTTTATGCATTTGCTCCTGATTGTTGTTCGATTTCTAAGCGTTGATCTGTCAAATGTGTGTTTTCAAGGACAAAGAGTTGGACTATCAGTGCGTGCTGACGATCGAGGGACGATCTGTGGTGGTGGACGCTTTTGTCGAGGTGGACGACGCCGCGCCGTCTCTCTACTTCATCACGTGCCAGCTGCACCAGGTGTGCCAACCTTTACACTTATTTACGATCAATATATACAATTCCCGACTTTGTCACACTTTGTTAAACTAAAACACACTTTACTAAAAATGGAGAAGAACGGCAGATGTCTAGTTTCTTGCTTTAAATAAAGTTAGAATACAAATTGTGCCTATGATGTTAGTACGTTCGACTAAAAACGTCTATTTTTTTCCACTAATAGCACAAAACTTTCACCCAAAATGGTCATGTTTCATTTTGATTGTGTTTAGGCGTAGTTTTAATATATATTTTAAAATTTGTATATACATTTTACCACAACCGTACGGTGCTGGAAAAACTTGAACATGGACCTTGAAAGTGCTTGAAAAGTGCTTGACTTTTGTCTTTTGGAAAGTGTAGGAACCCTGTATTACCGTATTTTTCGACGTATAAGACGCACTTTTACTTCCCCAAAACTGAGGGAGAAAAATTGGTGCGTCTTATACGCCAAATGCAGAGATCCGCAGAGCGCGCTCACCGCCATCTTAGTATGCAATACCGCGGTATTACGTACATACGTTGTCTCGCTTTCTTTCTCGCGCAGAATCTTGTGAAACAATGAAACCATGATTTCCAAACGAAAACAGACTTTGATCAAAATAAAACAAGCAGATTTTCTCGCGCGCGTCTTTAAAACTAAAACAGCTGCTCTTCTCTTAAAGGCACAGCGCAGAAAACAGAGCGGAACCGCGTATGCGCATCACGTGTGTGATCTATCTGTGTTCTATTAGTAATGTCTGTGCTGTCATTTGTAGTCGTAAGTTACAACTTGTGATGAAACTAATGTGTAATACTGTATTAAAGTGTTTATATACTTGTGTAAAAATCTAATTCATGAATTATCACGGTATCCACAGTATTGCAAAATCCATATCGTGGCACATCTCAATACCGGTATTCACGTTAATTCCGCTATACCGCACACACCTACTCTCACTGTTTACTGACTTTACTGACTGTTCATGTTACATGATTGGCATACAATTGTTCTTAAACTGATGCTAACTTTTATACAGTTGATATAAGATATTTTACTACAGTATTTGGTTCAGAATCTTTTTTTTTCTAAATTTTTCTCCTTTAAAAGTGGGTGCGCCTTTTGGCGAAAACTACGGTAACTGTATGAACCCGGTGTTTTGTTCTAGTATTCCTACTCGGAGGAGGTGGAGGAGTATCGCTCTCTGATCTCCGTCCGCCGCCGGGACTCTTTCCTGATGGACCACCCGGAGGAACTGCACGGTACAGTCTGCGGGACTCGAGCTCGCCTGTGTTCATTTTGACAAAGATTTTTAATTTAGTTGTAGTCGTGGTCTTTTGGCTAAAACTCGGTTTAGTTTTAGCCCCAATTTAGTCATCTTAATTTTTTTTTAGTTTTAGTCTCATTTTAGTCGACTAAATAGCAGCGTATTTTAGTCGACTAAATCAAAAGTTGCTATGTCTAAGAAATCTAAATACGTAGTTAATTATGAACATAGAAATATATATACAATGTTCTTATTTGGAAAAACATTTATTTATCTTATTTAACTTATTTAAATGAACTTTTCTTTCACTCCAAATATTCTCATAAACCTCAACAAAGAGACAATTAAATACAGTAAAATGAAATGAATTATAATTGCATCAGGTTTATAAGGTGAATAAAGCAGTGTGATCATCAGATGGCGCTTCAGGTGTGTTGTGTTTCTGCTGGTGATTGTTGCTTCACACGCGGCACAGATAGTTTTTCTAAGGTGGCGTTGAATGAGAAACGAATCCATATATCTGAGCGTTTGTTCCTGCGGGAGAAGACGTTATTGAAGACGCTCGCCTCTATAACCAGCTCACCGCGCTTTTCCTGCAGCTGAAACACTCTGTGTCCTGATTGGTTCTCTTTACGTTTGACCCCGCCTTTCTCCACAAGCTCGGATTATGATTGGACGTCGTCACGAAAGGCGTTTTTGTTTCGTTATTATCCGTTGACGAAAGTGTCAATAAATGTAGTTATAGTTTTAGTCCCTGAGCGAGAGTTTTCATATAGTTCTCGTTTTGCTTTCGTCAGGGGAAAATGTCGTTGACAAAGACGATGAGGAAAATATTTCGTCAGTGAAATGAAACAGTGCTGCTGGTTTTCTCTGTGCAGTGCGTCTGTATAACTGCTCGGTGAGTCGCTCTGACTGCAGCCGCTGCCGCACGGCCGACGCCCAGTATGAGTGTGTGTGGTGCGAGGCGTCCGAGTCCAGCTGCGTCTACCACAACTCCTGCACCAGCCTCGTCCAGCGCACCTGTCCAGCGCCGCACATACACACGGTGAGAGACACACACTGACACTCACATACACTCACCTACACACACCCACACACACACTCTCTCTCTCACACACACACACACCTCGTCCAGCGCACCTGTCCAGCGCCGCACATACACAATGTGAGAGACACACACACACACACACACTGACACT
>CM051495.1:4534753-4548317 GCA_028031935.1 Paedocypris micromegethes | reverse complement strand
TCTCTCTCTCTCTCTCTCTCTCTCTCTCTCTCTCTCTCTCTCTCTCTCTCTATCTGTCTGTCTGTACTATTGTCACAAATGAATTATACCTCTAACCTGTTAGTATGCCGCCTCCATGTGTCCTCCCGTGTGACTGACGGGCGTCTGTGTTCCTCCTGTAGGTGGAGCCTCTGTCTGGGCCAGTAGAGGGCGGCACCGCTCTCACCATTTCGGGTTCTAACCTGGGCCAGCGGGCGGAGGACATCCAGGACTCGGTCAGCGTGGCGGGCGTCCCGTGTCGGGTCATAGCGGAGCTCTACCAGGTCTCCTCCAGGTACTAGCCACGCCCCCTGCTGACCCGCCCCATCACAGTCTGATCACCGTCTGTCTGTCTGCCAGCATTGTGTGCCAAGCCACGCCCAGCGGGGCGGAGCGCAGCGGCCATGTCGCCGTGGAGGTGAAAGGGGGAGGAGTCGGGCAGTCGGCACAGGTGTTCCGGTACCAGGTGATCCACCGCTCTGTTTATCAGTACAGTCACTCTGTATAAGTGCACCCCGAACTTGCAGATATGTGGAGTGCTGCTCTAATGCGGAGTGGACGAGTAAATCCTTTAAAAAAAAAAAAAAAAAAGTAATTAGTTACAGTTACTAGTTACTTCTAGCAAAAAGCAACTGAGTTAGTAACCGAGTTACGTCGTTATGAACTGGTAACTGATTACCCGGGAAAGTAACTATTGTGTTACTTTTTGCGTCAAATTTGCATAATTTTTTACGTTTGTCAAAAAATTTGGCTGCTGTCAATATGCAACATGTTAAATGGATGAAATGGAAACTAAATACAGTTGTATTTAGACTTACGAATGTCCTTTCTAACAAAAAACCCATGTAACGAAATGCATCGCCGCGAAAATTTCGTCCCCGACTTACGAATGTCCTTACTAACGAAAAAGCCGAGTAACGAAATGCATAGCAAAAAAATTTGCTATACGAAACGAGCGTGTCAATGTCCGCGAGCAGCCATGAATCAGAGTCCAGAAGTGTAAAAAACAGTTGTTTAATCCTCACGCACATCAAAAAAAACAACAACAAAAGCACTGGTTAGTTTAAAATGTATTGCTTCCAAAATATAAAATGAGCTGGTATTCTCCTACAATGGCTTTTTTGCGTGTCTGGCGTTGGTACAAACAGTGCGCATATCTCGCTGGGTGTTATTACACTGTATTTGGTCCAGACGGAACATTCTGATGACGTCAGTTCCGTGTCTGTGTCCGCGAAGTTGCGTGACGTCATTTCAAGATGGCGGTCATCGTTCATGTGAGATTGTCCGCTGTATTATTAGATACAGTACATTTATAAACAATCGCCAATGGGCAATTTAAAGAATCACTTTGTAAAATGTTATTATTACATTTAGTAACAATAGTTTATCATTTGTAAATTTCCCGCCTAACGAAACGGCCGTCGGCACGGATTAATTTCGTAAGTCGGGGTACCACTGTAAAATGAATTATTATTAAAAAGTATTTAAATAAAGCTCTGTATATTATTCTACACTGTTTTAATTTTGTTGTGGGACAATGTGAGAGACGCCTATCAAATGCAATATATTATCATTAGTGTAGTGAGTAATAAAACACAATATATGACCAATAACTGTTAATATTTAATTAATATTTATTGCCAGACCACAACTGGCTAACACATAAGTCTAAATATAAATTATGCTTCTTAAGGAATGTAACAAAAGTAAAAGAATAAAATTCACAATAGTAAACAGTTTAACAAGACGTGTTCTTCTCTCAATATAATACTTAACAATAAATAAAAATGAAATAACAATAACAAAAATGTATCACTCTTCTACTCCATGGCTCATCTCTTCGGCTCATCGCTGACTCCTGCTGGGTGAGCGCTTGTATGTCACCAAACGATAAACTTTTGCGTAAATGACGGACATTTAATCTAAGCCAATCATTACGTTTTCAGTCGCACAGACACACCCATAACCAGTTATGTCCCGCCCCACCAACACACACCCACCAGAGGGACAAACAATACAGACTCTGCTCGGACAAAAATCGCTTCTGTGACCACAATTATAGTAATTCCCATAAGATTCCCATCACTGATCACGAGTACACTTTACTTTTCATAGGGGGTTAATAATTTCATCCTCAACTGTGTTTGGCTAGTGACGATACGTAGAACACTAGTGCAAAGGTCTGAGTGATGATGCTGATGATGCTGATGGTGCTGATGATGCTGATGCTGTGTGTATCTGAAGGACCCGCTGTTGCTGGGAGTGTCTCCTCTCAAAGGCCCAATGTCGGGCGGGTCATCGCTCACCATCACCGGGCAGAACCTCCTGACGGGCCGCGCCAGCGAGATCAGCGTCCTGATTGGTGGAGTGCCGTGTCACATGTGAGTCGCTTATCACTCTTATCAAGGAGGGAGGAGTCATCACTATTATCAGGGAGGGAGGAGTCATCACTATGATCAGGGTGGGAGGAGTCATCACAATCATCAGGGTGGGAGGAGTCATCACAATCATCAGGGTGGGAGGAGTCATCACTATTATCAGTGTTCCTATATAATATTATCTTTAAGTGCATTTCTGATATTGGTGAATAAATGCATATTTAGTAATATTTGATATTATATTTTACTAATATTTACATTTATATTATATAAGTATATATACATTTATATTACATAATATATTATTACATTTAATATTATAAAAATATATAATATGTAATTATATACAGAATAAAAATATATAATATATAATATACAGTTATAAAAATACTAGTACTATTTTATTATAATAATTATAACAATTGTAATAATAGTATTCATAATAATAGTAATAGTAATAATAATAGTAATAACAGTAATATATATATATAATATATTATATTTAAGTGCATTTCTGATATTTGTGAATAGATATATATTCACCCTAACCCTAAACCCTAAACCCTAACCCTATATTTAATAATATTACATTAATGGATACTATTTAATGTTACAGTTATAAAAATACTAGTAATATTTTATTGTAATAATTATAATAATAGTAATACTATATCTAAGTGCATTTCTGATATTGGTGATTAGATGTATATTAAATAATAATATTACATTAATGTATAATATTTATTAATATTCATATTTAGTATTACAGTTATAATAATACTAGTAATATTTTATTATAATAATTATAGCAATAGTCATATTTTATTTAAGTGCATTTCTGATATCAATGAATAAAATACCCCCCCCCCGGTTTTTGAGAGTGAGATTGGGGGGAAAACGTGCTTAAATAGTAAAACGAGGTGCTTGAAAATTGTGTTGCATTTAAACGGACTGTAAAATATACGGAAATTTGACGTATTTGTATGTGTGATGCTTCGAATGCTTGAACAAGGACCATGAGTTTGACCATTCAGAAACTGGATATTTAACCGTGTGTGTGTGTGTGTGTGTGTGTGTGGTCAGATCTCACGAGCGACACAACGACCGTGTGGAGTGCGTCACTGGAGGCGCCAACACAACCGGCCCGAGCGCGGTGACCCTGCGGTTTGGCTCGGCCGAGCGCCATCTACAGGAAGTGCGCTATCATTACACGCCGGACCCCAACGTCACACACGCAGCCCCCTCCAAGAGCTTCCTCAGGTGCCACACTACTCAATTACACACACTTCTTTGTGTTTTAACCTCCTGTTGTGTTCGTTTCGGAAGATTTGCGGGTCAATTTGACCACAGGGGACTTTTATTATGCATATATGTGTCAGAAACCAAAAAGTTACACAAAACTGTGTGCGTGTGTGTGTGTGTGTGTGTGTATCATGTCTCATTGTTGCAGTGAAAAATTAAAAGAGCATTTGATTTTTCTGACTCTTTTTATCTTCTATTTTGTCTGAAGGGTCAAATTGACACGAACAGTATCTTTGTAGCATAAACATGTAGCGTGTTGTTATTAATATGTCAACGGAATTGTTACATTTATTATATGATAATTACACCATTTAAACCAAGCACGAGACCTTTTAAAGTGAAAAAACATTTTAAAGTATCTATATATTTTTTACTTTTAACACAGGTGAATGTGTAGTATCTTTGTATCTTTGAACAAACAATATCTTTGTAATGTAAACATGTAGCGTGATGTTACAAATATGTCAACTGAATAGTTACATTTTTATGATACTTACACCAAACTAACCAAGTAGGAGAAGTTTCAAAGTGAAAAAAAAAAAAAACTTTTCATTATTTATTTAATTTTTACTTTTAACACGGGTCAATTTGACCCGAACAGTATCTTTGCAGCATAAGCATATAGTGTGGTCAACTGAATCAATGCATTTATTATATGATAATTACACCAAATAAACCAAGCAGGAGAAGTTTTAAAACTGAGCAAAGTGCAACAAATACTTTTAAAGTGCCAGTATTTGTCCCAGTATTTGTAAAGTGAAATACTTTAAAGTGTTTTTTAATTTTATTTTTACACTTTTAACAGGGGTCAATTTCACGTGAACACTATCTTTGTAACGTAAACATGTAGCGTGGTGTTACAAAAATGTCAACGTAATTGTTGCATTAATTATATGATAATTACACCAATTAAGCCAATCAGGAGAAGTTTCAAAGTGACAAAATACTTTTACTTTTTTAATTATTTCTAAACTTTTAACACGGGTCAATTTGTCCCGAACATTATCTCTGTGGCGTAAACATGTAGCGTGGTGTCACAAATATGTCAACTGAATTGTTACATTTTTAATATGATAATTACACCAAATAAACCAAGCTGTAGAAGGTTAAAAGTGGAAAAAATACCGTATTTTCTGGACTATAAGCCGCACCTGTATATAAGCTCTATTTTAAAAAATAAAATAAAAAAAAGACAAACAAGCCGCACCTGCATACAAGCCACATCCACTCTATTAAAAAATGTTTTGCCAGCCACAGATATGTATGTTTTTGGATTAGATATTTACTACAGGAACAGAACGATTTTGAATTGTAAATGTACATGTGTGTAACTAATAGATCCTTTCCTAACCTGTATTTTAACACGGCAGCTACTTTGCTGATTAAAACGTATGAAAATTATATCTGCTAAAGAGGAAGCAGCGTATTCTTCTTTGCATTTATTTTGTCTTAGTTTTGATTCTAATTCCGGTTTAGAGCGAGAAAAAAACCTGCAGAATAGCCGCACCTTTGTATAAGCCGCATGGTTCAAAACTTATGAAAAAAGTAGCGGCTTATAGTCCAGAAAATACGATACTTATAAAATACTTTTAAACGGTGAAGACGGCTCAACATGACGCGAAGGGTGAATTAATATATATCTCCTCGTTGAAGCGGCGGGCGTATCATCCGAGTGTCCGGTCAGCATCTGGACGTGGTGCAGGAACCGCGGATCCGTGTCACCCTGACGCCTGCGGAGCACCAGAAGAGGAGGAGGAGGATGGTCCCGGAGCCCGACTGTCCCGAAGACAACCTGTGCTTCGTCAAACAGGTAGAGTTCACGCATGTGAGTCGTCGCCGCTGACCTTTGACCTCCTGACCTTCCGGAGTCCAACGGCGTCCTGTGGTGACCCCAGGTGGAGGAGCGCTGCGTGGTCAACAGCTCCGCCCTCATCCTGTGTCCCACGCCGGCGGTGGGTCCCGAAGCCCTGCGAGCCCACGTGCGCGTGCACTTCCTGCTGGACAACCTCCACTTCGAGTTTGCGCTGGTCAGCGGCCGAGCCTTTAGCTACGAGCCCAACCCGGTGCTGCGGACCCTCAACCAGCCCGACCCCAACAAGCCCTTCCGACACAAGCCTGGCAGCATCATCTCTGTGGAGGTGAGAGGTCGGGAAATAAACAAAAAATAAATAAATAAATTATTAATTAAAAGTTTGCATAAATAAACCCTTGAGATAATAATGCATGAGCTGAAATAACATAAACACAGCGGCACCTCAAATTACAAATCACGAAATTTCCGTCGTCGACTCGTTGAAATCATTTCACCGTACGATATGTTCCATATGCCAAATGTATAAGGGCTACAATTCAAAAACTATTTTAAATATGAACGTGCAACAATGAGCACAAAAAATTTTAAATAAATCATAAACTAAAAGTTTCTATAAATAAACCCTTGAGATAATAATACGGGCCAAATGGAAAAAGTGCTACAATTCAAAAACTATTCTAAATATGGACGTGCAATATGAGCACAAAAAATAAATACAATATAACCCTTGAGATAATAATGCATAAGCTGAAATAAAATCAATACAGTGGCACCTCAAATTACGAATCACGAAATGTTTGTTTACAAAGAGCGTCGTCGAGAAAATATCGGCTCCTCGCAATCATTTTACCGTTCGTTATGTGCCATATGCCAAATGGATAAAGTGCTACAATTCAAAAACTATTGTAAATATGAATGTGCAATATGAGCACAAAAAAACAAATAAATAATAAATTAAAAGTTATAAATTGTTATAAAAAGTCTATAAATAAACCCTTGAGATAATAATACAGGCCAGATGGATAAAGTGCTACAATTAAAAAAACTTTTCGAAATATGAACGTGCAATATGAAAAACAAAAAAATGAATAAATAAATTATAAATTAAAAGTAAAAAAAAAATCCTTGAGATAATAATTGCCTAAGCGAAAATAAATAAAATACAGCTGCACCTCAAATTACAAATCACGAAATGTCCTTTTACAAAGAGCGTCGCCGAGAAAATATCGCCTCTTCAAAATCGTTTCACCGAACGATATGCCAAATGGATAAAGTGTTACGATGCAAAAGCGAATCTAAACATGAACATGCAGCAAAAAAGATAAACTCTTGATATATTAATATAACTACATAAGATAAGATACGTAAGATAAATACAGTGGCGCCTCGAATTACGAATCACTCTGTCAGCGAAAATTCCCGTTTACGGAGGGCGTCATCAAGAAAATATCTCCCCTTTTTACGAAATTGTCTCATCATACGATAGGCCAAATGTTGTAGTGACAATTCCAGACGCGTAAATCATTTTTATTTTTTTTTTTTCAAGCACGACGTAAACAAAGAAAACCCACTAATACAGAAATCTTACTTACGGAAGCAGCTGCTCCGCTTTCAAATTCAAATCAAATTAAAATTTTATTTGTCACTTATTTTGCAGCAACTTGAAATGAAATGTGTTTTTACAATTGTTCGGCGTATAAACATAGTGTGGGGGTGCAATAGAAATACAATAAAAAGATAAGAGATAAAAAGTAAAAAAATAATAGAGATAAAATAAAAATTAATAACATATACAAACGATAAATGCAATAAGAAAATGAGACAAAATACAAGATAATTTTGTGCTATTATGCTAGGTAGAATATGAATAAAAGATAAAAAGATATGCAAGTAAAAAGTAAAACTATGCAAGATAAATTATGAATAAAATATAAAAGATAAAAATACAATAAAGACAGAAAGACAGAAAAAAAAAATGATTAAAGTGATCCAGGTTTAAGTTGTTTGAAGTGTTTAATGTTTAAAGTGTTTAGTGTTCAGTTTTGTTGTGAAACTGCGACACCCAATGGCGGATGAAGGAAATGCAGGTCGAGTGGTGAGACACGGATAAATCAAGCGTTCGAGTGCAAACAACCTTTGTGTTATTTTGCAACAACATGTAACATGTTTTATAATACAGTTATTATAATCGTACTATGTACGACATTTTTATTGGGACAGATTATCGGATTTACATGCAAAATCCGTCCCATTTTACGAAACCGCTTTTGGCACAAATTGATTTCGTAAAGTGAGGTAACACTGTAAATGCAAACTTTGAGTAGAGTAAATACAGTATTCTACACGCTAGGAAAGCGTCTCCGGTCAAAACAAAAAAATACCGTAATCTTCGGACTACAAGGCGCACTTAAAATCTGACAAAATGTAAAAAAATTCACTGCGCGCCTTATCGTTCCTCAAAAAAGTGTTTTTCTTATCACATATTTAATATGTGAAAAACAATTTGGAACTAGACATTAAACAGTAGTGCGCCATATACGACGTTCCATTTCTAAATATAAACATGTTGCGAACAAAGAAATAATCCTGGAAATATAAATGCAATTTCAGCGTTTTTTCGCCCAAGTTGTTTCTGTTGTCTTTTTTTTTACTGTTCGAGTCAGAAATTAAAATTGAAGTGTCTACAAGATTTGTGTCAGATAAAGGAACTGAAACGTGTGTGTGTTGGTGCGTGTGTGTGTTCATTTTGTGTGTTATGAGTGAGTTTAATGAAGTTCAGTCATGCGTCTTATTATCCGGAAGTCATTATGAATGACTCCAGTACTATTACACCAGTACTATTTCTCCAGTATGACTCAAGTACTATTAATCCAGTATGACGCAAGTACCTGTACTCCAGTACAACTCAAGTACTATTACTCCAGTACAACTCAAGTACTATTACTCAAGTACTACTCAAGTACTATTACTCCCGTATAACTCAGTACTACTACTCCAGTACCGGTTCTCCAGTACTATTACTCCAGCACTACTCAAGTACTATTACTCCAGTACTACTATAGTATGACAGAAGTACTATTACTCCAGTACTACTCAAGTACTATTACTCCAGCACTACTCAAGTACTACTACTCCAGTATTACTGAAGTACTAAAGTACTATTACAGTACTATTACACCAGTACTACTCAAGTACTATTACTCCAGTATGACTCAGTACTACTACTCCAGTACTATTCAAGTACTATTACTCCAGTACTACTCCATTACTATTTCTCCAGTATGACTCCAGTACTACTCAAGTAATATTACTCCAGTATGTTAGCAGTATTACCCCAGTACTACTCAAGTACTATTACTCCAGAACTACTCCAGTACTATTTCTCCGATATGACTCCAGTACTACTTAAGTACTATTACTTCAGTGCTCTTTCCTCAGTATGACTCCAGTACTACTACTTGAGTACTACTCCAGTACTACTCAAGTACTATCACTCCAGTACGACTCCAGTACTACTCAAGTACTATTACTCCAGTGCTACTCAAGTACTATTACTCCAGTGCTATTTCCCCAGTAAGGCTCAAGTTCTATTACTCCAGTAGTATGACTCCAGTACTATTACTCCAGTACTACTCAAGTACTACTCCAGTACTTTTACTCCAGTACTAAGTACCATTACTTTTCACCTGTGTTGTGTGTGTCGCTCTGATGGGTTGTGTGTGTGTGTGCAGGGGGAGAATCTGGACCTGGCGATGTCTAAGGAGGAGGTGTGGGCGCTGATGGGGGAGGGGGAGTGTGCGGTGAAGACCCTGACCCGTCACCACCTGTACTGCGAGCCCCCCGCCTTGCAGCCCGCCAGCAGGAGGCCCGACCACGCCCCCGACACGCTCCCCGAGTTCACCGTGCGCATGGGCAACCTCAACTTCTCGCTGGGGCAGGTGCAGTACGACTCTCAGGGGGCGGCGGCCTTCCCTCTGGAGGCGCAGGTGGGCGTCGGCGTGGGAGCCTCCATCGTGGCGCTGATCGTGCTGGTGATTGTGCTCATCTACAGGTACCTGCTTTTAACGAGCCAAAAGACCCTTAAAGGGACAGAGACGCGCCAACTAAATGTGTTATAAAATATCCAAAAAAAAAAGAGAGAATTGAGAAAATTGAATAAAACATTTGGGGTTTTTTTATTTTTCGTTGACAATTTTCACATTTGGCTGGACTTTTTTGAAAAGGGTGACTTTTTTCGTTGAGTTTCAGATTTTTGCATCTCGACTTTGGCCACATGCACTGCATACACTGTGATTGACCAGGAAGTGGGGGAGGAGTTTAGCGAGCACTTAAACACATTCCTAATCAGAACACTATAGATGCAGATCAGTGTCAAAAATATTAAACTTATAAAATATCATATTATAACTAGTGCTGTCAAACGATTACATTTTTTTAACTAGCTAACTGACTAGCTCACACTTCCCGACCAAATTAATCGCGTTTAATTGCAAATAATAATAATAATTTCTTAATAATTATTATTTACTGTTAACAATTATTATTATTATTATTATTAATAATAATAAGTATAGAATATTGAATATTGAAGTGTAAAATATAAATTAATGTAAACTGAACACAAAATAAACACTTGTAATATACCATTTTTGATAAATAAATATATATATATAATAAAACATTGCATTGCACTTCATTCTTTATATAGGTGCGCAATGATTTTAGCTTTGCAAACTACTGTACACATAATAGTGATTGGTTTTGAAGTGAAACTAAAAATTGTGATTAATGACCTTAATTTAAATTGACATGATTAAACTTATTTAATTAATCACATGAGTTAACGAGTTAACATTGACAGCCCTACTTATAACCTAAAAAAACGAAGAAAATTGAATAAGTTGGATATTTTTTTACGCTGATCTGAATCTGTAGTTTTCTGATTAGGAATGTCTTTTAGTGTTCGCTAAACAGATGCAAACATCTAGTCTTTTAAAAAGCCAAACGTGAAAATTGCAAACGAAAAATCAAAAAACTAAATGTGTTATTCAATTTTCTTGTGTTTTTTTAGGTTATAAGATGATATTTTATAAGTTTGATATTTTTTACGCTGATCTGAATCTATAGTGTTCTGATGAGGAATGTGTTTAAGCGCTCGCTAAACTCCTCCCCCATTTCCTGGCCAATCAGAGTGAGAGCATGTGTATGCCACGCCCCCACGGGAATCTAGCGCCAAAGTAGAGATGCAAAAATCCGAAATACAATAGCAAAAAACAATCCTTTGAAAAAAATGTGAAAATTGCTAGCGAAAAATCAAAAATCTGAAATATTTTTTCATTTTGTTCCATTTTTTTAAACGTTTGATATTTTATATTGATATGTTACACGTTTGATATTTTTGATAAACGTTGGAAGCGTCTGCAGTGAGGAAACAATGTTGTCAAACGTGTGTAAATAAACGTAAACACAAGTGATGACAAGTTCAGTCAGTATTTGTAATATAAGACAGTGATCATGTGATGTCATCACGCCGCTGCTTCTTAAAGGGACAGAGACGCACGATTCACCTCCTGAAGTTTGAACTGTTTGGTGGATCACGATGAAACTAAAGACAAACAATTGAACAAATCTGAACCCGAAATGTAAATGTGATGTCATAAATACGCATATCACTAATAATTTCTTTTCTTCTTTTTTCTCTCTTCATTGACTCTTTTTTTTCCTAAATCGGAACACAGATGAAATCTTGATATTTTTTTTTTTACGGCGAGACTAGCGTGTGTGTTGTTGTGCGCTCGACAGAAGGAAAAGCAAGCAAGCGCTGCGGGATTATAAGAAAGTCCAGATCCAACTGGAGAATCTGGAAACCAGTGTGAGAGACCGCTGCAAAAAAGAGTTCACAGGTCAGTCACGTGATCAGCCGTTTTAATATGTGTATATTATAATATTGTGTCTGTGTCCTGTTCTGTGATTGGTCGGCCACTTTCCAGACGACCAATCACATCTTATGTCATATAAAATGACTGAACACAGTGTTTCATTTTTTAAAGTATGCTGTTACATTGTTTTTTTTTTTTTTTTTTTAAGATGTAGAAGCATAGATTTATTTTTTTCAATCAGAGTAACAAAGGAGTAAACTTTTAGAAGAAAACCTTCATTTGTCCGAACAATGAGAAATTTACATTTTAAATGTAAAATGTATTCTTCTTTTTTAATCTGTCTGTCTGTCTATCTATATATCTATCTATCCAATCTATCTATCTGTCTGTCTGTTTGTTTATCTATCTATCTATCTATCTATCTATCTATCTATCTATCTATCTATCTATCTATCTATCTATCTATCCATCCATCCATCCATCCATCCATCCATCCATCCATCCATCCATCCATCCATCCATCCATCTATCCAATCTGTCTGTCTGTCTGTCTGTCTGTCTGTCTGTCTATCTATCTATCTATCTATCTATCTATCTATATACTGTTTACACACATATACAGTATATACACATATTTATAGTATTATTATATATAAGTATACTGAATATGCTATTTTTATATACTTTTTACTATATTTACTATTTTTTGGCTCCCTGTATGAATGTTTAATATGAATTATATATATCATATATATATTTTATACATATAATATAATATAATATAATATTTGATATATAGTTATATCAGGCTGCTCTGATTATGCCGTATTATTGCCCTGTCACATGATCTGTCATCACGTCTCAAACGCGTCTCCCTGCAGATCTGATGACGGAGATGATGGACGTCTCCAGCGATCTCATGGGATCTGGGATTCCGTTCTTGGAATACCGCAAGTACTCGGAGCGTATTTTCTTCCCGGGTCATCGCGACTCTCCGCTGCGGCGTGACCTGGACGTGCCCGCGTGCCGGCGTGCCACTGTAGAGCAAGGCCTGGTCCAGCTGTCCAACCTGCTCAACAGCAAACTCTTCCTCACCAAGGTGTGAGATCTATCTATCTATCTGTCTATCTATCTGTCTGTCTGTCTGTCTGTCTATCTATCTGTCTGTCTAACTACCTACCTGCTCAACAGCAAACTCTTCCTCACCAAGGTGTGAGATCTATCTATCTGTCTATCTATCTGTCTGTCTGTCTGTCTGTCTGTCTATCTATCTATTTATCTCTGTCTGTCTGTCTGTCTATCTCTATATCTATCTGTCTATCTGTCTATCTATCTATCTATCCATCCATCCATCCATCCATCCATCCATCCATCCATCCATCCATCCATGTTTGTCTGTCTGTCTATCTCTCTGTCGTCTGTCTGTCTGTCTGTCTCTATCTATCTATCTATCTATCTATCTATCTATCTCTGTCTGTCTACTCTCATCTCACTATCTCTCTGTCGTTCTATCTATCCGTCTGTCTGTCTGTCTGTCTGTCTGTCTATCTCTATCTGTCTATCTGTCTGTCTATCTATCTATCTATCTGTCTGTCTGTCTGTCTGTCTGTCTGTCTGTCTGTGTCTGTCTATCTCTCTATCTGTCTCTGTGTCTGTCTCTCTGTCTGTCTATCTCTCTATCTATCTATCTCTCTGTCTGTCTGTCTATCTCTGTCTGTCTGTCTGTCTATCTCTGTCTGTCTGTCTGTCTATCTCTCTGTCTGTCTATCTGTCTATCTCTCTGTCTGTCTATCTATATACTATACACACACACACACCCATTTTATTTTAGTACATCACGTGTTGGGCGGCACTAGCCGTCTGAGAGTAAAAGAATAATTTATTCGTGAGGCCACCAAGCGATTTTCTATTAGGCGTCGTACATTTGTGGCGCCACTGTTTGTGTTTAGTGAAGGAGTCATGGACGGAAAATGTGAGAGAAGTGGAAAACAGAGGTGGAGAAAGGGCCGGTGTTCGTTTCGACTAAGATTTTTAATGTAGTTGTAGTCGTAGTCTTTTGACTCAAACTCAGTTTTAGTCCCAATTTAGTCATCTGAATGTATTTTAGTTTTAGTCCCAATTTAGTCATCTGAATGTATTTAAGTTTTAGTCCCAATTTAGTCATCTTAATGTAT
>CM051495.1:4505370-4530370 GCA_028031935.1 Paedocypris micromegethes | reverse complement strand
GAGGAGAGAGATGTTGAGTAAGAGTGTGTTGAAGACGACGATAGATAGATAGTAGATAGATAGATAGCTAGATAGATAGATAGATCGAGAGATAGCTAGATAGAGGAGAAAGAGAGAGAGAGAGAAGAGAGGAAGCCGAGGAGAGAGAGCGAGAGGAGAAAGAGAGAGCGAGCGGGAGAGGAAAGCGAGAAGAGCGAGAGAGGAGAAGCGAGGAGAGAGAGAAGGAGAGAGAGGAGAGTGTTGAGGAGTGTGGATTCTTGCGCAGAGTGGGAGCGTGTCTAAGTTTCAATTCAAAAACCAGTTCCGACACGACACTCCCTCACCCAGAGACGCCGATGCTGGAGGACGGCGATGAAGGCGGGAGTTCAAGCTGTGGCACCTGGTGAAGGCCAGCGAGGAGGCGGAGCTTCCCAAGCACAGGCGTGGCAGTCTGAGAGACAAGGAGCGGGAGCGCGCCAAAGCCATCCGGAGATCTACCTCACGCGGCTGCGTCAGTGAAGGTGAGCCCCGCCCCCTGCCCCGCCCCCAGCCCCGCCTCACCCTCACCTCTCCAGGGAACGCTCCAGAAGTTCGTGGACGACCTGTTTCACGGTGATCCTGAGCACTAGCCGGCCGGTTCCTCTGGCCGTCAAGTACTTCTTCGACCTGCTGGACGAGCGGGCGGGGCATCACGGCATCAGCGACCCCGAGGACCATCCACATCTGGAAGACCAACAGCTTGCCCCTGAGGTTCTTGGATTCAACATCCTGAAGAACCCGCAGTTCATCTTCGACGTCCAGGCCTCGGACAAGTGGACGCCGTGCTGTCGGTCATCGCTCAGACCTTCATGGACTCCTGCACCATCGCCGAGCACAAGCTGGACGGGTAAGTCCAGGGTCAGGGTCAAGGGTCAGGGTCAGGGTCAACCCGTGTGTGTGTGAGAGAGAGAGAGAGAGAAGAGAAAGAGACAGAGAGAGAGAGAGAGGACAGAGAGAAAGTGAGAGCAAGAGACAAAAGACGGAGAGAGAGAGGAGAGGAGAGGAGAGGAGAGAGAGAGAGAGAGAGAGAAGAGAGAGAGAGAGAGAGAGAGAGAGAGAGCAGAGAGAGGAGAGGAGGAAATGTGTGTGAGAGACGAGAGAGAGATAAAGGTGCGAGCAAGAAAGACAGGAGAGAGAGAGAGAGAGGAAGTGGAAGTGTGTGTGCGAGAGAGAGAAAGTGAGAGCAAGAAAGACCAGAGAGAGAGGAGGAAGTGTGTGTGAGAGAGAGAGAAAGTGAGAGCAAGAAAGACGGAGAGATAGAGAGAGAGGGGGGGGAGAGAGAGAGCGAGAAAGAGGGAGGGGAGGGAGGGAGAGAGAGAGAGAGAGGAAATGAGAGCAAGAAAGACGAAGAGAGACAGAGAGAGAGAGGGAGAGAGGAGAGAAAGAAAGTGAGAGCAAGAGAGAGAGAGAGAGAGAGAGAAAGAAAGTGTGTGTGTGTGAGTTGAAACAAAAGAGAGAGGGTAGGAAAGTGTCTGTTTGTGTGTATGTGTAAAAGAGGGATATTGACAGAGAGAGGAAGTGTGTGAGAGAGAGAGAGAGAGAGAGAGAGAGAGAGAGAGAGCGAGAAAGAGAGTGAGTATAAGTCAAGTCAACTGTATTTATAACAGCACTTTTAAAACAGCAGACTGACCAAAGTGCCTTACAGTAAAAAACTATCACATAATCCAAAAACACGATCACAATAAAATTAACATATAAATTACTAAAAAGCACACAAAAAATTAAAAGGACTAAAACGAATAATTAAAATGAATTAAAATAAAACCAAATTTCATGCTGGGTCATATGCCAAGGAAAAGAGATGGGTATTCAGCACCTATTTAAAATATTAAATAAATATAACTTTTATTTAACCAGGTAAAAAAACCATTGAGATGGAGATCTCTTTTCCAATTAACCCCTGTGTGTCTCCTACTAGGACTCTCCCATCAACAAGCTGTTGTATGCTCGGGACATCCCGCGCTACAAGCAGATGGTGGAGCGGTGAGTCTGAAGCCTGAGGTTTCATTTGCTTTTTATTTAGTTTAAAATACTTTCTCTGGGTTTTGATTTGAGTAAAATGTACGTAGTTCCAACACTGGTGTATTTGAGAGGGTAAATGTACCGTGTTGAACTTCTGCTGAGAAACTGTTTGGTAAATCAGACTTGGTTCAACATCACGAGGCATTTTGCAGGACCCAAAACACAACAACGGCACTGCTTATCAGACAGGTAGGGGGCGCTACACTACTTTAGCATGTGGCATCCCTTAAGACTGTGGATTATGAGTTCAATTTCCCAAGCCACGCCCTGGTCTGATTCCTGCCCCGCCCTGACCTGATTCCTGCCACGCCCAGAACAGATAACTGCCACGTCCTGGCCTGATTACTGCCACGCCCAGACCCGATAACTGCCACGCCCAGACCCGATTACTGCCCCGCCCATGTCTGATTACTGCCACGTTCAGGCCTGATTACTGCCACGCCCTGACCTAATTACTGTTACGCTCAGACCTGATTACTGTTACGGCCTAACCTGATTACTGCCCCACCCTGACCTGATTACTGTCCTGACCTGACCTGTCCTGATTACTGCCCCACCCTGACCTGATTACTGCCCCACCCTGACCTGATTACTGTCCTGACCTGACCTGATTACTGCCCCACCCTGACCTGATTACTGCCCTGACCTGATTACAGCCACGCCCAGGCCTGATTACTGTTACGCTCAGACCTGATTATTGTTACGGCCTAACCTGATTACTGCCCCACCCTGACCTGATTACTGTCCTGACCTGACCTGACCTGATTACTGCCCCACCCTGACCTGATTACTGCCCCACCCTGACCTGATTACTGTCCTGACCTGACCTGATTACTGCCCCACCCTGACCTGATTACTGCCCTGACCTGATTACAGCCACGCCCAGGCCTGATTACTGCCACGCCCTGACCTAATTACTGTTACGCTCAGACCTGATTACTGTTACGCCCTAAACTGATTACTGCCCCACCCTGACCTGATTACTGCCCCGCCCTGACCTGATTACTGCCCCACCCTGAACAGGCTCAGACCTGTTCACAGTTCAGATATCTTTTAATATGTCCTGCCTGACAAAGTAGTCCAAATGATCCCCAAAGCTAGACATTGTGTTGCCTCTAAAAATACAGAAACAAATGAGAAGTTGCTGAGCTCAATCGGTCTGGAGAAGGTTCTCAGGACATCCTGAAGCGTTGGTTCTCCAGCAGACCATAGTGAGAACCGTTATTCATAGACGGCAAAAGCATGACGGAAAAGATGAAGGGAAGCGGCCAGCCCATAATGACCGCTATGGGAAGTTAAACATGGTGGTGGGGGTGTCATGCTGTGGGGCTGAACATTCTGCACCTCCTTGAAAAAGTTGCATGACTTTAAACCTCTTTCTGGATTGTATTCCCACAGGTATTATTCCGACATTCGGCAGACGATCTGTGTGAGCGACCAGGAGATGAACTCGTCTCTCGCCGAGCTCTCGCGGGTGAGTGCTACTGTAGGATGACCAATGCCGTTCGTCCTGCTTGAAATAAAGTGTGTTTGGCTCCTCCCAGAACTACGCAAATGAAGTCAACCACCTGGTGGCGCTGCACGAACTCTACAAGTACATCAACAAATACTACGATCAGGTTAGACGCGCTCAAGCAGCAGATCGTGTAGATTTTTTTTGTTTGTTCGAATGAAGAGTCTGTAAAATGTTTTCACGTTACCGCAAAATTTGCTATAAAATCGCGGACAAAAACCATCTAAAACGTCTTGTTAAAAATATCGAATCAAATAATTTGTTCCGATATTCTGATTTGGAAAATAATTTTTTTTGTGATATAGAAATAAAGTTGCTCACACGGCAGAATGTGATGCTCCATGTCATGTTTATTAATCATTAAAAATGTGTAGGTTTTTTATTTGAGGCCTACATTTTGATTGCATTTTTTATTCATTATAAATGTTTTTATTCAAGGCCTTTAATTGCATTAATGATGCATTAGTGTGTCATTAAATTCCTGGGAAAAACAAAAAAATTTTATGTGATTAAAAAGATCTCATCAAATTATTTTTCCAATTTGGAAAATAATTATTCTTTGCGATGTAGAAATAGAGACTTTTAACAAAATCAACTTATCCTAAATGAAATGACCTCGTCTTAAGCGAAATGGTGAAGATTTTTTCATTTTGGTGAGTCTTTTTGAAAGAAATATGTAAAAAGTTTTTTCTTTCACTGCAAGATTTTTAATTGCCAATTATTACCGAATTTACTCAAATATAAGCACTCCATATTTTTTTCGAATTTTCGACACTCAAAAACTTGTGGGGTGCTCATAATAGCCTATTTCAAATATGCGTGTAGATATAAGCCCATATTTTTCCATATTTTAAGTCAGGAACAATCACAGTATAAGCTTTTATTGGCTCAATAACAGAAAAAAAACATTAAACACGCCGCCACACTTTACAGAGACTAAATAACACTGGAATAATTGAGATTAAACTACATACAGTACAATACTTTACATTACAACAAACACTACAAACCATGACTGGGTTAGCTTAGCTTAGCACAAACAAGTCCAATGTGTCATTGCAGAAAGAGTCGAAACAGTGTAAAATGAAGAACATGAGCAGGAAGTAAAAAATCCAGGGAACAGACACAATCAAAACGCTGGGTCGCTGCACAGGGGATAATAATCCTTCGCTTCAATTCTTTTCACACGACGTTGGATAAACAGAGAGCTCGATGCTCTACTGAGAGAGAGAAATACGTGGACTGGTGCAAAGACTCTCGGGAAATGAAGTCCTGACCACTAGAATTGATTTTTTGTTATCTATCATTCAAGTAAAACTATGGTAAAATGATACGAGTCACAGGTTTGTCAACTACAGAAAAAGCAGTATGGTTAGGAGAATATTAACGTAATTAAACTAGAAATGTAAAACACTCAAATTTTGGGGAATTTTTATTTTGTGCCTGAAAAGGGGAGGGTACTTATATTTGCGTAAATACGGTAAAACGTTTTTTTTTGTTGTTGAAAAAACTTTATTTAAGCCAGGGGATCATACAAAGAGACAAATGAACAGCAAAGATACAACACACAATACGATTCTTAATTCGAATAACAAATTGAAAAACGAATGTTTTGTTATTAACTTGATTATTTTATTTGCAAAATTTCACATTCATAAATCTAAATTCAACGGAAGTAAACCTTTCTTTCTTCCTTTTTGTAAGGAATTTGCACTTTATTTCAACACACTTACGGTAAAACATATTAAAAAGTCGTTTTTTTTTCCCCTCAGATCATCACGGCGTTGGAGGAGGACGCCACGGCTCAGAAGATGCAGCTGGGCTACAGGCTTCAGCAGATCGCCGCCGCCGTGGAGAACAAGGTCACCGACCTTTGACCTCTCTGGACTCTGCTGAGCGGCCCCCGGTGGTAGAAGCTTGTAGATGCGTCACGCGCCGTTTTTAAACGTCTCCGCCTCGCTGGACCAACGCCAGAGGACAGGAAGTCGCATTAGTGTCTTAATAGCGAAAAAACAAACAACGGCTCTGCGTCTTCGGGCCTTTTGAGGCGCTTTTTTGCCTAGTTTGTGTTGGTTTTGTCGTCGTTGTTGTTTTTATTTAGTGAAGAACACTGGTTTTTAAGGGACGCGGGCCCGAGGCGAGTAGTTCACGTGCATGAGGTAACACCATTAACACTTCGCGCTCAGTAGTTTGTTACGTGGCCGCGCTGAAAGGCGTTTCCGCGGAAGATGAATGTTTTACTTTCGTCCGCCGTTTTTAACGTTTCGCGCTTTGGTTGCGTCGGAAGTCTTATGGTAGCGCCCTCCACCAATCAGCACGCTGCTTTCGGGCTCTCGTGACGCTTTTTTGCGGCAGATGTATTTATTTATTTATGCCGCTTGGTTGGCGACGGTCCAGCCGTAGACGCTTCCCACCACACGCAGACTCTGTCCGTTCTTCTTCGTTTCTCGTCTGTGCGTTTTTATTGTAAATAAAATGTTGCCGTAACTCAGAACGTCTCTGAATGTTTCGTTATTCCAACCTTTTCTTGAGTGTCGAGTGTAGTAACAAGAATGTGACGCTCCTTTTCAAAATTACTAGTCATTCAAAATTAATAGGTTTTTAGGGCTGTCAAACAATATATTCTTTTAAACAAATTAATCGCACTCGCCCGTACAAATTAATCGTGATTAATCGCAAAGGACTGAAACTTGTAATATTGGATATTGAAGTGTTAAATGTGAATTATGCTGGACGATTGCAAAATACATTTCACTTAAAATAATTGAAAAAAATTATTTAAAAAAAATTATTGTGACAAATAAAATTTGAATTTGAACGAATAAACACGAAATAAACACTCATACAGTTTATATTACACTTTAAATAATGTAAAGTTATTTTGTAGACTTTTTGTTCAATTTTCAATATATTTTCTTATATAGCTTCTTAAACAACATAAAATGTACTTGCAATAAACCAACAAGAACCTTAAAATGTACTGTTGGTTTGAAAAACATCTAAACGAAAAAAAAAAACAGGTGCGTCAATTGTACTTCATTGGCAATATAAAAAATAGATTTCAGCTTTGCAAAATGTCGTACACATATTACTGTACTTTTGATCTATCTACGGGTCCATCTGGCAAAGTTTTAAAGTGAAACTCCGTCTAAACGTCCTTTCTTGCTCTTATTCATTGCAAAAACTAACTGCGTTAATCTACGTTCAAAATAAAACGTTGCGATTAAGTGTCTAAAATTAAGTTAACGCGCTAATTTTGACAGTCCTATTGTTTTAAGGCCTTTATGGTGAGTTTAAAAACTACATATGAATAGGTTTTTACTCAAGGCCTAGATGTCATGTTGTTTTTTATTAAATGGGTTTTTATTAAGGATCTATATTTTTATTTGTATCATTCATTAATTATACATGTTTTAAACAAGGCATTTATTTTGATAATAATGACACATTTATTTAATCTGTTTTATGGGTTAATGGGTTTTTTATTACTAAATAAGTGTTTTTTTTAAGCTGCATTATTGATTACAATTAAATAAGTTTTATTTAATAACAACATTTTAATTTTATTATTAATTTAAAATAAATTAGTTAAGGCATTGTGGCCTACGTGTTAATAGTTGCATTGATTAATTATACATGTACACAATATAATATTCATTTACATATTATTTACATATACATGCATATATTTATATGTACGTATATACATGAATTTTATGAAATGTATGTATAAAAATAAAAGTTTTTTTTATTTCAGACCTATATTTTAATTGTATTAATTTTTTTTATACTTAGCCTGAATTAAGGTCTATAAATGAAGGTAAGTGTGTGAGTGTGTGTGTTGAATTATAATGTGAACAATATTTAGAATTAATATTATCATGATACGTCTCGTTTTGTGGAAAACACGGATCATAGAAAGAGAGTGAGTTTGTCAATATGGCCACTAGGGGGCAGTGCGCAGCCTCAAGCCGTGGTGTCGGGGGTCATATGGGGCAGAACTGTGGAAACACTGCCCATAGTCGAAAGGCATTGTGGGAAATGTCAAATGTAGTTGATGTGTGTGTGCTAATTATGAAGCCAAATTTTTAAGGGTGATCATTGATGATAAATTATCCTGGAAAGCACACATGTATCATATTAAACAAAAAGTCTTGTAAATCTATACTGTATAAAACAAGAGTTATTGAACACTAAAGGGTTTTATTTGATTTACTGTTCTTTGGTTATGCCATATTTTTCCTACTGTGCTGTGTTTTGGGGGAATGCAGGAAAGACGTGTATAGACTCTAATCATATTGCAAAAAAGTTATGAGGATTGTGAACCGGGTAGAAAATTATGAATCAACATATCAATTGTTTATTAAGAACAATGGTTTAAAACTAAAAGACATTGAAATTGTTTAATTACTAGAGATTATATAGTCAAAAATAATTTAATTCCAAAAAATATAAAGAGTTTTATTTAAGTTAAGGGTTGGTGGATATAATCTAAGAGGGTTGCACATTTTTGAACATGTTGAAGTGAGAACAAATGTAAAAATGAGGCGAGTTTCAGTTGTTGGTGTAAAGTTATGGAATGAACCGAGTGTTGAATTTAGAAAATGTACTTTTTGTACAAAATGTACAAAAATAAAATAAATATTTTGTGCATTTATCTTTATTAAAAGAAAACCAAGAAAAAAAAAACAAGAACTGTATTCCTGATATTCTTGATTTGTTTTTTTGTTGTCTCTGTTATTTCTTGTGGTTGTTTCTTCTGTTGGTTGTAAAGAGCCTATTCCTTGTTTTTGGTCAATTTTGTGTAAAATTGTTTGCGGACCGAATGTCTAATTATGGATTTTGGACCAAACAAACAATAAATTGAATTCTAGACATGTATTATCATTTAAAGTTAAAATTAATCCCATTAGCACAATTAAATGAATACATATATTTTTTTTTATTTTTACACAAACATACAAATGTGTATATAGAATGTGTGTGTCAAATAAAATCTGAATCTGATAATATGGATGAAAGGAATTGATTTTTTTCGGCTTAAAATGTAGGAGACCGGGAACTTTTTGCACATTTTTGTGCAAGAAAGTTCATCATTGTAACGTGATTTCCAAACATTTTTTCCCAAACAAAAATTCTGCTTTGAATAAAACGACACTGAACTGCGGTCGGTGAAAGACGCGTTTGTGTGTTTATCAAGCGGACATGTCCGCTTTCGAGAATTTACCATCAAATGTACGTTTTACTTCTCTAAGTTTATGTCACAATCCGTTTAATACCTCAAGAAGTCGTAACCGTTTTAATCCTGTACCGTTTTATCCTGCCATTGTTATTCACTATAAAGTTGTCGCTTGCGTCGATGTTAAATGCTGGTGTGTTAAATTCCTTCCGCGGTTTTATTTCGGTTGTCGTTGAACATTTCCACGCTACGTCGAAGACGCTGACAATTCGACAAATCTCTTCCTCTTTTTTTTCCTCTTTTTTTTTAACGGCGGTTGTCGACAAAACCTCCCAAACATCACTTAGCGCTTAGCATATTAGCACGAACGCGCTGTCACAGTGACGCGTTTCCGGCGGAGCGTGTAGTCAGCGTCGCCATGGAGACGTCCGCTCGGTCAAACACCCGGTCTCTCGCGATAACGAGAACACTCGCAAAACTGTGTGTTTGAAGCCAAAGCCGAGACAAGGTTCCAGACGTCGACTTTTCCCAGTGAACGGGGAGATTCGGTCGATCACTTCTGTCGGCTAGATAACTCACTTGAAATGCCTTTTTATAAATCAAGTCAGTGTCATAATTTTAAGTATTTATAAATTAAGTCAAGTTATATGAACCAACCAAGAAAATCACTTCAAAAAACGCCGTGAGTGTCGTGGCTGTTCCCGTCATGTCCGCTAGGTGTCAGCGTTGCTCCCGTTTGGCGGTTTGCGGCCTCCTCACAGGCGTTTCCGTGCGTGAAGCGACGCTTTGGAACGGCCTTTCGAGCCAAATACTCTCAATATTTCGAGCCGTGGAGCTGTAGCGTCACAGGAATAATGAGGGATACTCAGGATTGAGCTTGGATGGCACACGCCTGGTTCCAAAAGCACCAAAAAGCGTGGGAAAAATGCAGGCGTGAGGAGAGTCCCCTCAGGGAGGTTTGTTTGCACTGGCGTGTGGTAACCGTGTTTTTCCCGGCGGTGAAGGACGAGGGAGTGACCGGACAAAAGCACTTTCTCGACGCAAACGCCACCACGGCTCCGTCCGAGGCCTAGCCGAGCCTGCCCGCGCCGAACAAAGATAATTACTCAGGAAGCGCCGCGGCCAATCAGACGAGGCCCTGCGTGGAGCGGGCGGGGAGGGCAGCCAGTCACGGGCCGGCTGTGATCAGACGGGGCCTGAGCCGCCTGCGAGGAAGAGCAGAGCTTGTCCTCCATGTTGTAGTCGCTCAGCAGACATGCATCCGCAGAGGTAAGCCCGACGCTTTCTTATCTCCGCCATTGTGCCGTGTTGATCCACTATCAGCTGTGGGGAGGGGGAGGGGAAGGCCTGAGGAGAATATACACCCCCCCTTCCTCCTCCTCGTCCTCCTGTGCTGAGCTTTGGCCTGTGTGGGTCACATGACTCGCTGGCTCGGTCATTCGAGCTGTTTGGCGAGCAGGCCTCGGGCGTGGGGGATGGGTGTGTGTGTGTGTGTGTGTGTGTGTGTGGGAACATGGAGGCTTTGGGTGGGTAGACGCGGGGCAGGACGGGTAAACCAGGGCCTGGTTAGTTGAGTTTGACTTGGTGGTTTGTGTTGTCGTTGTCGATCTTTTGTCGGCTTCAGCTTTTTCTTTTTTCGTACCCTGAACGAAATGAGCATTTGGGTTTTTTCACTGTGTGTGTGTGTGTGTGTGTGTTGTGCGCACACATTATGGAACACGTTTGCTTGTGTTGAAAAATGGTGTCATTTATTCACACACAAACACACTGTGTCGTTATATACACAATACACGACAAATACACACACATTTTTATATAATTTATTCACACACACGCACACACTGTGTAGCTATATACACAATACACGACGAATGCACACACGTTTATTTATAATTTATTCACACACACATGCACACACTGTGTAGTTATATACACAATACATACACGACAAATAAACACATTTATAATGAATTTATTCACACACACACACACACTGTGTAGTTATATACACAATATACGACAAATTCACACAAATTTATATATAATTTATTCACGCACACACACACACCGTGTAGTTATATACACAATACACGACAAATGCACACATTTATATATAATTTATTCACACACACACCGTGGAGTTATATAAAAATGTGTGTACAGCGTGTGTGTATTAGGTATGTAATGTGTATAGAATTTATTCACACACACTGTAGTTATATATAAATGTGTGTCTGTTAGGCGAGTGTATATACATGTTTGCCTTTATATATAACAATATCCATATAGCGTGTGTGTGTTCATACATACACACTCACATATGCACATTCAAAAATAATAAACTGTATTTGTGTAATTGTTTTTCAAAACAAGCGAAATATATTTATAAACATGTTTGCTTGGGTTGAAAATGGAACTACAGTACTAGTAAAAACTTGGCATGGTACTTTACGTGCGCGCGCAACCACAACACACACACACACACACACACACACACACACACATACACAATATATATATTTTTTTTTTTTTTTTTTTTTTTTTTTTCCACTCAAACATGTAAAATTTGTGCTATAGCATTTTGTCAATATGTTAATTCCAATTGAAGTGACTTTAAAATGTGGACAAATTGTGTATTTGAAACGTATTGTGTGCGATACAGAGTCCGACACAACACAACTGCTGCTTCAGACGTCTCTGGTGTTTCCAGACAATTCCAACGGCAAAACAAGCCCGACGAAGCCTCGCGGGATCATAATCCCTGCGGAAACCCGACCGCGGAAGATATTTACACCACACACACACACCGAGAAAAACAATAGCAAAAGTCACAATCACGTAGGTGAAGCGGTAATAACCTGATAACTGGTGTTGAGTTGTGCCACAATATGGATTTTTCTGGACCGTCACACACTCATGAATTTTAATTTTATACATGTATATAAACACTTTAATACAGTTTAACACGCTTGTTTCGTTACAACTTTTACTGACGACATGAGACATTACTAATGGAACACAGAAAGAGTTGTAACAGACTGAACTAATAGATCACACCTGTGAGCAGCTCTGATGACTATGTACTGTGTCTTTAAGAGCGGACACACTGAGAGAGAGAAGCGTGAAGTTCCCGTCTCTGCTTATTTTTTTTATCAAAGTCGTTTGCAAACGTTTGTTTCACGCAACGTTCGGATTCGGACTCACACGCAAGAGGGAGAGTAAGGGATAATTAAAGAAAGCGGGATAGCGTAAACTCTTTCTGTCTCTCTCTCTCTCTCTCTCTCTCTCTCTGTCTCTCTCTCTTTCTGTCTCTCTCTCTTTCTGTCTCTCTCTATTTCTGTGTCACTTTCCTCTTTCTCTTTGTCTCTCCCTCTCTTTCTATCTCTCTCTCTCTCTCTCTCTCTCTCTCTCTCTCTCTCTCTCTCTCTCTCTCTCTCTCTCTCTCTCTCTCTCTCTCTCTCTCTCTCTCTCTCTCTCTCTTTCTCTGTCTTTGTTTCTCTCTCTGTCTCTTGCTCTCGCTTTGATTTGTAAAACGATATTCAGGACAAAATTCGCAGACTTGACAATGTCTTCATGATGCAATGGTTGAAGGTCTATGGCGAACCAGACAAAACCGAACACAAACATGAAATCAATTCACAAGGTCACAGAGCCTGCCGATCAGAATCAGGGGGGGAGGAGCTTCTGAGCAGTGGGCGGGGACTGATGGGGTCACGCTGTGTCTAATAGTTTGTTTCTGCACAAACACAAACTTGATTACGCGCATCTGCAATCAGAATCAAAGTACAAAAATCAGTTTTTTTATTAACATAACAGAGTTTGTGAGTTTGCTTCATTAGGTCAAGATGATTTTTCTCCAGACGTTAGTGAGGATTGTTCTCGCATAATTCACCTTTTTTTTGGTTTGCCTAAAAGTACTCTATAACTCTAAAATTAGCATTCTGCTAACAGATAGTAGAAATGCTAACAGTGTGATGCAAAAGTTAGCAGAAATGCTAACAGTGTGATGCATTGTCTACGTTATTTTCCTGCTGTAGTTTTTGCTTTGCGACAGTTTTATTGTGTAAAGATTAAGCAGAAAATAGTTTACATCCATAAATCTACATCCTGGACAAATACCAAAGGTTTTGCGTTTCATTTTTAAATACTTTTAATTCATTTAATTGGATTCTCACTCTGTCAGTGTTTTATTGACTTTATTCCAATAATTAATTTTCTGAAATACTTTTTCCTAAACCAATCCCAGAAACTTTGGGCCTGAAGGCGGGACACTGGAATAGTGGCCAGCCAATCAATGCAATGCAAACTCCACACAGTTCGCGACCGAGTCAATACATTTTTTTGTTTAGTTTTGAGTTCTTCTCATTCTCTTGGTTCTGTCAGGCTCCGCCCTTTTGACATTTTAACTGTGATTATTTAGTTGAATTACTGTGTTTACGCAATTGGAAACACCACTTGACACAAAATAAAAATCCCATTAATAGATGAACATAAGCAGCTCTTTACTTTCATAGTGTTCGACTTTCCAGAAACCTAAAATTCTGGCAAAAATTCTTCTATTAACTATTTTACTCAAATAATAGATAATAGTAATAGTGACGTTTGGTTTTTATATCTAAATGTAGTAGAGTGTATCTCCAGTAGGGGGTGCTATGATTCTACTTGATATGCCCATATATATGGGCGTATAGAAGTTTTCACACAGACAGCGAGTTCCAGCAATTTTATTTCAAGTTCAAGTTCATTTGTATAGCGCTTTTCTTAGTTCGAGACCAACGCAAAGACGCTATTTAATTTAGTCTTAGCTCCATTCATTTGTGATTGATCCTCACTTGAAATGTGGATTAACGGTTTCTTATATTCTTGCAAATATAAGCACCCCCCAAGTTTTTGAGTTTCTAAAATTGAATAATTGCTCATATTTACGTAAATACAGTAATCATTGTGTTCTTGAGATTATCACTTTTTTGACAAGTGAGTATTTCTCTACTCGCGTGGCGTGTAATCCTCTCAGACTAGTAGTAGACTAATGAGTCTGAACTAGACACGCTCTCGTTCTCATCGGACAACTAGTGTTATAAGTCCCTCGAGAGCGAGGAATATTCTCTGTGGCCTTTCCCATGAAAGTGTAAGAAGAGCTGATCTATTACTAGACGGGGGATTCTGGAACTGGTACATTACTGGTGGGATTTAGTGCGGCTGGCCTGGTCTGGTTTTTGATACTCAGTATTTTTGGCTACTTTCTACAAAGTAAAAAATATTTACAAATTTTACAAAAACTCCTAAAGTTTACACAAGTACTTCTGCAATTGACGTTACAATTAGCGTTCTGCATAATACAATTATAAAATGCAGATATTGTCGTTTGTGATGAAGCTACGCAAATTGTCCAATTCAAGCATCGGGACATTTGTCGTTGCAGTTTTCGACGAAAGCAGCAAATCAAGAACCAGAAATAATTAGGACCAAGCGAATAATCACGATTTTCCACGAAACATGTCACTTTGACGCTCAGAAGTGGACAACATTTGAACGCACATTCAATTCGCACAAACAATTTAAGAGGTCACCTGCCAATGAGCAGTCAGGGGGAGGAGCTAATGCACAAATGGGCTGTGACATCTCTGGAAGACACATGCATTTTGGCGAACATTTATTACTAGACGGAGAATTCTGGAACCGGTAAATTACCGGTAAGATTAAATGCGCTTGGTCTGGTCTGGTCTAGTCTCGTTTGGTTTGGTCTGTTCTCTTCTGTTCTGATCTGGACTGGTTTGTTTTGGTCTGATCGGGTCTGGGTAGTTTTGATCTGGTCTGGTTTGTTCTGGTCTGGTCTAGTTTGTTTTGGTTTGGTTTGTTCTGGTCTGGTTTGATTTGGTCTGATCAGGTCTGGTTAGTTTTGATCTGGTCTGGTTTGTTCTGGTCTGGTCTGGTCTGGTCTGGTTTGTTTTGGTCTGATCTGGTGTTTTTTGTTCAGGTCTGGATAGTTTTGATCTGGTCTGGACTGGTTTCTTCTGGTCTGGTCTGGTTTGTTTTGGTCTGATCTGGTCTGGTTTGTTCAGGTCTGGTTCGTTTTTATTTGGTCTGGACCGGTTTCTTCTGGTCTGGCCTGTTCTGGTGTGGTCTGGTGGTTCTCCAGCCCGGCCGAAATCCTGAAGGATTCTCTGCCAGTGGTTCAGACGCGAATTCACAACAACAAGCAAAACTCTGGAGATGAGATGACATCAGCCGAGTCTTTCATCTCAGGGGCCGATCTCGTGAGACTCGTGTCTTGTTCCATCGCCTTCATCTCTCTTTCCTTCCCCCAGTTTGGCCGAGGAGGAGATAAAGACGGAGTCGGATGCGGTTGCGGAGGCGATGGAGGTGTCCGTGCAGCCCAAAGGTACCTTCACCACATCACACATCACATTTACAAACGCTTTTCAACGGATCGTTTCAATGTCGACCATTTCAAACGCATCTTGAAGGACATCAGATGCAGCGTGCGAGTTCCTCCTGGAGATGCGTCTTTTTATATGGATCAAGAAGAAGAAGAAAACCTTTATTTGTCCCATCAATGAGACATTTACGTTTAAATTTACAAACTAAATTGTACACCTTTGTACAAACGGAGTTAATCTGTGAAGGTTTTTATCTCGTGGTGAAGTGGGTTCAGACGTAAAAAAGTGTTGTATTGTCCGAGTCCGGCCTGCACACAAATTACATTTACAATTTTATTTCTGGCAGAATTAAGGATTTTTTAAAACTGATGATTAATAGCTGTGTGGCTAAGGCACACGTCACAATATTAATTGCTGATAAATTGTCTGCGATTGAAAGTTTGTGTAGCAGAGATGAAAGCAAAACATATTTTTTAATTTCTCTTTTCTAGAAAATCTATAAGGTTGTGCCCGTTTATTTCTTTTGGCACTTTGTTGTCTCAGGATTCTTCATTTCGACACATTTTCACGTAACAAAGAATAAAAATTCACAAACGTAAACGATTTAACATGACGTGTTCTGCTCTCAGTATAACACTTAACAATGTATCAAAATTAAATAACAATAACAAAAAATGTACATTTTTTCTAGTGCATGGCTCATCGCTGACTCCTGCTGGGCGAGCGCTTGTATGTGACCAAACGATAAATGACGGACATTTAATCTAAGCCAATCATCACGTTTTCAGTCAAACCACGTGCACAGACACACCCATCACCAGCTATGTCCCGCCCCCTGAACACACACACACCACAGACTCTGCTCGGATGAAAACCGCTTCAGTGACCATAATTATAGTAACACGATGACGTAAAAGTAGTATAATAGATAATAGAAACGATAACAGCGTCGCAACGGAGGAAAAAATAATTGCGTTTACTCGTTAAATTGCGTTTACTCGGGTTACTCGTTTAGTTAGATTACTCATTACTGAAAAAAGTAACGCTGTTTATTTATAGCGCAGTTATTACCATCACTGATTATAAGTGAGTATTAGCTACAACTCATCTTGATTCATTCCGCATTACAAACATTTGTTCGACATGTGTGTAAAGTAAAGAATCTTTGGCCTTTCTGACGGTTTCCGCCGCCGAGACGGTTATTACCGGTGTAATTACCGTGATGAAGAGATGTTCTCTCCTCAACAGTGAGTGATGTGGGATCAGTGGAGGCGTCGCAGAAGAGGAAAGCGCCCAGTCCTCCGCACTCCTCCAACGGACACTCGCCCTCCGACACGTCGCCCAGTCCCACCAAGAAGAAGAAGAAAGCAGGGCTGATCAGTAGCAATAAAGACCAAGTACGTTCCTTGTCTTTCTGCTTGAATGACATCGTGAATGCACAACCAGTTTCGGAGATTTGGTGCAAAATTGGACTTTTGCAGGTTTCGTCTTTATTTAAACGATAAAACCCGCACAAACATCGGCTTGTTAATCTCATGACGTTAAATCTGCACCTGTACTTCACGATTGAGGTGTAAAGTACTTGAGTACACGTCTGGAATTTTTGTACATTTTGTAAATATACAATGTGTATACACTTTTGATTCTAAAAATGAAAATAAATTACAACGTACGCTCAATGAAAATTCTTTAGAAACGCTGATCATAGTGTTTGTACTTGTATTAGTACTTGCACTTTATTGATTGCGTGAATTCATTGGGACTGCGTGATTTTAAAAGTTGCTTATGTTTTTAATAAGCCAAAAATACAAAGTAACAAAAATATTTACAACATTTACAAAAATTCCCAAAGTTTACTCAAGTACATTATACCTCTGCAATTGACGTTACAATGCTCTTAGCGTTCTGCATAGTAAAATTTTAAAATGCAGATATTGTCGTTTGTGATGAAGCTACGTGGATTGTCCAATTTAAGCATCGGGACATTTGCCGTTTTTGACAAAAGCATCAAATCAAGAACCAGAAATGACTAGGACCAAGCGAACAATTTGAGAGGTCACCTGCCAATCAGCAGTCAGGGGGAGGGGCTATTGCACAAATGGGCTGTGACATCACTGGAAGACACGTGAATTTTGGCGAATAAGGCGTCTTGACGGACGGGTTTTAGTAAATTAGTTCTGAATTACACACTATCTACCCACAATAAATTATCAGCAACTTGTTGGTTGAACATTAAAAGTTCCTTCTCAGTTTCACCAATTACCCTTATTATTCCTTCTGTGAGTGACGTCACTGCCCATTTATTCACAACCGCCCACTGACTCTGATTGGATGGTTTTGTGAACTCTCGGACACGCCTCTCATATCGATGTTTATGTCCAGATTTTGTCAGTCCAGTGTGAACGCAGAAAGAAACGCAACTTTGCAATCATTTGAATTGGGAATTTTGTACAGATTCTCACTTGGTCGGTTACTAGCAATTTATGAATGGACATGAACTGCCTAGAACAGTGTCAAATGATTAATAATCGTGATTTTATTGGAAACAAAATGGATTCATCCTGTATCATTGTTTCACGTTTACACGCAATCGCAGAAACAATCAGTGTAGTATTTCACTAGTGGGTTTATTTTTGAACCACAAAAAAACTGGTAAAAAGCTGTAAAAAAGTAAGGCCATCACCGAGGTCAGATGTTTTCGTAGACCAGAGCAGACCAGACCAGGTCTCTCCGTGATGGTCTTGTAGTCCATTCCATCATTGTGTAAGTCCAAATACTGGAAAACAAGCTTTTCCCGGCCGTGCAAATTTGGAGTTTGAAAGTCATTGTTAACCGTGTAAAACCATTTAAAACCTGCAGGCCAGAAATCTGGAAAACCAAGAGAAGATCAAATGCTCGTTTTTATTTTGTGCATCCATTCACTTTTTCAAATTTTGCTGTTTTTTAAATGTTTTTTAAATAAATCTTTCATTGAAATAACATGCATATTAGGGCTGTCAAACATGCGTATGTCAAACATAAGTTTCAATTGATGTATAACACTTGTATATATACGACCAAAATTGACTTTTTTTGTGTGTAATATCTTGAAAAAAGTGTGACTCGACCTCGCAGGGTTAAAAAAACGCAGACAATACATTGCAAATTGAACAAAAATTATTCTAAACTATATTACAGTATTTAAAGGAGTGTTCATTTAGTGTTGAGTTTACATTAATTGACATATTACACCTCAATATCCAACATTACAAGCTTCAGTCATTTTAATTCCGATTAATCGTGATTAATTTGGTCAGGGAAGTGCGATTAATTAGTAAAAAAAAATTACTAGTTTGACAGCTCTAATACGTATAGAATCTGAGACACACACACACTGTTGTCACTCCGGCCTTAACATTAGACATTTCATCAATACATTTTAGAAGTAGATTCAGAGTTCAAATCTAGAAAAGCGTTTGAATTGTGTAGTGACGTTTTCCGCTGCTGCTTCTTGGTTTGATGCTTTGTCTACGTCATTGTAAAAAAAAAATGTAAACTGTTTTGACTTCAACCAATCAGATAACGGACCGCGTGCACTGTGTTCACTGGATGCTGCGATGTTTTGCTGTGTTAAATGAACATGGATTCATTTCAGATGCCAATTGCTGATGATTTCACTGAATTAGGAAGAAAAAAGCTTCTCTAAATTTGAAAGCTAAATTAGAAAAAAAAAACACATTTCCAACTATATACAGTCGATTCTGGCGAATCAGACCCACGGTTATAATCAGATCAACTGACATTATTGATTTATTTGCACCCAACATCTAATTAAAAGACCAAATTGCTGTACTTGAATTGTGACTTTTTCGTGCGTCTCTCCTTATTTTGGCAAGGCATGTCTCTTAACCAGATTAGTTAGTTAGTTAGTTAGTTAGTAGGACCACAACAATGTATTTTATTGTCAGAGGTGTAAAGAGTAGCTTAAAGCAATACTTGAGTAAAAGTACTTTACTGTAAAAATTACTTTTAAAAATTAAAAGTTAGAAGTCACCAATTCCAAGAAGACTTGAGTAAAAGTCGTAGTTTCCCATTTCAAAAAGAACGTATGTGTTTACTCATACTGAATTTAGGCTCTAAAAGCACCAAGAAATGTGAAAAACAAGAAACTATGAGGTTTTATTTCCTAATATAGAAATGTAACGGCTCGGTTTGAAAATGGCAGAATAAATGGACTTGCAAAAAAGAGGACTTGCATTGACGTGATACTCGTGATAAACAACATCCAGTACCTTCAGCATCCTGCAGATGGCGATATCACCTCAACCACCCCAGAAATTAATCGCGGTAGAAAAAGACGCCGATTTGTCACAATGTAGCGAGTGTCCATTCAAATGTAGTGGAGCAAAGAATAAGTAAAGTACAGATACTCAATCACAAATGTAGTCTAGTAGAGAGGAAACATCGCTTCTAATTTTTGATACTTGGCACAAGTACTCAAGTAACAAAGTCCATTTACTACTTCACATCACTGTTAAATAAATACGTATACTCTGCACTAGTAGCCAAACAATAAATAAACAAATAAAAAATTCTCAAGTAAACTCAGCGTCTATTTACTCAAGTACTTTTACACCACTGTGTTAAATATGTACTTATACTCTGCACTAGTATAAAAAATAAATAAACAAATAAAAAATACTCAGTCCATTTACTCGAGTTCTTTACACCACTGTTAAATATATACTTATACACTGCACTAGTAGCCAAACTAAAAACACTCCCACACAAATAAAAAAATACTCGAGTAAACTCAAAGTCCATTTACTCAAGTACTTTACACCACGGTTCTCCTCATCTTGGCTCTGATCGGACTCTGCCGGCCAATAAACAAATAAAAAAAATACTCAAGTAAACTCAAAGTCCATTTACTCAAGTACTTTACACCACGGCTCTCCTCCTCTTGGCTGTAACCGGACTCTGCAGAAACTCAGCACTTGGCATCGCTGGCTTTGTGGATGTGTATTGACGTGGGATTTCCCTCAGCGTTTGAGCAGAAGCGTTGAGCGGAGTCCCGCCCAGCTGCTTGACTGACTGACTGATTGATTGATTGATTGATTGATTGATTGATTGATTGGCATTGCCCTGCTAGGTTTCCCCTGCCAGTGTCGTGGCTTGTGATTTGACCCCTTGCCCTGTCTCTCTTGCCTGCATTTCAGTGTGAGCTAAGACATGGTCCCTTTTACTATGCCAAGCAACCCGCACTCACCACAGACCCTGTTGATGTTGTGCCACAGGACGGGCGGAACGACTTCTACTGCTGGGTGTGTCACCGCGAGGGGCAGGTGCTCTGCTGCGAGCTCTGCCCGCGCGTTTACCACGCCAAATGCCTCAAACTGGCCGCCGAGCCGGAAGGCGACTGGTTCTGTCCAGAGTGTGAGGTACTGAGTGTCGCGACTCACACACCTGCTCGTGACCACGCCCACACACACACCTGGTCAGCCGCTCGTGACCACGCCCACACACACACCTGGTCAGCCGCTCGTGACCACGCCCACACACACCTGGTAAACCGCTCGTGACCACGCACACACACACACACATACATGGTCCGTCGCTCGTGACCACGCCCGTACACATCTGGTCAACACGCGACGTTCTGTACACCTGGTTAACGGATTCTACATTCACGCACCTGGTTACAATTATGTATACACACTCACCGGCCACTTTATTAGGTACACCTGTCCAACTGCTCATAGCATTTATTTCCCAATCAGCCAATCACATGGTGCCTTTAGGCATGTAGACATGGTCAAGACAATCTCCTGCAGTTCAAACCGAGCGTCAGTATGGGGAGGAAATGTGATTTGAGTGATTTTGAACGTGGCATGGTCAGTGGTGCCAGAAGAGCAGGTCTGAGTATTTCAGAAACTGCTGATCTACTGGGATTTTCACGCACACCTATCTCTAGGGTTTACAAAGAATGGTCCGAAAAGAAAAAATACCCAAGGCGGAAATGCCTTGTTGATGCCAGAGGTCAGAGGTCAGAGGAGAATGGCCAGACTGCGTTTGAACTGATAGAAAGACAACAAGGACTCAAATAACCACCCGTTACAACCAAAGTAGGCAGAAGAGCATCTCTGAACGCACAGTACCTCAAACTTTGAGGCAGATGGGCTTCAGCAGCAGAAGACCACACCGGGTGCCACTCCTTTCAGCTAAGAACAGGAAACTGAGGCTACAATTTGCACAAGCTCATCGAAATTGGACAATAGAAGATTGGAAAACGTTGCCTGGTCTAATGAGTCTCGATTTCTGCTGCGGCATTCGGATGGTGGGGTCAGAATATGAAAGCATGGATCCATCCTGCCTGTAACGGTTCAGGCTGGTGGTGGTGGTGTATAGTGTGGGAGAATATTATTATATATATATATAGCAGGATAATGCGCCGTGTCATGAAGCTGGAATCATCTCAGACTGGTTCAAACATTTTAGAAATTTTTCAATCCGGTTTTAAATCCCAGCATAGCACAGAATCAGCACTTTTAAGAGTTTACAATGATATACTCATGACAACTGATGCCGGTGACCCTACAATCCTCGTACTGCTGGATCTCACTGCGGCATTTGATACAGTGGACCACAGTATTTTAATTTCCCGTCTGCAACAGTTAGTGGGCATCCGTGGTGTAGCCCTGAAATGGTTTGAATCTTATCTGGCAGATAGAACTATGTGCGTGAACCTCGGCTGCCATGATTCGTCGACGGCTCCACTACGTTATGGCGTACCCCAGGGGTCAATTCTGGGACCTCTGCTTTTTTCATTATATCTTCTTCCGCTGGGTTCAATCCTCAGAAAGCACTGTATCTCATTTCACTGCTATGCTGATGATTGTCAGATTTATTTACCTCTAAGGAAAGATGACTCCACCCCTTTAACCTCGCTGCTGTCTTGCCTCGAAGACATCAAAGACTGGATGAGCTTAAGTTTTTTAAAGTTTAACTCGAAAAAAACAGAAGTTATAGTGTTTGGTCCGAGTAGTTCTGGGAAGTGCTCCCTAGTGGACCTGGGTTCCTTGACCCAGTTCGAGAAGCAGGTTGTCTCGAATCTGGGATTCAAGATGGACAGCGATCTAAAACTTAACGTCCAAATTAGCTCAGTGGTTAAGTCTAGTTTTTTCCATCTCAGACGCCTGGCAAAAGTGAAGCCTTTTGTGACACAGCAGCATTTTGAGATGCTAATCCATGCCTTCATCACATCACGGCTGGATTATTGTAACGCATTATATATCGGTGTCAGCCAGACTTCACTCGCTCGCCTCCAGCTGATCCAGAACGCAGCGGCCCGTCTTCTGGTTGGCGCGCGCAAACGGGAGCATATTACGCCCATCTTGGCCTCCTTACATTGGCTTCCAGTACACTACAGAGTGCATTTTAAAGTCCTTTTGTTTGTTTTTAAGTCCCTAAATGGCCTAGCCCCTTCGTACCTTACAGAGCTGCTCACTCCCTTTGTTCCGGTCAGATCGCTCAGGTCAGCAAATCAGCTGCTCCTGAGAATTCCTGCATCTAAGCGGAAACTCCGGGGTGACAGGGCCTTCGCCGTGGCTGCACCCACTCTTTGGAACGCCCTCCCACTCTATATTAAACAAGCCCCATCATTACCTGTTTTTAAGTCAAGTGTTAAAAACACATTTTTATTCTCTGGCTTTTAATTCTGCTTGAGGTCATGCATGTTTGTCGGGTTTCTTTCTTCCTTATAATTATTCTTAACTCGTGTTTTTATTGATATATCATTTCTGAACTGGCATTGTTTGTGTACAGCACTTTGGTCAACGTGAGTTGTTTTAAAGTGCTTTAGAAATAAAGCTGATTTGATTTGATTTGATTTTGGTTTCTCGAACATGACTATGAGTTGACTGTACTCAAATGGCCTCCACAGTCACCAGGTCTCAATCCAATAGAGCATCTTTGGGATGTGGTGGAACGGGAGATTCGTGTCACGCATGTGCAGCCGACAAATTTGCGGCATCTGTGTGATGCCATCATGACAATATGGTCCACACTCTCTGAGGAACGCTTCCAGCAGCTTGTTGAATCTATGCCACACAGAATTGAGGCAGTTCTGAAGGCAAAAGCGGGTCCAACCCGTTACTAACATGGTGTACCTAATAAAGTGGCCAGTGAGTGTATTAATGTGTTTTGTTTTTATTGTTAGATTTCGATTTTTTTTTTTTTTTTTTTAAACTTAATTAAACTCTAAAAATTGTAACTTAAAGAAATAAATAAAAGTACGCAAAGTAATGTAAGAAAAGTTTGCAAAGTTTTAAATGATGGAAACAACCAAGCGTTTGTCGGTGTCTGTATTTGCATTTTCAAAATTTTCCGTTTGCATCTAAACCGCAGAGTTTCGTCCTGGCTGTATCATCGCAAATCGATACTTTATGACGCAGCTATATCAATGTAATAAAAATAATTTATTCTATATCTGTTCCAACTACGGTATTAACTTTGTATTATTATGATTATAAGAAATGCAAATACGTATTTAAATCGCGGTTTATTAAATAATTTAGAGTGTGAGGTTCCTAACCCTAGTTTTCCAGAGTATCTGCATTTAATTGGTATTATTTTAGTCATTTATTAAATTTGTTTTATTGTTGGATTTAAAATATAACATTTCTAGTTAAACTCATTTAGCTAACTTTTTAGCTAACTCGTTTTAACTAATTCAAAATGTAACTAAAAAAACACTCAATATACTCACATTTTCTAAGAAAACTTTTAAATGATATTTGAGTCTATTTGCAATACTGTTTTTTTACATTTTCGACAGGAAGCGACTAATCGGTTGTCCGCGTCTGTCTTTGCGTTTTCGAAATCCCGAGTCGTTGTAATTTGCCGTTTGCGTCTAAACCGCAGCGTTTTGTCTCGGCTGTAGAAAATCACGGTGGCGGAATGCATCGAGACGCAGAGCAAGGCCATGACCATGCTGAACCTGGAGCAGCTCTCCTACCTGCTGAAGTTTGCCCTGCAGAAGATGAAGCAGCCCGGGGTGAGTAACGCGGCGAGTAACCCTGCACCACGGCTTAACTAACCCAGTGGTTAATATCCCGCAGACCGAACCCTTCCTGAAGCCCGTGTCTCTGGAGCAACACCCAGACTACGCTGAGTATATATTCCACCCCATGGACCTGTGCACGTTAGAGAAGGTGAGTCCCACTTTACTACCTCCACTAACACTATCTTCATTTACAACTAGCGAGGATTTGATTGGAACAGAATGTCAACTTGTACGCACTGGTTAACTGGTAGATCCAAAAACCTGGTTAGCGGGTTGGTTTCCACATTTACACACCTGGTTACCCATTTGGTGGTTTTTTACATTTATTTACCTGGGTAACGGGTAGTTTCTATATTTATAACCCTGGTAATTTTTACATTTACGCACTGGTTAACCTGTAGATCCGTAACGCATAAACCTAGTTAGTGGGTTGATTCCACATTAACACACCTGGTTACCCGTTAGGGTGGTTTTTCACTTTTATTTATCTAGTTAACTGGTAGATCCGAAATCTATGCACCTGGTTAACGGGTAGTTTCTACAATTATAACCCTGGTTAACGGGTAGTTTCTACATTTATAAACCTGGTTAACTGGTAATTTTTACATTTACGCACTGGTTAACCTGTAGATCCGTAACGCATAAACCTAGTTAGTGGGTTGATTCCACATTTACACACCTGGTTACCCGTTAGCAGGGTTCCTACGGGTGCTTGAAATCCTTGAAAATGCTTGAATTTCAATACTATGTTTTCAAGGCCTTAAAAGTGCTTGAATTTTGAATGAAGTGCTTGAAAATGCTTGGAATTTTAATTGTGTTTTAAAAACATGCATTTTCAGCGGCCA
>CM051495.1:4487727-4505364 GCA_028031935.1 Paedocypris micromegethes | reverse complement strand
AAATATACATTTTACCACAACTGTATGGTGCTGGAAAAACTTGAACATGGACCTTGAAAGTGCTTGAAAAGTGCTTGAATTTTATCTTTCAGAAAGTGTAGGAACCCTGCGTTAGGGTGGTTTTTCACTTTTATTTACTTAGTTAACTGGTAGATCCGAAATCTATGCACCTGGTTAACTGGTAGTTTCTACAATTATAAACCTGGTTAACTGGTCATTTTTACGCACCAGTTAACTGGTAGATCCATAACGCATAAACCTGGTTAGTGGGTTGATTCCACATTTACACACCTGGTTACCCGTTAGGGTGGTTTTTCACTTTTTTTTACCTGGTTAACTGGTAGATCTGAAATCTATGCACCTGGTTAACGTTTCTACAATTATAAACCTGGTTAACTGGCAATTTCACATTTACAAACTATATTGTAACTCTAAAAATAAATAAAAAACAATAAAAAGCTACGTTGAATCTTTGCAAAACTCCTTGAGTTAAATGAAAAACAAACGTTCACAATCGCCGAATCCAAACCGAAAACAAAGTGTAATTGTTTCAAAGTGTAATGGTTTCAAACAGTAATTTAATTAGCTTTTTATTCTAGCGTTACAAAATCATACATTATAACAAAACCAGTTACATTTTTCCATGGTAGTTTGCATTAATGTTACAATCGGTGCAATATTCCAAATGAAAGAATGTAAATTACATTGTAACTCTGTATTTTAAACGATAAAAACCTGTAAACGATGTAAAATCGTCTGTAAAGTCATCTCAGCGGTTTGTTTACATTGTTATTACTACAAATGATGGCTTTATCAATGGTTTATTCACGGTATATGATACGTTGAAGTCCGGCTTTACGACTTGAATGAAGCCGATCTTGATTGACAAGCGAGGATCTGATTGGAACAGAATGTGAAGAAGAGGATGTACGGCTGCACCGAGGCGTTTCTGGCGGACGTGAAGTGGATCCTACACAACTGCATCATCTATAACGGAGGCGAGTGTATTAACGGCGTCACGCTGTACCGTCTGTCCGTCTCACGCCCATCTTTCCTCGTTTCTCCTGCAGGAAACCACAAGCTAACGGCTACCGCTAAAGTCATCGTCAAGATCTGTGAACACGAGGTGAGTTTCATTGCCGCCTTCCACTGGGAAGCCGATATTAATACGCAAATATGATCCGCAGATGAATGAAATCGAGGTCTGTCCCGAGTGTTACCTGTCGGCCTGCCAGAAACGAGACAACTGGTTCTGTGAGCCCTGCGTAAGAGATTTTTTTTCACAATTTTTTTGCTTAGAATAAAGATCACAATTATTGTTTTATTAATTAATTTTTTTTAACCCTCCTGTTGTGTTCGTTTCAGAGGAACATCAATAATGTTCACGGGTCAATTTGACCTGTGGGACTTTTATTATGCATATAAGGAGTTAGAAACTAATACGTTCCACAAAACTGCATGTGTGCGCGCAGATGTGTGTGTGTATCATGTCTCATTGTTGCAAAGAAACAAATAGTATTTGATCTTTCTGACACTTTTTAGCTTCCTGTTTGTCTGAAAAACATGTCTACTGAAACATTTTTGTTTATATGTAGATTACACTAACTAAGACAAGCAGGAGAAATATCAGAGACAAAATACTCATAAGTATTTTTTTTTATTTTTAACCTTTTTTTTTTACTTTTAACACGGGTCAATTTGACCAGAACAGTATCTTTGTAATATAACATGTAATAAAAACCAAATAAACAGGATAAGCAGGAGAAGTTTCAAAGTGAAAAAAAAAAATACTTGAGCATTTAAAAAATATTCATACATATATACATATATAATATATACAAATACATTTTAAAAAATATAAAATGTTCAATTTGACCCAAACTTAATAGGAGGGTTAAAGATTTCACTCTGAACATCATGACACGTATTACCGTATTTTTCGCCATATATGACGCACCCAATTTTAAAGGACGAATATCTAGAAAAAAAAGATTCTGAACCAAATACTGTAGTAAAATATTTTATATCAACTGTATAAAAGTTAACAGCAGTAAGAAAATAAAAGGGGCGTCTTATGCGGCGAAAAATACGGTACTCTTTGCTTCAACATAATGAAATTGATTTGAAATCAATGTAAGGAAAAAGTATGTGTCATAGAAGTAATGGTGTAAAGAAAAAATATTTCAAGTCTTTTATGACCATTTTACATCTGCAAACTCTTTCAACCGATTTTAGCTTTAGGAGCTGTCGTGGTGGGCGGGGAACTGCTTGCATTGGCCAATCAGAGCGAGGAGTCAAATTAAAACTATTTGTCATGAAGCAGAAAAGCAAGACTCTTTTTGGCAGTCTTTTATCGATTAATTGTGCAGGTCCATTACAGAAACGATTGTACATCACATTTATTGAATTTAACTGAACTGAGTGAAAAATCCCTTTAATTGTCGGAATTTTGTTTCAAACCTGTGACTTTTTGGTCTCAAATCCAGCTCCCTACCACTAGGTGCTTTTACCACAATTCAGTGCTTTTAGGATTAATTTCATTTAAAATGAATTATAGCCTTGACCTTGGGGGTCTCAAAAGATGCCTAATAAATTGCATGCATTATTATTATTATTATTATTAGTAGTAGTAGTAGTAGTAGTAGTAGTAGTAGTAGTAGTAGTAGTAGTAGTGATTTTAAGTTAATTGTTCAATTAATTTTTGCAAAAATAAAAACATGTGCGCAATCGCTCAATCTAAACCTTGCTTTATTCATTTCAAATGTGAATTAAATTTGTTTAAAAGGTCATCGTTTCAAACTCTAATATCACAAATAACATAACAAAACTGAATACATTTTTTCAAAGTACACAATTTTATAATTAAAGAAAGGTTTTAAAATATTCCAATTTGTAAACTATATTGTAACTATTATAAACACACAAAAAAATCTACATTGAATCCTTGCAAAACTCCTTGAATTAAATAAAAATAAAGCGTTCACTATCGCCCAATCCAAACCTGACTTTGTTTGAAATGGTAATTTAATTAGCTTTTTATTCTAAGCGCTACAAAGTCGTGCATTTTAACAAATTATAATAACTTTCCTATGGCAGTTTGCACTAATGTTGCAATAAACCGATGGATCTATATGGTAAACTATATTGTAACTCTGTATAAACAATAAAAAACTACATTGTGACTTGTAAACAATGTCAAATCGTCTGTAAATTCACCTCAGCTGTTTGTTTACGTCCTTATTGCTGTAAATAATGGCTTTTCCGTGTATTTGTGAAGTCTCAGCCTCATCCGCTGGTGTGGGCCAAGCTGAAGGGTTTCCCGTTCTGGCCCGCCAAAGCGCTTCGGGACAAAGACGGACAGGTGGACGCGCGCTTCTTCGGCCAGCACGACAGGTGAGCACGCCTACCACATTGAAGCTCATGGGCCGGTCGAGCGTTTCCTCCGGCTCTCCACTTTCTCCCACAGTCCAAATGTGTGCAGGAGAACTGGAGTCTGAGAGTGTGAATGTGTGTCTGATTGGTTCATCACCATTCGAGGGCGTGTCCTCGGCTCCAGAGTTGCCGGGATTGACTGCGACCCAGAAATGAAACACTTCTCCATAAAGACTTGCTTTGCTTTACAACTTGGCAAAATCTGTTTGTCCAACCAGTGATTAAATAAATAAAATAATTAAATAATTAAACTCGCCGAATATCTTTAATACTATCGTCCCATGGTAAAAGTTTAGTTTTCCGCTTCGGAATCGTTGTGGTGCTGGTGCACGTGATTCACCACGGTCGTATTTAAAGTGGAGACGTCGGACTCGGCTGCAGAAGCAATTTTAAGAATTTTTTATTTATTAAAGTTACTTGTTTGGTAACTAAGTTACTTTTCAGCAGTGTTGGGAACGTTCTTTTTAAAAAAGTAATTAGTTACAGTTACTAGTTACTTCTAACAAAAAGTAACTGAGTTAGTAATTCAGTTATCGTTATAAAATCGTTATAAAAGTAACTAATTACCAGGGAAAGTAACGATTGCGTTAGTTTTTGTTACATTTTTATTTTGTCAAATAATTTGGCTGCTGTCAATATTAAATATGTTAAATGAATGAAATGTACACCAAATTAAATACATTGTTAATACAATAAATTATTATTATAAAGCTCTGTACATTGATCTACACTATTTTCATTTTGTTGTGGAACAATGTGAGAGACGCCTATTGAATTCAAAATAGAATTGCACATATTATCATTAGTGTAGTGAATAAAAAAGCACAATAAATAACCAATAACTTTTCATATGTATTGCCCAGACTACAACTGGCCAACAAATAAGTCTAAATATAAATTATGCTTCTTAAGGAATGTAACAAAAGTAAAAGAATAAATTTCACAAGTAAAAAGTTTAACAAGACGTGTTCTGTGCTTAATATAATACTTAACAATGTACCAAAATTAAATGACCAAAATGTTACACTCTTTCTACTCTATGGCTCATCTCTTCAACTCATTGCTGACTCCTGCTGGGCGAGCGCTTGTATGTCACCAAACGCGATACTTCCGTGTGGTAAATGACAAAAATGTAATCTAAACCAATCATGTTTTTAGTCGCACCACGTGCACAGACACACCAATCACCAGTGATGTCCCGCCCCCAGACACACCCACCAGAGGAAAAGACAATACAGTCTCTGCTCGGATCGAAATCGCTTTGGCGACCACAATTATAGTAACGCAGCGTTTTTGTTCGTAACTATATCAGCGTTGCAACGAAGGAACAAGTAATTGCGTTCGATTTTCTCACAACTTAAAAAAGTAACACAGTTTATTTATAACGCTGTTATTCCCATCAATGGACACAGTGATTAGAAAAGTAATTTAATTCGTTAATTTACTAAGTTGCTGAATACACAAGCCGTGCTAGAGTTTTAGTTAGGGTTAGGGTTGTTTGGTCATCTTTTGGTGCGCAGCCGAGTTGGATTGTCGCTTTCACACCTGCCCAAACCAACCGATACCAAACAGGGAAACCAACTCTGAAAGTATTCTTACCCAACACGGTGTCCAACATGCCGTCTTTCTTTCTCCAGAGCCTGGGTGCCCATCAACAACTGCTACCTGATGTCCAAGGAGATCCCGTTCTCCGTGAAGAAGACCAAAAGCATCTTCAACAGCGCCATGCAGGAGATGGAGGTCTACGTGGAGAACGTCCGCAAGAAGCACGCCGTGTTCAACTACGCCCCCTTCCGCACGCCCTACACGCCCAACAACCTGTTCCAGATGCTGCAGGACCCCAGCAACCCCAAGAAGGGCGCGCTGAAGTCCGAGAAGCAGGACAAGGTCAAGTTCAGCTTCGACATGACGGCCTCGCCCAAGATGGTGCTGGGCAAGAGCGTGATGGGGACGGGGACGGGGCGGCGGATCTCCGTCACAGACATGCCCAGGTCTCCGATGAGCACCAACTCCTCGGTGCACACGGGGTCCGACCTGGAGCAGGACGAGCGAGGGGCGCGGGTGCCGTCCAGTCACTACAGCGCTGGAGAAGACTCCATGGACTACACAGGTGCCTAACTTAGGCTGGTTTAACCCTTAAACGCACTCGGAGCGGTTGTGGGCGTATATGCAGGGGTGTGAAGAGTACCGGACAGCCATACTTGAGTAAAAGTACAGGTACTTACTGTAGAAATTACTCCAATACAAGTAACAAGTCACCCATTTCAAAAAGACTTGAGACAAAATGGCAAAGTATCCAATTTTAAAAGAACTTAAGTATTAAGAAGTATTTTATTTGTGCTCAATATAGGCCTCAAAAAATGAAATGTGAAAACAAACTATTGTTTTCTAATACAGAAACGGAATCAGAATTTAACCTCAATGTTTGAAAACTGGTAGAACGAAGTAGATAAAAAGGACAAAAAGTCAGTCTCAATCACTTAAATTTGCAAGAGAATATAAAATAAAATGATTAATCTGATTAGTAAATGATATATTATATGTATTATATAAAGTTATATATTATATAATAACATTTGTAAAGCACATTCTTCCTCTTCTGAGTATTCTTCCTCTTCTCAAGTGATTAGGATTATTGGTTTCTCTGCATTACAATATACAAAGAGATGCAGTGCAATTAAACCACGTATAAATTCAATGTAAATCACATCACAAACTCACAGCTAAATGTACTTTATGCAGAATGTAACATCTATATTTTCATGGTTTTGTATTTTTTCTCATTCATTCACAAAATTTGGCGTGAAAAGTACTGCTACTCAGTCAGAAATGGAGTGGAGTAGAAAGTCAAAGTTGCTTATATTTTTTTTTATACTCAGTGCAAGTACGAAGTAGCCAAAAACATACTTAAGTAAAGTAACGAGTACATTTACTCAAGTACCTTACACCTCTGAGTGCGGTTGGTTTTTGGGGACGTTTGTGGTTCGATTACTATGAACCACATATTAACATGTGAAAGCGAAGAGATCTCAGTCTACTTCTGCACCCGCAAATCCGTCATGTCATCGTAATACCTAAGAGAGATGCTACGGAATCAGATTAGTGCCCGAAATCCAAACGAAAACTAACAAAAAGTCCAAAACGGAGAAATAAAAAAGTATCTGACGAAAACGTAAAAATTGCAAACCAAAAACCAGACAAACGTAATTGCAAACGAAAAGTAAAAAGACAAACGTAAATGTGAAGCAAAAAGTTTCAAACGGAAACGTGAGAATTGCAAGTAATAAATAAATAAATAAACAAACGGAATTGCAAGAGAAAAATAGTAAAAAACTAATGTAAATGTGAAGCAAAATGTTTCAAACGAAAACGTGAAAATTGCAAGCAAAAATGACAAAAAAAACAAACGCAATTGCAAGCGAAAAATAGAAAAAAACAAACGTAAATGTGAAGCATTTTTCTTAGTTTCTAATTTAATTTGGTTTTGTCGAGGATGTAAAAAACCTTCGGGAAGTTGTGGTCCAGTGGTAGGGGACATGGACTTGGGGAGGCAGTGTTAATTTCGTTACGGAAAAATTTTTGTCTTCGTCAGTGACACTTTTTCCCCTGACGAAAACAAAACAAAAACTATAAAGAAACTCTCACTCGTGGACGAAAACTACAACTACATTTATTGACACTTGCCAACGATTAAAATAATGAAATGAAAATGCCTTTTGTGGCGACGTCCAATCATAATCCGAGCTTGTGGAGAAAGGCGGGTGCAAACGCAAAGAGCACCAATCAGGACACGGCGCATTTCACGCAAAAGCAGGATGGGATAGAGGCGAATGAATTTTACATTCAACGCCGCCTTAGAAAACTAGACGCGATAATACAACACACCTGAATCTGCTGATGAAACTTCTTTTTTTCTTTCACCGTGCAACCATTTGTTACTTATAAACCTGATGCAATTATAATTTATTTTACTGTATTTAATTTCCTCTTTGTTGAGGTTTTATTTACGAGAACACATTTATTTGGATTGAAAAAAAAGTTCATAAAAACAAGTTCAAGAAAAGTAACTGTGGTTCCAAACAAGTAAGATCTTTGCATATATTTTATATGTTCATAGTTAAATACCTATTCAGATTTCTTAGACGTAGCAACTTTAGTAAACATTTAGAATATATAGCGTCTATATCCGTTGACTAAATCTATTCTGTAATTTAGTCGACTGAAATGCTATGGTATTTAGTCGACTAAAATTTGACTAAAACAAAAAATGAAGATGACTAATTAGGGACCTAAACTACGTTTTAATCAGAGACTATGACTAAAACTAAATTAAAAGACTAAAACTAAATTAAAAATCTTTGTCAAAATGAACACTGCCGATAGGTTGCAGGTTCGAATCCCCTACCGCTGGTTCTGCCTCCCGGGTGCCAAGTCTTAAGCTGCCCACTGCTCCGGGTTTGAGTGTGTTCACTTCACTTGAATAAGTCAAAAGCAGAGCATAATTCCGATATGGTCCCTAGTGGCCACATTGACAATCTCACTCCTTTCACTTTTACTTTTTATGAAGTGGGAGTTGTGTAGATGACCGTGTGTGTGTGTGTGTGTGTGTGCCCTCACTCACAGCGTCCCCCGCCTCACTGAAGACCAGCCCCACCCCGGTCAAGTCGGAGCGGAGCTCTGGGTCCGGAGGAATCCTCAACCTCAACCTGGGTGAGAGTCTTCACACACACTGCGAAAAATGCACATGAAACGATAGGAAAATAAAAAACTTGATGAGTAAAAAAAAAAGTCTTAAATCAAGTAACATTATGGGGTGAGAAATTTGATGGGGTGAGAAGACGGTTTGAAACGAGACATGTTTTTTTGAAACAAGCAAATTAATCTTTCATTCTTAATTTTCTGGACTATAAGCCGCACCTGTATATAAGCCGCATCCGCTCAATTAAAAAAAAAAATTATATAAAAAGATAAACAAGCCGCATCCACTCTATTAAAAAAAGTTTTGCAAGCCACAGATATGTATGTTTTTTAACCTGTATTTTAACACGGCAGCAACTTTGCTGACTAAAACGTATGAAAATTATATCTGCTAAAGAGGAAGTAGCGTATTCTTCTTTGCATTTATTTTGTCTTAGTTTTGATTCTAATTCCAGTGGAAAAAAATCTGCAGAATAGCCGCACCTTTGTATAAGCCGCATGGTTCAAAACCATATTTATAACTATATTTTTATTTTTTTTTTTGTATGAAAAAAACTAGATTTAATGTGTAATTTCAAGGTTTTTTGGCTTGTCTAGAATACATTTTTGCAGTGTACACATCCCATGTTTGCTATTAGCGTATTGACGTGAATACTCCCATTTTAGATGCTCGATAACGTGTGTGTATATTTATATATTTCTTGGGGTGTGTGTATAACGCTTGTATATTTTAAATAAGCACGTATTTTTCCACCTTTCACTTTAGAAGCCGTCACAGATTTTATCGGCTAAGTAGCATTTTATTTATTTCGAATTTAATGTATTCGATTTTAGCGACTCAAAAACTTGACAGCGCTTACAATGGACGATTTCAAATATTCGGTTAAATATAAGTGCTCATTTCTTTAAACAATGGTTCTGGAGGCAGACGTGCGTATGAGTTTTTATTGGCTCAATAACAGAAATAAAAAAACATTAGACACTTAACAGGGAAAAAATAACACTGGAAGAATTAAGATTAAACAAAATAATACAATCATAAATATTTGAACAGACAGACCATATTGCTTCCGATAGAGCTGCGCTAAAGGCTAACTGCTAGGCTCTTTTAGCTCAAAGACTCATGAGAACAAGTGAGCAGCAAAGCATCATGGGAGGTGTAGTTATGATATCGAAGTGATCACAAGTTAGGTTTGGTAAATAAAGAACAATTCTGTCTTTAGTATTTTAAAGACAGAATTAACATAATTTAGCCAGAAATAAATAAAAAAATCAGAGGGGGTGCTTTTATTCGTGGGGTGCTTATTGTCGCGTAAGTGCGATAAAGAAACATTAGCCACGACGCAACATTTCGCAGTGGCTAAACAAAACTCTCAAAACTCTGTCAGCGCAGTGAAAACCGGAATACGCCCATATATGGACATGTCAAGTGGAATCCTAGCACCCCCTACTGGAGATATACACTACTACGTTTAGAAATAATATTTAACGTCCTTATTTTTTTTTTTTTATCAAGTTGTCAAAAGACACAAAAGATTATTGCTAAGAGAAGTGTTTAGCCACAAGTTTATGGAAAGTGGGAACATAAAGTAAGGTGTTACGTTCGTTAATGAACGAAATTAGTTTTTTGTGCCTGGAAAATTAGATTAGATTAGATTAGACTCAACTTTATTGTCATTGTGCAAAGTACATGTACAGAGACAATGAAATGCAGTTAGCATCTAACCAGAAGTGCATATAAGGTATATTTACAAATAAGATATAAATAAATATAGGATATAGAAATATACAGGTTCAAGGGAGTAGACAGTGACGTCATGAGAAATATACAGTGGTTGGGTTATATACAAGTGAATAGGAAGCAGAGTGTGCAAAAAAACTAAAATAAAATCATGGGATGCTTATGTTTGTGTAAACACGGTATTATGGCTGGTCCTCACAGATCGTGTGAAAGCTGAAATGGACCTGAAGGAGTTAAGTGAAAGCGTCCAGCAGCAGCAGCAGCAGCAGGGGGCGTCGCTCCTCCTCACATCCCCCAAAAAAACCACTCGGAGTTTGGACAAAACCATCGAGAGCTGCAAGGCCCAACTGGGTGAGGAACGCACACAGAAGAGGGAAAATAGAAATGAGTGTAAAACTTCTCATTATCAACTCTTCTGTCGGGGGGGGGGTTATACTAGAGGGTGGTGTTCTATTAGAAGTTTTACGTTATATTGTATTATATTACGTTAAATAGTTACGACAAATAGACATAGAATTGTCACAACAGAGGAGAGAAATTGCTCAGTTCTGGGTATTGCACATTGGAGATATTGCTAGTATATACATTGTGAGTAAACAACAATAGAGTGCCGTATTTGTATGTATACATGATGATATATAGTGATATATACAGATAGATATACAGTGTGATGCATTGCGTTTGAACATGGGGTTTCTATTTATGCACTTTTCAATGTTGATGCATAGGTGCGTTTAAAATAGCAATGGCTTGAAAAATATACACATACTGTGTGTGTGTGTATATATATATATATATATATATATACACACACACACACACACACACAAAGGGAAAGGCGGATATACTATTCTTCATTGATACAAATTTGTATAATTTCTGTATTTTTAAGAAATCTGTATAATTTCTAAATTATACAGCAGTTTAATTTAATCAATTAAATTACATTACATTTTTACAGTTTATGTGACATGTTTATGATAAGAAGACCAATGGCTTCAAGTTGTTCAGCTAAAACCAAGTCGCACTGATTCAACACATATTTTCAATCTGCCGCAAAACAGAAATTTGTACAGTCAGATTTCTAAAGAGTGCCTGAAAACAGTGCTTTTAAAGTACCTTAGTAAGCACCTTTCTTTAAAAACTACTTCATTACAAGTTACAAGTCACCAACCCCAAGAAAACTTGAGTAAAAAAAATCCCATTTCAAAAGAACTCAAGTATTCCACTCGTACTTAATTTAGGCTCAAAAAAACACCAAGAACTGTGAAAAACTCTTTATTTATGAGGTTTTATTTCCTAATAAAGAAATGCAATGTAACACCTCAATGTTTCAAAATGGCAGAACAAAAAAGATAAAAAAAGAACTAAAAGTCAGTCTCAGTCAAACCTATATGTGCAAAAAAGTGCAACCGCTGATTGAGCTGATAAACAGCATCCAGTATCTTCAGCATCCTGCAGATGGCAATATCACCTCATCCACCCGAGAAATTAACCGCGGTAAAAAAAAACGCAGACTTGTCGCACACAATGTAGCAAGTAGTAATGGAATAGCGCCGGTGTTAACCTTTTTCAGTAACGAGTAATCTGACGCAATAACTTTTTGCGACAATTTTTAATTACGTTGGAGGAAAAAGTAACGCAATAGTTACTTTCCCTAGTAATTAGTTAGTTTTATAACGATAAAACTCACTAACATGGTTACTTTTTGTTAGAAGTAACTAGTAACTGTAACTAATTACTTTCTTAAAGGAACGATCCCAACACAATGTAGCGAGTAACGGTCCATTCAAATGTAGTGGAGTAAAGATACAGATACTCAATCACTAATGTAGTGGAGTAAAGATACAGATACTAATGTAGTGGAGTAAAGATACAGATACTCAATCACTAATGTAGTGGAGTAAAGATACAGATACTCAATCACTAATGTAGTCAAGTCGCTTCTGTTTTTAATACTCGGTACAAGCAGGTGGAAACTTTACTCAAGTACTTCACGCCACTGAAACTACTTTTATGAGAATTTGCCCTTCAGCTAAATGCAATGGCCGTGTGTCCAGGAATCGACGAGATCTCGGACGAGGTGTATCGCGGCGTGGAACCCAGCGACTCGGACGATTCCGACAAGTCCGACTCCAGCGACAGCGACTTCCTGTCTGACGATGAGCAGAAGCACAAAGGCCCGAGCCAAAGCAACAGCGTCCACCGAGACCCCAAAAAGAGAGCCAGACACGCCCCGGACACGCCCGAGCAAGACTCCGCCCCTTCAGCAGCCACGGGGCCCAACGCCGACAAGAAACCCTCCGACCTTCCCAGCGTGGAGAAGCCAAGCGGAGGTGTGGAGAAAGAGCCCGAGAAGGTGAAAGAGAAGGCCCCGCCCCGACAGGAAGTGAGAGCGCCGGGCTCCGAGCCGGACTCGGACTCGGAGCGAGAGCTGGTGATCGACCTCGGTGAGGACGGCGGAGGACGAGAGAAGAAGAAGGCCAAGAGAGAGGCGGCGGCCCCGGCTAGCACCGCCCCTAAAGAGCCCGTTACCAGCAAAGCCGACGGTATTGTCGTTTTTATGATTTGCTTCGCTAGTTGAGATTTTACGAGCGCAATACGCGGTTCTTTTTTTTTTTTACATGATTTAGTGTTGGAGATATTACATGTGTCATTACTGAATACTTGCTCATCGTATTTACGCGAAAATAAGCACCCGAATTTCGAATTTCCGACGCTCAAAAACTTGGTAGGTGCTTATAATCGCCAATTTCAATATGCGCGTAAATAAAACATTTTTAGAAATTTCAAGTCAGGAACAATCACAAACAGTGAAATTTTCTTCTCTTCACACACACAGTTTACAATATTTCTATGTGTAGAGACCAAAATGTCTATAATTAGTCTGAAGTAGTCACCACAATAATCACCACAATATTATAGCAAAATTGTGCAAAAATAACACAGTTTAATCACAGTTTATTGTGTACTAATATTAATAAAAGCTGTGAATGACACCACGTACGCTCGCTAAACTCCTCCCACACTTCCTGGTCAAGCTGCTGCCAATCACATTCTCACCAGCCAATCAGAGTAAGTCCCGCCCTCTTGTGACTCTAGTGGAAAGTCTAAACGCATAAAACTGAAAACAAAAAATACTTTTTGAATGAAAATGTGAAGCCTGCGAGGGAAAACATGATTTTATAGACTAGTTATAACATTTATATTAGTGGCGGGTAAATGTTAAAGTGGCTTGCCATGTCTCACTCTTCTTCCACGTGTTACCTATTACTCTGAATTACAGAATGTCTCCTATCTTTGTTATAGCTTTAAATACGTAAATTAATTTGCTTGAAATTGTCTTTAAAATCTCAAAAAAAAAGTTTTCACTTTTTAAAAGTTTTCACCGTCGCCGCCAGCAATTCAGTCTCTCCAAACAAGAAAAACACTTGTTTTTTGCAAAATAAAAAAAAAAATTATTGTAGAAATAACTTTAATCACAGTTTATTATGTACTGATTTGTGCTGTCAAACGTTTACATTTTACATTACATTTTTTAGCTAGTTAATCGCACTTCCCCAACCAAATTAATCTCAATTAATCGCGATTAATCACAAATAATAATAATAATAATAATAATTTATTGTTAAGAAATATTAAGTATTAGCAAGTATTAATAACATGAACAAGAATAGAATCATGTAATATTGAATATTGAAGTGTAAAATGTAAATTAATGTAAACTCAACACAAAATAAACACTTGTTTAAACACTGTAATATACCATTTTGATTAAAGAAAACAATGGGTAAGCCGGTCATAATACTTAAAAAAGAAATAAGTAATTTTTTTGAGGAAATCTGTTTTTTTTAGACTAATTATAACATTTATATTAGTGGTGCAGGTATATGTGAATACGGCTTGCTATATCTCCCTCTTCTTCCCCGTGTTACCTATTACTCTGAATTATCGAATATCTCCTATCGTTGTTATAGCTTTAAATACGTAATTTAATTGCTTAAAATTGTCTCTAAAATTTCAATTTTTGAAATAAAAAAAAAAAAAACGGTTTTCACTTAGGGAAAACTCCCGCCGCCACCAGCAATTAATTCTCTCCAAACACGGAAAACACATTTTTTTTTTTTTAATTATAAAAAACTTGTAGAAAAATTGTGCAAAAATAACTTTAATCACAGTTTATTATGTACTAATATTAAAAAACCGGTGAATCGCTAAACCACGTTCGCTTGCTAAACTCCCGGTCAAGCAGCTGCCAGTCACATTCTCACCAGCCAATCACAGTAGGTCCCGCTCACTGGTGAATCTAGTGGCAAGTCCAAATGCATAAAACTGAAAACGAAAAAAAACTTTTCGAACAAAAACGTTTGAGCTGTAAATATGTAATTTAATTGCATGAAATTGTGTCTGAAATAAAATAAAATATATATATTTCCGCTTAGGGAAAACTCCCGCCGCCACCAACAATTCAGTCTCTCCAAATACGGAAAACACTTCCGCGCCAAAGGACGCGACCACACCCGCCATCAAGCCCTCGCCCGCCGCCCCCGCGCCAACCGCCCTCGCCTGTGCGCCACTCACCTCCAGCGTGGTGAAGAAACAGCGCCCCCTTCTGCCCAAGGAGAGCACACCGCCACAAAGACCCGCCCCCTGGACCCCGCCCGGAGGAAAGCTCCACCCCTCCTCACAGAAGTGGCACACGAGTAAAGCGCCGAAGCCGCAGGAGGAGAGCGACACGCCCGCCAACAACGCCAGCACACGCTACCAGACACGCCAGTCACTCAAGGGTGAGTGTGTGTGTGTGTGTGTGTGTGTACACATCAAGTCATCAGTCACACATGCAGGATGGAAGTTGTATGAATATGAGAGACACACACACACACACACACACATTCTCACACACACGGACACACATATTCACACACACACACACACATACATATTCGCACACCCACTCGCACACACATATTTGCAAACACACACACACACACAAATATTTGCACACTTTTGCACACCCACTCTTACACACACATTCACACATTCGCACACCCACTTACACACACATATTTGCAAACACTCACACACATTTGCACACCCACTCAGACACACACACTTATTCGCGCACAGACACTTATTCGCGCGCACACACACACACACACCCACACACACACACACACACACACACATATTTACACACACACACAGACACACACACATTTGCACACAGACACACACACATTTGCACACACACTCACACACTTACACACACACCCACACACATATTTACATGTCACATTTGCACATTCACACACCAACACACGCACACACTCATTATCGCACATCCACTCACACACGCACACACACCACACACACACACACACACACACACACACATATTTGCACACCCACTTTCAACAGCAACATTCTTTATGGGTTTTTACCATAACTTTTACACACAATGAAAAAAAGATCATAAAATGGATTGTCGGCCAATCAAAGGCCTATATAGCAAAAAATGCCTTGAAAACATTAACACAATGCAACAAATCCCCGTGACAGTGTTTGAAATCTATTTCTGTGTGTGTGTGTGTGTGTGTGTGTGTGTTGATCAGCTGTTCAGAAAGACTCGCCCGCTGTGTCTGTGGACTTCCTCAGTCCTCCTGCTTCTGCCGAGGTGGCGGCCGACATCGCCAAGTACACCACAAAGGTGAGTGCCACGCCCCCTCGTCACACGGCCAATCACGCGCCTCCTCACGCTTCTCGTGGTCCTTCACGCAGGTGATGGACGTGATCAAGGGCACGATGACGGAGATCTACAACGATCTGTCCAAGAGCACCACCGGAAACACCATCGCAGAGGTTTGGAGAATTATATTCTTATTAGAATTCATTACAATTATATTATTGTAATTAATTAATTACAAGTATGTTGTTAAATTGGTATAATGGTGCATTCATTCTCTTTGACGTATTTGTTGGATAACAAAATGAAATGTCTAAAAATGAAAGCGACTAGATTGCTTGTTTTAAAAAAAATAATTTAAGAAATAATTTCTTGACAAGCCAAAAAATCTGGAAATGAAACGATAAATCTTGCTTTTTTTCCTCGCACAAGATAAATTAACAAGCTTAGAATTAAGAGAGAAAAGAAGGAAATACGTCTCATTTCAATTTGGCCTACCAAGTAAAATTTTCTCGCACCATTGGCTGATAATTTTACTCGACTTTTTTTTACTCATTTTGTGTTTTATTTTCTCATTTTTTTCATGTGGACTTTTTTTTTCACCCATTTTGTGTTTTACTTTCTTGTTTTTTTCATGTGGAGTTTTTTTTTTTTACTCATTTTGTGTTTTAGTTATTTTTTTCATGTGTACTTTTTTTTTCACCCATTTTGTGTTTTATTTTCTTATTTTTTTTCATGTGGATTTTTTTGCAGTGTATTGAGAACGATGACCAGCAGTGAATTTTCACCGTACTGTAATTTCTTCATTGTAATTGTGTTCGCCTTTAGTAACAAGAATAATTTCGGACTTTTAATTAAGAACTCAAAATCAACAATGCTGAATCAGAAACAGCTATTCGTTTTCAATCTATTGAGAACAATGAGTTAAAATACATTGAGATGGAGATGTTTTTGATATCAACATGGATGAAACCAAAAAGTAGATGAGACCAAATTATTCTCCAAAAAATGCATTTGAAAAACTAAAAAAAAAAAAACCCACAAAACAAACGAGTAAAAAGGAGTTAAATAAAGTGAAATTATCTGCAGATGGGGTGAGAAATTTTTACTTGGAATGACAAATTAAAGCAAGACCTATTTTCTTGAACCATATTTTCTATTAATCTTTCACTCTTAATTCTATGCTAGTTCATTTATCTTGTGAGAAAAAAAGCAAGATTTATTGTTCAATTTCCAGATTTTTTTGGCTTGCAGCCTCACTGGTCAAACAAAAATGTAAAGGTTGCGAACGAAAATGAGGATGCAAACAAAACAATCGCAGAGATTTGTACAATTATATTTCGGTTGAATCAAGAAACCTCTGAATGTTTTTGCTTTTTTTTGGTGTAAAGAGGTGTTTTTCAGTAGCGTTGAGACCTTGTTTGTGGCTTTTGTCGTAGATCCGGCGATTGAGGATAGAGATCGAGAAGTTGCAGTGGCTCCATCAGCAGGAGCTTTCAGAAATGAAGCACAACCTCGGTAAGAGAAAAGATCCACGTGAAAAAACTACTTGATTTGAGTGTTTTTTTTCTTTCCTCATTTAAAATTCTCTGTCAATGGGGTGAGAAATATTTACTTATCAAGACACTTAAAACAAGACAAAAGATCTTGTTACACGGTAGATTTGTTTCTGCATTTCAGTTCTTGTTGTCATCGACGTTGATATAAAAAGCAGCTAGTTTCTTAAACTGAGAAATTGATCGTGTTCTTAAAATAAAATTTCACTTGACATTTCTGGTTCCAGGAAGTTCGGTGTTAAAACATAATGTCTACTTTGAAAAATGTCTCGATTTAGTGACTTAAATTCAAAGTTGATTTTTTTTTTACTCAACAGCTCGACAAAATATAAACTTGATTTAAATATTATCAAACTAAGCATTTCTTTCCAAGCAAGAAAATACAAGTGCTACATGTTTGTTCCTTCAGACAAAATAGAAGCTAAAAAGAGTCAGAAAGATCAAATGCAATTTCTTTGCAACATTGAGACATAATACACCACTGACACACACACACACACACACACACACACACACACACACACACA
>CM051495.1:4401532-4487713 GCA_028031935.1 Paedocypris micromegethes | reverse complement strand
TCTGACACTTATTATTTTTTTATTTGATTGTTTTTTTTTTTTACTATTTAATCGCACTTTCCCAACAGTATTAATCGTGAATAATTGCACAAAAAAAAACTAATTGTAATTTTCGATACTGAAGTGTAAAATTTCAAAATATGATGTTTACCATAAATCAACACAAAAATAAACACTTAATTATATTACAGTATTTAAATGAGTATACATAATATAATCATTATTATAATATTAATAATATCATATTTTCATGTTGAAGATGATTCCATAAAATACAATACAACCACACAATACAAGTGTGGCAAATATGTAAAGCTGGGGTGCTCACACTTTTTTGGTTCGCGATCAGCATAAAAAATGAACTAGTCAAAACGATCTACCTGCAATTATGATTAATATTTTTTTTTTTTATATTTAACCCTGAGAATTAGGTTGTCCAACAGCATATAACATATAACAACACGTATTACTTATTACTGTCTTGTACACACAATCCTTTTGCTCTATTAACGGATCCATCTGGCGACGTTTTAAAGTGGAACTCTCCGTCTAAAAGTGAAAACCAAAGAGTTTCCAACCGAAAGTAGGGGGGAAAAAAACTGCCACCTTGATTAACAGCGTTAAAAATAAACGACACAAATACGCATTTAAAATTGATCTCGTGCATTAACGCGTTAACTTTGACAGCCCCAATGCATAATAAAAGGCCCCCGGGGTCAAACTGACCCGCTAACATTACTGATGTTCCTCAGAAACGAGCAGAACAGAAGAGTTAAAGCAAAAAAATCAAAGCTGGTGTCAAGTTCTGCCCGTGGATCTCCGTTTTCTGAAAAAGTGCTCCATCCCGAGACTATTTTGAAAAAAAAAACAAAAAAAAAAGCAATTTCCCCCAGTTTTTTGAATCTTTGAATTTTTTTTTAGATTATTTTAGGATAGATTTAGGATTTAGATTAGAATTATATTTGGACATCCCTATCTTTTAAATTCATGACCTTTCCAATAAACGTCCCGATGTGCTCCGAACCGACATTTACCGTGTTTCTTATCTGTGTGTGTGTGTGTGTGTGTGTGTGTGTGTCAGAGCTGACGATGGCAGAGATGCGTCAGAGTCTGGAGCAGGAGCGTGAGCGGCTGGTGTCGGACGTGAAGAAGCAGATGGAGGTGGAGAAGCAGCAGGCGGTGGACGAGACCAAGAAGAAGCAGTGGTGTGCCAACTGCAAGAAGGAAGCCATCTTCTACTGCTGCTGGAACACCAGCTACTGCGACTACCCCTGCCAGCAAGCCCACTGGCCCGAGCACATGAAGTCCTGCACGCAGTCAGGTCAGCCGGCACACACACACACACACACACACACACACGTGTCATTTTAAGTGGCCCGCGAGAGATTAAAAGTTTTGAGTGTCTAAAAATAAACACCAAAAAATAAATTGACCAAAATCCTGGTCAATCCTTCATTAATGGAGTTATGTGTGTTTTCATTCGCTGACAAAATGTGTAAAGATTTGCGTTAGAGCAACAAGCCAACATAGGTTTTCTACACAACTGCAATAGTCACTTGATGAAGTTCTGATAAATAATGAGTCGTGTGGGACACCAGGCCATTTCAGGACCAGGGACGGTGCTCGCGAAAGCTGCAGGATGGCCAGGTGTCTCACAGTTGTTTCACATTAACGAGTAGTTGCGTTTATTTTACATTACATTGGATTACATGTAGTTGCATTTATAAGTTACATTTACATCCGGCCCCTTGAGGACAGACATTATGCTGATGTGGCCCTCTGTGAAAATGAGTTGGGGACTAAATGTAATCAAATGTAATGTAAAATAAATGTAACCACTCCTTAAATAATGGATTGTTCAATATTATTATAACCTTTTCAAGTGCAAATTGCAGATCAAAAGCGCATTCCCTTTCGCTTTTGCACGATTCCTCTGGTGATGAAAGTGTGAAACCGTGAAAGTGCTTGAAAAGCGCTTGAGTTTTACTTTTCTGAAACTGTAGGAACCCTGAATCCCAGAAACTGGGCTTGAAAGCAGGACACGCCCCCTGGTGGCCAACCAATCACAGACACACACACACACACACACACACACACACACACTTAGACCTCTGGACAGTTTTCCAGATTCTCCGTTTGCTTCTGGACCATGAACCAGAGAGTAAACTAATTCTAAATTAAACATTAACAATCATCTAAACAATATTTAGAATCTTGTGAAATGAAGCAATATGCTAGGCTCGAACGGAGTGTCCCAAATAGCTACAAAATTATATATAAAAATGAATTATTCAAACTTTTTGTTTTTTGATCGTCCAGCATTTAAACATAGAGATGGGGGAGTGGGAAGCATTCAAGGGAAATACAATAAAATGAAGATAAAGAATAGAAATTCAATACATTATTATTATAATTACCACAATAAATAAAATTATTATAATCAATAGTAAAAAAAGATAGTGAAGCAAACAACCTCCAAGAGGTTTTTTAACCCAGCGGTGGGCAGGTATTTTTTTTATTAGGTATTATTTTAGTCATATTTTATCTTTATTTTTAATGTATTTTACTTTTGTTTGGTTTTTTTTTATCTTTTTGTATTGTATTATTTTGCTACCATGTTTGTGAGCCGGACGATTGGAACAATACATTTCTTTGGTGTGCCATGTACACTGTGTATGTGACAAATAAACTTTGAATGTGATTTTGAGAAAATTATTACAATTATAAGTGTATAGTGTGTTGAGGGGCAGAGCAAAATTATTTTTGCTGCACAGAAGATCAACTTTCTGTGTCACTTCGTGACTGGCCACATCTTTCTCCATCTGATCTACAGGGCAACTCACAGTTCTGCATGACAACACGGTTTTTTTTTTTATTTAAATTTTTTTTAAATAATTGGAGAAATTGTTTAATTATTTTTCAGGCTTTTTGAATAAAGGCTTTTTGTTAAGGCTTTGTATAAATTCAGGGTCACCACAGACGTCTACCAGGAGATTTTAGAGAAGTTTATGCTTCTTTCCGCAACTTGATGGCGATGCTACTTTACTTTATTTTACTTATTCGCAGGCATTGATCGCATGCGACGTTCCGGTTTTCTGGAATTGTTGTATTAAAAAAATACTTAAGTATTCTTTCAAATATTTACTTGATTATTATCATTATGACAATATATCTTATCATCATTATGATTATTATTATTGAGTGGGTTTTTTTTTCCACTTTGAAACTTCTCCTTCTTGGCTTATTTGCTCTAATCATCATATAAAAAATATAGTGTTTCAGTTGACATACTTGTAACACCACACGACATGTTTATGCTACAAAGATACTTTGTAGTTCCAGTCAAATTGACCCGTGTTAAAAGTTTAGAAATAAAAAAAAATACTTAAAAGTAAAAAGATACTTAACTGTTTCTTATTAGTATAAACTTAACTATTCATTTCTTAACTACTATTTACTTACTACTATTTACTAAGTATTTTTTTCCACTTCGAAACTTCTCCTGCTTGTCTTATTTGGTGTAATTATCATATAATAAATGTAACCATTCAGTTCACATATTTGTAAAAAATATATATATATATATATATAAAAAATACTTGAGTATTTTCTTTTCACTTTGAAACTTCTCCTGCTTGTCTTAGTTAGTGTAATCTACATATAAACAATAAAGTGTTTCAGTTGACATATTAGTAACAACACGCTACATGTTTTTGTCACAAAGATAATGTTCAGGTCAATTTGACCCTTGAAATGTTCCCTTGACAAAATAAAAGCTAAAAAGAGTCAGAAAGATCAAATACTATTTGTTTCTCTGCATCAAAGAGACATAATACACACACACTTTTTTTGGTTTCTGACTCTCATATGCATAATAAAGGTCCCCGGGGTCATATTGACCCGTGATCACTATTGACGTTCCTCTGAAGCAGCACCTGAGGGTTAAAGTGAGAAGATTGGATGGCGTGTCTCCTCCTCATCCTCACTGCGGCGTTACGCTTGTGTTTTCCAGCCTCGGCACCACAGCCAGAGACTGAAGCGGAAAGTGGTTCAGACGCCGGAAAACCCGTAGGCCATTCGCCCAAAACACAGACATCGGAAGATAGGGCGTCGCCCGCCATCAGAGGAAGCCCCTCGTCCACAGACAACACTAAAGCCAGCGCCACGCCCGCTGTCTCCTAACCCACCCCAACATGTGCCATTCAGAAGTGGATTGACTCTTATTTTGTAAACGCGTGTGTCACTTCCTGTTTCACTACGACTGCAGCGGTCCATCAGACTTTCTAATGCAAAGACAAAAACAATGTTTTGGTATAAAAATATGCAACTGTAATACTTTTGTCCTGTTTTTATATATATATATATATAGATATATATATATATGCATATTCACTTTTGTAAACTTTCATGCGTCTGGTCCAAATGTGAACGGTGCACTTAGAAGTGCCTGCGGAATGGCGAGCTCACTTCCTGCGAGAGGTGAACGAAGAACGTGTGTTTTGCGCAAAATGAATGATGGTGTCGTCGTGAGATTTGTCTTATCGGTAAAAGATTTCTGACACAGAATATCGATACTTGCTAAATTTAAACAGCACGTGTAAAAATTACTGTGGGCATGTTTGAAACTTTCCTGTAATGTGGTTCACCTTGTTTACATACTGTAAATAAATAAATGAATAAAAAAAAAGCATACGCAAAGACGATATCCGTTAGAGAAACAAAATAAAAGTCACCTGTGAGACGCAAGCATGCGCGTATACGCACTTTGTTTGAATGCGTTCGTGATGAGCAGAGCGTTTTAACACGTCTCGTGTATCGATCGAGGCGTTTTCGCCTTTTACGCAAAATACTGAGTGAAATGGAATCCCGTTTATTGAAAATCCAAGAACCGATTCCATACCAGCATGTTGGTCATAAAAAGCATGTTGGTAAACGCACTCTCTAAATGCATAGTTGAAAAATGTGAATTTACTTCAAGAAAACGGCCACTTAAAAATTAGTTGGTTAAATAATGAAGCGTTTCCTGGGACTTTTATTATCTACGCACTGTGACGTAATGACGTGAGACGACCAAAGAACAAACCGACGCATGATCTGAGAGAAAGAGGCGCCGGCGAGCAAGAGGTAAAACTCGACACGAAATGTGCCTTTTCTTTTCGCCTTTTTACGAACAATTTGCGCGTCACGTCACACGTGCGTGACAGGCGAGACGTTAGTGTAAGTGTCGCGCACTCTGCGTGAAGAGTTTTCCTCAGGAATGGCTTTTTAGCCGAGCGTTAGCCCAGCTCGCTAACGGAAGCTGCGGGTGTTTCGCGGGACAAAGTGTTTCCGGCTCGTGTGGTTTTTCCCTCCACGTTCCGCCGAGTGTAACGCGCGTTTACGTGTGGAGTAACGCGTGAGTAGACGCGGGCTTTTGTCGTGGAGCGCGTTCGTTAGCTCGGACAGGAAGGCGAGGCCTGGATGTGGATGAACAGCTGAGGCGGTTTTCCTCTCGGCCGCGTCTCAACCCCTCCCTCGCCCCCTACCTGGGCAGCACCGGTCTGGCCGTGCACGCGCACGTTAAGGGCGTAGTGTGCTGCCTAACTAGGGCGCGGGTGGTGATTTGGAATTACTCCGGTTTACCCATTGCGGGCGATGTCGTATATTTGCGTTGATTTTAGAACTTTAGATCGGTTATTATTCTCGAATTTAAACAAGTGTTCGGAATGTGTAACATTAATAGTACATTAAGTACAATATTACAAGTTTTAGTAATTGCGTGACATTATTTTTTCGCGGGGAAGGTTTTTTTTTTCTGTCCTTCTGTTGTGTTGACATCTAACACATCTGTATTTAGAGTAAATATACATTTTTCATCTTGTGAATATTTCTGATTTATCTGTTGATGTCACACAATTAAGGCTTTGACAAATTTTCCGCCGCTTACGAGTAATTTGTGCGACTTTTATAACGTGCACATACGAAAAGAATTGCACGTAAAAAATGAGGGGGGAAAAGCTTTGGTGTGTTAAACGCGCGATCAATATTAGCTTTAATGTGCTTGTGAGGAAGCGTCAATCATTAATCCAGAGAAATAAATAATAATAGATTTTAACATATTTCATTCATAAGTATGATATCAAAGTGCCACGATCGTAAAAATCACGATGATGTCATTGTCATTCCAGCTAAATTAAGTTGTGTGATTGGAGCAGTGTTTAAGAAAGATCGTGCTGGAGAAAAACGTCATTTAATCCTTTATTAAAAAGTGAGTGTGGTCATCACATATTGATACACTGTGGTGTATCAATGTGTTCACTAGGGACCGTAAAATAGTGTTCTGCATTTAATCACTTAGTAAATTTAAATTAAATCGGTAAAAATTACTAAATTTTTCTCCCCAATTCAGATTTTTTTTTGTTCGTTGCATTTGGGAGGCAGCCCTTACTTTGATTGGCTGGTGAGATTGTGATTGACAGCCATAATGTTAATATAAGTACACAATAAACTGTGATTAGTGTTAATTTAGCACACTACTGATAAATTATTGTGGTGGCAGACTACTTCAGAATAATAAACAAAATTTGAAATACTGTCTTATGAAACCGTGTATGTGCACAGATCAGAAATAATTATTAGTTAAAATGATGATAAAATGATCCGTTTGTTTTAAAAACGTACAACTCCGTGCTGACTAGAATTTAGCGATCAAGCTGCTCCGATTCTGAATGCTTACTAAACTCCGCCCCCACTTCCTGGTCAAGCAGCTGCCAATCACATTCTCACCAGCCAATCAGAGTAAAAGCCGCCTCTCACCTGAAGCTAGTGCCAGACCTCCAGAGGCAAAAATAAAACTGAAAGGAATTAAAAAAGAACGAACATGTGACAACAAAAGTGAAAAATCAAAAAACAAATGTGAATGTGAAGCAGTTTTGTTCGTTTATTATTAGAAATTTGCGTCAGATATTTTTGGCACTCGTGTGATTCCGCACAGATCCATGTTTCAAAGTTGACAGACTTTCTCTCTCACTCTCCTCGAGGCAGTGTTAATTTTTGACAAAGATTTTTTATTTAGTTGTAGTCATAGTCTTTTGACTAAAACTCAGTTTAGTTTTAGTCCCAATTTAGTCAACTTAATTTTTTTTAGTTTTAGTCTAATTTTAGTCGACTACCACAACATTTTAGTCAACTAAATTACAGAATAAATTTAGTCAACAAAAATATAGGTGCTATATATTTATATATAGCTATATGTTTACTAAAGTTGCTATGTCTAAGAAATCTGAATACCTAGTTAACTGTTAACATAAAAAATACATACAAAGATCTTATTTGGAAAAACATTTATATGTTAAATGTATTCTCATAAATGAAATCTCAAAATAAAACAAAAAAAAAACATAAAGAAGTTTCAATCTGCAGATGGAGCTTTGTTTCTGCCCGTGATTGTTGATTCACATTTACATTAGTTTAGTTTTTATTCGTTGACGGAGGTGTCAATAAATGTAGTTTTCGTTCCAGAGCGGGAGTTTTTATATCGTTTCGTTTTCGTCAGGGAAAATGTGAAAATATTTCGTCGACGTAATTAGCACTTGAGGTCAACCGATGGTTTGTGTGGTTCCAGGACATGGCTGTAAACGTATATTCCACCTCGGTGACCAGCGACAATCTCAGTCGCCACGACATGCTGGCCTGGATCAACGAGTCTCTGCAGATGAACTTCACCAAGATCGAGCTGCTGTGCTCAGGTGAGTCCGTCTGAAGCGCCGCGTCCTCGCCGCGTGGCTCTCAAGGTGGCGCTGTTCTTCTTCAGGTGCTGCGTACTGTCAGTTCATGGACATGCTGTTCCCCGGCTGCGTCCCGCTGAAGAAAGTCAAGTTCGGAGCCAAGCTCGAGCACGAATACATACACAACTTCAAAATCTTGCAGGCGGCTTTTAAAAGGATGGCAGTCGATAAGGTAACTTCTGTTGTTGTTGTTGTTGTTGTTGTTTGCCTAAGCATTCCAGCTGGTCGAGTCGAGTGACAGAAAAAAAATGATTTGTCTTTTTTGGGAATGGTCTGATTTACTGGAAACATCTGTGTCCGATTATTGATTACCCTTAGGAGGAAAGTAATTATGGGTGTAAAGTTGTGACATTATGGAACGTATTAATTACTATTGAATTAATGATTAATAATTATTCACTCTATTTGCGTCATGAATTACTTTAACCCAATAGCTGAAAGCAGCAGTTGTGGGGTTTATTTATATAGCGCTTTTCTTAGTCCCAGACCAACGCAAAGCTGATATGCGGAATTACGGGGAAAAAAAAGTACCTAAAAAAACGGAGTAATCTCCATTGTTCATATGTGTTCAAAATTAGAGAAAAAAAAAGAATCAATTAAAAAGAAAAATATCCATCGTTCAACTGTTTTCGAAACGAGGGCTATGACCAGCTTTTAATGTAGTTGTAGTCATAGTCTTTTGACTAAAACTCTCTTTAGTTTTAGTCCCAATTTAGTCGACTTAATTTTTTTTTAGTTTTAGTTTAATTTTAGTCAACTAAATACCACAACATTTTAGTCGTTTACATTACAAAATAGATTTAGTCAACAGAAATGTACGTGCTATATATTCTAAATGTTTACTTTTTTTAAGTTGCTACATCTAAGAAATCAGAATGTAGTTAGTAGATGTAGTTAATTATGAACATATACAATATATGCAAAGATCTTACTTGTTTGGAAAAACATTACTTGTTCTTGAACTTATTTTTATGAACTTTTCTTTCAATCCAAATAAATTTATTCTCCTAAATGAAACCTCAACAGAGAGGAAATTAAATACAGTAAAATAAAAAGAATTATAATTGCATCAGGTTTATAAGTAACAAATGAACAGACAAGGTGAATAAAGCAGTGTGATCATCAGATGGCGCTTCAGGTGTGTTGTGTTTCTGCTGGTGATTGTTGCTTCACACGCGGCTACAGATAGTTTTTCTAAGGTGGCGTTGAATGTGAAACGAATCCATATATCTGAGCGTTTGTTCCTGCGGGAGAAGACGTTATTGAAGACGCTCGCCTCTATAACCAGCTCACCGCGCTTTTCCTGCAGCTGAAACACTCTGTGTCCTGATTGGTTCTCTTTGCGTTTGACCCCGCCTTTCTCCACAAGCTCGCATTATGATTGGACGTCGTCACGAAAGGCGTTTTTGTTTCCTTATTATCCGTTGACGAAAGTGTCAATAAATGTAGTTATAGTTTTCGTCCCTGAGCGAGAGTTTTCATATAGTTCTCGTTTCGTTTTTGTCAAAAGTGTCGTTGACCAAGGCGATAAGGAAAATATTTCGTCAACAAAATTAACACATAGGAAAACAAACCCTCTCATCATTCCTGCGTCTTCTCTTTTCCAGATTATCCCCGTCGACAAACTAGTCAAAGGCAAGTTCCAAGACAACTTTGAGTTTGTCCAGTGGTTCAAGAAGTTCTTTGACGCCAACTACGACGGGAAAGAGTACGACCCGGTGGAGGCGCGGCAGGGCCAGGACGCCATGGCCCCGCCCAACCCCTCCATGCCCGTCCTCAGCAAGCCCAAGAAGATCTTAAACGCAGGTCAGTCACACGCCCGACCCCGGTGACCCCAGCGCTTTGACCCGCCCACTACTCGTCCACTCCAGAGCCGCCATCAGACCATCCTGCCAAACCCGCTGCTGTCATCGGTACGAGCCTCGGCGTCCCATCGGGCACTTGAGTGGAAAGTGGAATTTTGGGATTAGTGTCAAAAATAAAATGTCACAATGTCACAGAATTTTGTAAGAAACGAACGAACATAAATTTTGAAAAAACGAACGAAAATGCTTCACATTTACGCATGCGCTTAATATTTTTCGCTTGCAATTACGTTCGGGTTTTTTTTTTTGTTCGCTTGACGTTTTAGTTTGAAACGGTTTTTTTTTCGCTTCAGGTTTTTCGTTCGCTTTTTTTTTTTTGCGTTTGTATTTTTGTCCCAAGCCTCGTGTGCTCTGGTTGGCTGGTGAGACGGCTGCATTTACGGTGAGATTGTGATCGACTGGAAGAGGGGGAGGAGTTAAGAGAGCGCTGATTTTTACAAAATGTACGTTTGATATTTTTGACACTAATCTGATTCCACACGCTTGAGGGGCGGAGAAACGCATCTTTCCTTGGCACCGGGTGTCTTGTGGGTGTCACTTGGGTTTTCATCTTGGTCTCGGTGGCAATATTTACTAGTTTTCATTGTCAACACAACCACCCGCACGGAAAGTTCCAGACTCCAACGCCGCGTGCAATTTACTGTAGAGGGAATAAATACGACGCCCAGGTAGGTGTGGGCGGTGAAGCGGTAATAACATGATAACTGGTGTTGAGTTGTGCCGCGATATGGATTTTTCTGGATCGAGACGTCACACACTCATGAATTTAAGTTTTATACGTGTAAAAAGTCCCTCCAGGATTTCGCGATTGCGCAATCACGCCAATTCAAGCGAATTCAGTGAAACTCTGCAATTTATTTGCGACCTTATTTGCGACATTCAATCACCGCAGATTTACCGCGGATTCGACCAATCCGTTTGGTCACAGCAGCAGCATTGTTATCGAACAGAAGGTCTTCATTATAGTGATGGGAAGTCCGGCTCTTGTCATAGATTCCGCTCTTTTGCCTCGTTTAACTATTTCAAACACACCATGTGATCTCAAACCCGCAGTTCGTTTCACCGCGCACACGCTAAAGTTTCCCTACCATCCATTGCCGTATATAATGCAAAAGCAGCGTTTTTCAAGACTGAAGTAACGACACACTTCACTATTAAACTAATAATCTGATCATCCGATTAAAATTGTTTCACAAGATCATTTGAATAAAATTGATCATTTTTACTTGAAGTCCATTACACTCTAACCATATATGTGTACTGTATCTGAATAAAGTTGTATAATAAAATGATTAGAAGTTATTGTAACAATTTAGGATATGTTTATGGGCGGGACCGCTAAGAAGGCAGAACATGACGTGATTGTTTAATGCGCACGGGTTAGATAAAATGAAAACAATTAGGAAGTTAGGAAAAAAGTTTCAAAAAAATGATAGAACACCTGCTTTACTGATGAGTTACTCTGTTTCTGATAAGTAATTTTTTTTTAATGTAACGATTAAAATTCGTTACATTAAAATTGGTAATTTTGTTAAGAGGGAAGCGTGAAGTTCCTGTGTCTTATTTTATTTTATCAAAGTCGTTTGTAAACGTTTGTTTCACGCAACATTTGGATTCAGACTCGCGCACGAGAGGGAGAGTACGAAAGAAAGCGTGACAACGTAAACTCTCTTTCTGTCTCTTTCATCCCTGTCTCTCTCTCCGTTTCTGCCTAATAGTTACAATACCGATTTTGTGTACAAATAATGTAATTAAGGTCTACTAAAATGACCCCTCCCCATTCCCAATAAGGCCCGGTCAAAGTAAACACAAGCCAAACATGTACAGAAATACGTAGGCGTGGATTCAGTTTGTTGGGGTGAGAGTGGAAGGGGGCGGGGCTTATCTGGGTGTGGGCAGTTAAAAGTGGAGTGTAAATGTTAAACGAGCTATGTGATTGGTTGACCTTCAGATCCAGAAGATGGAAGGATGGAATTACCGTTACACCAAGAAAAAAAATCAAAGATAGCGGAATTTTCCTGGTTGCAGGTTATAAGTGAAGTGAGCGTTTCACTCGCCAAACATATTCGATTTGGCCACGGAGGCACAGCCACACAAGACTGAAAGGTTGGCGTGTGTTGTTGGTCTACACCATGAGAAGCTTGTAATATTCAGAGGTGGTGTTTGAGGCTTGAGTTGATAATTAGGGCTGTCAAAGTTAACGCGTTAACTCGTGCAATTAATTAAATTTGTTTAATCGCGTCAATTTTATTTTAACGCCATTAATCGCTCTTTCGGTTTTCCGGCACTTCGGGTTTTACGGTATTTCCGGGTTTTCTTTCCGGGTTTCCGAGTTTCATTTTAAAACCATTAATTATTATGTGTACATTTTTTTTTTTTGTCGGGCTTTTGTTCCTTTAAATGTGTGATCCTTTAAATTAAAAATGTGTGATCTTTTAAACAAGTGTTTATTTTGTGTTGAGTTTACATTAATTTACATTTTACACTTCAATATACAATATTACAAGATTCTATACTTGTTCATGACATTATTGTTAATACTAAAGAATTATTAATAATAAATTATTTTTTTATTTTCATTAATCACGATTAATTTGGTTGGGGACGTGCGATTAACCATTTTTAAAAATGCAAAAGTTTGACAGCACTAGTAATAACACTGAGTTGTAATAGATATTAAGCCATTGTGATTTGTTTCTCATCAGCGCCACAAAGAGCCGCTGTCGCCAAGGTAACACCAAAGATGGCACCCGGTTCGGCGCGGAGGCCCGGTGCTGGTGGCGATGACGAGAGGGCGGAGCTAATCCAAGAGGTGGGGCTTTCACGCCAAACCACTCCCTCAATCTCTCGGTTTCGCCACGCCCAGTAACTCTGGCCTTCTAATGTCCCAGCTCAACATCCTCAAGGCCACGATTCAGGACATGGAGAAGGAGCGGGACTTTTATTTCGGCAAGCTGAGGAACATCGAGCTGATCTGCCAAGAGAAGGAGGGGGAGGGAGACCCCACCCTGCAGAGGATCGTGGACATTCTCTACGCCACAGATGTGAGTTCTTGCTCTTCGTAAGCGTGTGTTGCTCATATTGCTCTCATTCCGAAATGTATTTGTTCCGAGATCAAATGCCGTAAACGTAAAAAAACGCACCCCTTTTTTCGGATTTTCACGACTCAGTTGGTGCCTATAATCGCCGATTTCAAATATGCGCGTAAATATAAGGCCCCATTTTTCTGTATTTCAGGTCAGGAACAATCACAAAAAAACAAACACGTGGTCTTTATGCAGCGGCGCGTGTGCGTCTATATAACGTTAAACAATAGTGCGTAGACAGACGTGCTACAGTAGAAGCTTTTATTAGCTCAATAACAGAAATAAAGACACATTAGACACGCCCCCGACACTTAACACAGACTAAATAACACTGGAAGAAGTAAGATTAAACTAAACACTGTACAATAATTTACATTACAACAGAGACTACAAACCATGACTGGTTAGCTTAGCTTAGCACAACCAGCTACAAACAAGTCTAATGTGTCATCGCAGAAAGAGTCAAAACCGTGGAAAATTAAGAACACGGGCAAGAAGATAAAAAAAATCCAAGGAACAGACACAATCAAAACACTGGGTCACTGCACAGGGGATAATAATCCTTCGCTTCAATTCTCTTTCCACGCGACGTCGGATAAACAGAGTGGACTGGAGAGCAAAGGATCTTGGGAAATGAAGTCCTGACCACTAGAATCGATCTATTTTTCAAATATAACAATATCGAAATGATACGAGTCACAAGTTACGTTTGTTAAATAAAGAAAACAATTGTATTTTAAGAGAACATTACATTATTGAACTAGTTATTATTGAACTAACTGAATTGAACCTGAAACGTTAATAAAAAAACATTTTTGCCTGAAAAATCAGGGTGGTGCTTATATTTGTGTGAATACAGTTTCGGTCGGCAAAAATTCCGTTAGCTGAGGCGCATTTTACACACTATCCATCTAATCCATCAAGTGAGTAAACTTCAAAAATCCTAATGTCTCAGCGCCAGTTTCATGATGAGTCTTTGGCACAAAAATTGTTTTGCGCGTCAACAAAACTACAATCTGACGTGTGTGTGTGTGTGTGTCGCCGTTTCAGGAGGGATTCGTCATTCCGGACGCCGAGTCGGAGGAGCAGGAGGAGTTCTAACGCCGGCAAAGCCCCGCCCTCACCACGCCATCACTTCCTGTCCCGCCCCCTCTCGCATTTCACATTCGGACGTTCGAATCATCGCGTCAGCCAAATCACACAAGACGCGCGTCACGATGATCGTTTGTCCCGCGGAGACGGTCCTCGATGTTCTGATCGCGACCGTGCCTTATTCAGACTGCTCTCGGCCGCTTCCGTCTGCCTCGTTTTTTTATGCGTTTATTCTTTTTAAAGCCTGGGTGCGGCCACGCCCACACAAACACTGCCCCGCTTTTTTCTACCTGTTTTTACTGCTTTATATTTAATGCGTTTTTTCTATCTTTTCACTCTCGTGGCAAACGTTTGTACTTCGGATTAAAGTTTTTTTTTTTTTTTTTTCCTCGTCGGAACTTTTCCGTTCGTTTTCTTTGCGCGACGGCGTTTCCACGCGGGCGCGAAAAACGCGGAGGATTCGCGTTTCACCGAATGAGCGTATAATCGTTGCGTTTCGGATGAAGGCGGAGCTCTGGGCTTCTCGCGTGGTGGTGGGCGGAGTCGTGGAGCTGTTGGGTCTCCGGCGGCGGGAAAACGTGGTTGTGGTTGTGATGGAGAAGTGGAGGAAGCTCTTTTCTCTCTCTCTGTCTGTGTGTGTGTGTTGTACAATAAAAGTGTTGTCGTGTCGTTGTGCGACTGTGGTTATTCCCGCATGGACGCGTGTGCGATGTTGCTTGCGATAAACCAGATGGATTGGTTGTGAGACGGTGGCAGGACGAGGCGTGTGGTTCTCCAGCGGCCTCTAGGTGGCAGTGTTTGCTCATGATTGTGTTACTTTTGTCTGTTCTTGTCTTGTTTTTCCTAAATAAAGGGATGAAATGGCATCAAAAATGTCATTATTGCGAGTGGGGGGTTTTGTTGAAGTTCAGTTTTTTATTGTCGTGTGAAGGGTTGTGACCTGTGGGGTCAGAGGTCGTGGGCCTTAGGTGAACTCGCGAACAGCGGTTTTCTCGCGGTTAAACAGATGTTTTATGTTTGTGCTTCAAACGCCGGCGTCGTTGCTTCAGGCTAAATGCTAGAATGGCGATTGCTCAACAATAGTTTAAAAAAAAGTAGGCAGATTAAAGGGAATGACATTTGCTGAGCTAAAGCAGTTTATTTAAAAAGCGATTACAATCAGTGTGTTATTTATTTTTATTTTTTTTTAAATCTTATCATATTCCAAAAAACTATTTGTCCACCCCTGACACTACCGGTGTATGCAAAAAAAATATTAACAGTGTTGGGTAAGATACTTAAAAAAAAAAACAAGTAACTAATTATTAATATTAATATACAAAATAATATTAGCTGTGTTGGGCAAGATGCTTTAAGTAACTAATTATTAATTATTTTACAATTTTGTAATTAAATTACATTTCCAATTACTGTGTCTGAAAAGTAACTTAACTGCCGAATAAGTAACTAAATACTACTTAAGATTCCTATAAACCTAAGCATAAATCATTTCAAAACATTCCAGTAAAGCATAAAATAGTCTAATATTTTAGCTTTCTGCTAAAGCTAATTAGCTTTCTGCTAAAGCTTTCTGCTGTAGCATCAACTTTATTACTATAATAATTTGAATAGAACCGAGTCAGTGCTCAAGCTATTAACAGCGGCCGACAGTTTTCTCCACAGGAAACGTCTCACAAATTACTGTAATGTCCCTATCTGTGTGTTTCAGAACAGCAAAGTGACAAATATATGATGTATTGATACACTGTAAAATATTTAAACTCTCTGAATATCATTATTAAATTGTAACACCACTACATTGCAAGTAACTAATTAAACTACCTAAAAATGAACAGTAATCCGTTACTTTTTTTTTAAGTGTGAACATTTTAATTACAGTAATGTCACACTGTGCTTTGTAGAATGGCCAATGACAGCTGAAGAGTCTGCGAATCTGTTCAGTTTTTACAATTTAGGGAATAAACTGCAGACTTCACAATTTAGTTTATCAACTTCACAAGTTTCTTCGCCGCTGAAAGTTGCTCAGTACTGCTACTTCCACTTCTGGCCACTAGAGGGGGATTTCACACAGCAGCAGACACACTTTTCATTCACAGATTAGATTAGACTACACAAACCTCTATTTGTCCCACAAATGAAAATTTTACAATTTAGATTATAACTACAGTGTGGATTAAAGTGGGGACATTGTGTTACTTTGACGCACAGTGTTTGGGTTAGTTAGCAGTAGCCAACCTTTAATGTTGCGCACACACACACACACACACTACAGATGAGAAAAGACTCATAAAAACTACATTTGAGTAAGCTAGGTCAGGTACCAACTGTGTGTGTACAGGCACTATCCAAAGTGGGGCCCAATCGCTATGTTTTTCATTTTTATAGTTCCTTGTGGGGACTTTGTCAGAGATTTGGTTAAGGTTAGAGAGAGTGTGTGTGTGTGTGTGTGTGTGTGTGTAGTGTAGTGTACAGTCATTATACAAAGTGGGGTCCCAGTCGCTATGTTTTTAAACTATGGTCCCTTGTGGGGACTTTGTCTGGGCTCCACATCTTTGTATTTGAGGGTGAAGATGGGATTTTAGCTTTTCAAAGGTTTGTTTAAAGTTAGAGTGTGTGTGTGTGTGTGTGTACGTGTGTACAGTATGTACAAATTGGGGTCCCAATCACTGTTTTTAAACTCTATGGTTTCTGGTGGGGACTTTGTCTGGGCTCCACATCTTTGAGGCGTATTTGAGGGTGCAGATGGGATTTTAGCTTTTTCAAAGGTTTGTTTAAGGTTAGTGTGTGTGTGTGTGTGTGTGTGTGTGTGTGTGTGTGTGTGTTGTGTGAGTATGTGTGTACAGTATGTTCAAATTGGGGCCCAATCACTGTTTTTAACTCAATGGTTTCTTGTGGGGACTTTGTCTGGGCTCCTCATCATTGACGCGTGTTTGAGGGTGAAGACGGGATTTGATCTTTTTAAGAGGTTTGTTTAGTGTGTGTGTGTGTGTGTGTGTGTGTAGAGGCATTGTACAAAGTGGGGTCCCAATTGTTGTTTTTAAACTATGGTTCCTTGTGGGGACTTTGTTTAATGTTACAGAATTTTGTATAAGGTTAGAGTGTGTGTGTGTGTGTGTTGGGGGCTTTTTCCAGCATTCTCCGTGTTTCAGAAGGTCTTTTGCGCGTGAGGTAAACGCCTGAGCGCTCGCCTATAGACCTCCGGCCTTTTGTCCTCCTCCTCTGGTCTTTTCTCACCAGCGTTTGTTCAGGAGGTGTGAGGAACCTGTCGAGACTCGCCGTGGCTGGAGGATCTAGTGCCTGCGGGATATTTATACCTCAGACTCGTATTATTCGGATTACGCGCATTGTTCGGAACAATAGCTGGGATTTGCTCTTCGCTAAAAATACACGTTTGAGCAGCGACGCACTCGCGTCTACAATCCACACGGGAATTAAACATCGAACGTAAACCGTGTTTAAATCTCGCTCGACTGACGACGTGAAGATTTGTGATTCTCACACACGTGAAGAGCAGGATGCACAGAGGCTTTTATTTTGTATTACAGGTGTTGAAGTGGCGCTGTAATTACCGTCGTGTGGATTGAAGGCTCTGAAAGATCCGCCAGGTGTTTCTCTCGCGGTGGGAAGAGGAAACCTACACACTCACACACTCTCACACACACACACACTTATACATTTCTTGGCCTAAATTCAGTGCGAGTAAATTAAGTTCTTTTAAAATTTGATACGTTATGACTTTTACTCAAGTCTTCTTAGAATTTGTAATGGAGTAGTTTTTACAGTAAGGTAACTGTACTTTTACTCAAGTCTTCTTAGAATTGGTGACTTGTAATGGAGTAGTTTTTACAGTAAGAGCACCGTACATTAACTCAAGTTGTCTTAGAATTGGTGACTTGTAACTAGTAATGGAGTAGTTTTTACAGTAAGGTAACTGTACTTTTACTCAAGTGTGGTTTACATCCACTCTAATGCTTATTTGGCAACAAACGGTTTCACTGTGGTGCAGCTTTGCCAGTCTCGCTTGAGGACGATATCCAGGGCTTATTCAAAGCGCTTTTCCATTTCTGGGTCACAGGGAGCCAATCACAGCCAGCGTGAGACTTCAGCTCCTGACTGGTCGTGTCTGATCACGCCTCACCACCACATCACACTCGCTCCGGAGACACAACACCACATTCTTCATCACAGACACTCGTCCTCAAAGCTGAAAACCTTCTCGCCAAATACTCATCACCAAAAACCACACTTGAGTAAAAGTACGGTTACCTTACTGTAAAAACAAGTTACAAGTCAAAGATGTCTAAAGTCTAAGAAAACTTGAGTAAAAGTTGTACCAAATTTTATACAAACTTAATATACTTGTACTGACTTTAGGCCAAGAAATGTGGAAAAACTACATTTCTGAGGTTTTATTTCCTGGTCACTCACTACATTTGAAGAGAAAATATTGCTGTACGCGTCATTTCCTAAATGTAGTAAAATACAATTCATTATTTGAATTTATTCACGTCACGGTCTCAAAACGCTGAAACCGTCTAAAACAACTGAATTCTAGTGGATCATGTTTGAGCAGGAAGAATATTGAGAGAAGAGGATTTATGCTGCAGGTTTTGTGAATAAATAATGGAACGGAAACATTTTTTTTTGTTGCGGAGATTAATATTTTTACGTTGAGAATCGACATTGAAGCCTTCTGTTGTTTCTTTAGATTTATTTAAGACTTTTAAAACCATTTTATTCCACACATTTTATAATTATTACGAGGAAAAAAAAGAAAGAATGGACAGAGCAAAAAAAGCAAAAAAAAAAAAAATGAAAAAGAAAAGAAAAGATGAAGGGAGGAAGAAGAAAGAGTAAAGAAAAAATAAAGAAAGAATGGATGGAGCAAGGAAAGCAAAAAACAGTAAAAAGAAGAAATTGTGGAGGGAGAAAAAAGAAAGAAAGAAGGACTGGACAGAGAAAAGAAAGCAAGAATAAAAAGAGTACAAAAGATGGAGGGAGAAGAAAGAAAATATGAAGAGAGAATGCACTGAGCAAGGAAAGCAAGACAAAAGTTAAAAGATGTAAAGATGGAAGAAGGAAAAAAAAGACAGAAAGAAGGAAATAAACAAAGAATGGATGGAGCAAAGAAACAAGAAAGTTAAAAAGAAGAGAAGATGGGAGGGGGAGAAGAAAGAATGAAAAAAAGTACAGAGCAAGGAAAGCAAGAAAAAAGTAAAAAGAATAAAAAATAGAGGGACAAATAAAAAGAAAGAAGGAAAGAAATAAAGAATGGACGAAGCAAAGAAAGCAAGGAAAAAGTAAAAGGATGCAAAAATAGGGAGAAAAAAGAAGGAAAGAAAGCAAATAAAAAGATTTAAAAAAATGGAGAGAGAAAATCAAAAAAGAAAGAATGGACGGAGCAAAAATAGCAAGAAAAAAAGTTTAAAAATAAAAAAGAAGAAGAAGAAAAGATGAAAGGCATCTGCCAAGACAAAGCAAGCTTGATGTGAAATGTGAACATCTCTTCCTCCTCTGTCACTCTCTTAACAACATCCTTCTCTTCTCTTCTCTTCTCTTTCATCTCCCTCCGTGAAGAAAGCGCGTGACAGCAGGACTCCGCCTCCTTTATTCCTCTGTTGTGTCCATCTCTCGCTTCCGGAGTCTTTGAGCTGGTTTGTCTTCAGACGTCCCGAGTCAAACGTGGGCTTGACCTCTGAGAGCAAAGGTCAGGAGGTGGACACGTGCTTGACCTCCGCCTCAGAAACACACACAAGTGAAAAGCCAATGCTCGTCCGGGACCGAAATGACTAGAGTAAATATTGAATGGAGTAAAAATAGAGGGAGAAGATCAAATGAAAAAAAGAAGGAAAAAAGAATGAACGCAGCAAGGAAACAAGAAAAAAGCAAATAGATGGAGGAGGAGAGAAGTAAGATAGAATGAAAGAAAGAAAAGACGGAGCAAGGAAAGCAAGAAAAAAGGAAATAGAAGAGAAGATGGAGGGAGGGAATGAAAAAAAAATAAGAAACAATGGACAGAGCAAAGAAAAGCAGGAATAAAGTAAAAAGATGTGAAGATGGAGGGAGAATAAAGAAAAAAGAAGGAAAGAAAGAAAGGACAGAGCAAAGAAAGCAAGAAAAAAGTAAAATGATGCAAAGATGGGTGGAGGGAAAAAAGGAAGAAACAATGGACAGAGCAAAGAAAAACAGGAATAAAGTAAAAAGATGTGAAGATGGAGGGAGAAAAAAGAAAGAAAGAAGGAAAGAAAGAATAGACAGAGCAAAGAAAGCAAGAAAAAAGTAGTGGTGGAAAAAAGGAAGAAAGAATGAATGGACAGAGAATAAAAATGAGGGAAAATTAAAAAGATTAAAAAGAAAAAGGATTAAAAAAAAATTAAAAAGATTAAAAAAAGGAGTGGACTGAGCAAAGAAAGCAAAAAAAAAGATGAATGGAGAAGAAGAAAGAAATAATGGACGGAGCAAGGAAAGCTCAAGGACGGAGCAAAGGAAAACACTCAAGTATAGCAAGCGAGTACATTTACTCAAGTACTTAAGTGGGTCATGAGTAATATCAGAAGTAAATAAGTGATCATGAAGAGCTGCTGGTTTGACGTCTTCATTGATCTTCTGGTTCCTCGTGTGGAATAATGAGAAGATGAAGGATGAAGAACGACACCTGGTTTATGACCCTTACAGGTGGAGGAGAGAAGAAAACACCTGCTTATATCCTGCCTCATTCTCTCTCTCTCTCTCTCTGACGTGAAATTTCCCCGCTGTGGGACTAATAAAGGATTTTTCAATTCAAATTCAATTCAATTCTCTCTCTCTCTCATTCTCATTTTCTTTCACTCTCTCTCAAACACACTCTCTCTCATTCTCTGTCTCTCTCTCATTATCACTCTCTCTCTCTCTCTCTCTCTCTCTCTCTCTCTCATTCTCTCTCATTCTTTCTCACGCTTATTCCCTCTCTCTCTCATTCTCTCTCTCATTCTTTCTCACGCTTATTCTCTCTCACTCTCATTCTCTTATTATCTCTCTCATTCTCTCTCTCTCCCTCTATTATCTCTCTCATTCCCTCTCATCTATTATCTCTCATTCTCACTCTCTCTCTTTCTCTCTCTCTCATTATCACTCTCTCATTCTCTTCCTCTCATTTTCTCTCTCACTCATTATCTTTCTTTCTCATTCTCATTCTCTCTCTCTATCTCTCTCTCTCTCTCTCTCTCTCTCTCTCTCTCTCTCTCTCTCTCATTCTCTCTAACTCAATCCCTCTCTCTCTCTCATTCTATATCTCTTTCATTCTCTCTCCCTCTATTATCTCTCTCTCATTCTATATCTCTCTTTCATTTTCTCTCCCTCTATTATCTCTCTTTTTCTCTCTCATCTATTATCTCTCATTCTCACTCTCTCATTCTCTTTCTCATTATCTCTCATTCTCTTCCTCTCATTCTCTCTCTCATTATTTTTTTCTCTCATTCTCTCTCTCAAACTCAATCCCTCTCTCTCATATTCTCTCTCTCTCATTCTATATCTCTCTCTTTCATTCTCTCTCCCTCCATTATCTCCCTCTCTCAGTCTCTCTCCATCTATTATCTCTATCTCTCATTCTCACTCTCTCTCTCTCCCTCCCTCACACACACACACACACACACACACACACACACACACACACACACACACACACACTTTGTTCTTTGGAGCTTTGCCATTTAATTAAAGGAAAGGTTGGGTAGTGTGTAAAATGAAAGGCAGAGACTCCATATGAGGTGTGGAGAAGCATAAAAGAACTGTGTGTGGGAAGCGCCGGAGTCGGATCGCTGACGCTCCACAGCTACAACATCTCTGCTCTTTTAAGCTCAGGTGATCAAATGAAAGACAGAATGGACAGAGCAAAGAAAGCAAAAAAAAAAAGTTCAAGGAGAAGAAAATATGGATGGGGAGAAGAAAGAAAAAAAAAAGGGAAGTGTGGAAAAAGAAATAAAGAATGGGCGGAGCAAGGAAAACAAGAAAAAAGTAAAAAGATACAAAAATGGGGAGAGAAAAAGAGAATGGACGGAACAAGGGATGCAAGACAAAAGTAAAAAGATGGAAAGATGGAGGGAGATAAAGAAAGAATGGACGGAGCAAAGAAAAAAAGTTAAAATGGAAGAAAAATGGAGGGGGGAGAAGAGAGAAAAAAGGATTGACAGAAAGAATAAATAGAGGGAGAAAAAAAAGAAAGAATGAAGGAAAAAAGAATGAACGGAGCAAAGAAAGCAAAAAAAAGTGAAAAGATGCAGAATTGGAGCAAGAAAAAAAGGAAAGAATTAAAAAAAGAACAGAGCGAAGAAAGCAAGTAAACACTAAAAAGTCACAAAGATTGAGGGAGAAAAAAAAAGGAAAGAAAGAATGTTTAGAGCAAAGAAAGCAAGAATAAAGTAAAAAGATGCACAGATGGAGTGATAATAAAAAGAAAGAAAGAATGAACAAACAAACGGAGCAAAGACAGAAAGATAAAAAGTTAAAAGGAAAGAAATGATGGAGTGTGGGAGAAACATGAAAAAAGAAAGAAAGAAAGGACAGAGCAAGGAACAAAGTAAAAAGAAGAAAAAATAGAGGGAGAAGAGAAAATGAATTAAAGAAAGAATAAACAGAGCAATGAAAGCAGTAAAAAAGTAAAAAGATGGAAGGACAAAAGAAAGAAAAAAGGAAAGAAAAAAAGAAACGACGGAGCAAAGAAAGCAAGAAGAAACAAATAAAAAGAAGAGATAAAAGAAAATAAAAAAGATAGAAAGATAGAAAGGATGGATGGAGCAAGGAAAGCAAGATAAAGGCAGAAAAAGAAAAAGATATAAAGATGCAAAAATGGAGGAAGAAAAAACAAAGAAGAAAAGAATGAATGGACTAAGCAAAGAAAAAGTTAAAATATGCAAAGATGAAGGGAGGGAAAAAAATAAGAAAGAAAAATAAGAATAAATGGAAACCGAGAGTTCAGATATTTCCTTGCCCCGCACCGTCACTGTGAATAAATGTGCTCAACACTTGAGTAAAAGACCTGTACAATATGAAAAATGTTTTTTTTATTTTGAGACCATGTTAAAGTGATTTATTATTAAAACCTGTAAAAGAACCATGGCGATCTATTAAAAAATAAAATAAAATAGAAAAACGACAGAAGAGGGTGTTAGTAACTAACCCTACTAACCCAACTCTAACCATAACCCTACTTATTTTTGTATTGTATTTTATAGTCTGTTGGTTGTTTATTTTTTGTTTATTATTATTTTTTTTAATCCTGAATGCAGCACAACTCCCAACTTAATCATCACTTTATTACATGAAACACTATTACATGTATACAACATAATGTCAGATAAAATAGTACATTGCAACTCTCTATATTTTGAAATTACAAATAGCATATATATATATATATATATATATATATATATATATATATATATTTATACAATATATGTTCAATGTTGTTACTGTAAAACATGACAAATATTTTAGCCACCCTATTAAAACACCATTCTTGTTAGAGAAGTCTGTGGAGTTGTAAAAGACTCCACAATTAAACACATTATTTTCAACGTCTCATATTTTAAGTTGCGATCACCGCTTGTAAAGTGATGTCCGTCGCCCCGCCCCCGTTGCCCCGCCCCCTAGGCGCCGCACTTTGCGTCCCTTATTTTTCACTATTAAAAGTTGCAACGCTAGTTCACCCTCGCGTGTCGTAGCGTGTGTATTTGTGTGTACGCGACGATTTAAATTACATTTGACTTTATTAGATGAGATTCGCGCGACTTGCTCTGGCGCGCGCACGTGCGCGTTCGCGTGGGATTTAAATGCGCGGGCACGCGAGCGCACCGGCTTCTCATTGGAGGGAGGCAGGACGGCACATGCACTACTCACACACACACGCACACTTACTCACACACTACACGGCCCGAGAAGAGTAAGCGCTCCGCGAACTCCAGCGCGGATTCGGTTCGGCTTCGGTTTCTCCTCAGCTCTTCAGCGGAAACCACACAGCAAGCGCATTTGAGACGGAAGTGGCGCGCGCGCAGGTGAAGATGGCGACGCTCGCGCTCCTGACGCTCGCGACGCTCCTGACGCGGGTGTGCGGCTCGGCGGGCCAGGAGTTGCCCTCTAACGGCGTGAACGGCTTCAGTCTGCACCCGCCCTACTTCAACCTGGCGGAGGGCACGAAGATCACGGCGACGGCGACCTGCGGGGCGGACGAGAGCGAGCAGCCGGTGCGGGACCTGTACTGTAAGCTGGTCGGGGGGCCCGTGCTGGGGGACCCGAGCCAGACCATTCAGGTGAGGAATGCTGCTGCTGTTATTACTGCCTTATTACACCACCACCACCGCCAGCCAGCCAGCCAGCCAGCCTGGAGCTCGAGGAGAAGAAGTGCGCCAGTGCGGTTTCATCAGAGTAGCTGAACATTTACCTGACTGCAAAACTTACCCCATCACAAGTTACCGGTCGCCAATTCCGCGAAGACTTGAGTAAAAGTACGATAACTCTACTGTAAAAATGACTCCATTACAAGTTACTAGTCGCCATTTCCACTGAAACTTGAGTACAACTGCAATTATTTTACTGTAAAAATTACTCCATCACAAGTTACTGGTCGCCAATTCCGCGAAGACTTGAGTAAAAGTACGATTGTTTTTCTGTAAAAATTACATCATTAATTGTCGCCAATTCCGCGAAGACTTGAGTAAAACTACGATTGTATTACTGTAAAACTTACTTCATTACAAGTTACAATTCAGGTGAGGAATGCTGCTGCTGTTATTACTGCCTTATTACACCGCCAGCCAGCCTGGAGCTCGAGAAGAAGAAGCTCGTGCGGTTAATCCAGAGTAGCTGAACATTTACCTAACTGCAAAAATTACTCCATCACAAGTTACAAGTCGCCAATTCCACAGAGACTTAAGTAAAACTGTGATTATTTTACTGTTAAAATTACTCCATCACAAGTTACACCTCGCAAACTCCACGGAGACTTGAGTGAAACTGTGATTGTTTTACTGTAAAAATGACTTTGGTACAAGTTACTAGTCACCAATTTCACAGATACTTGAGTAAAACTGTGATTACTTTACGGTAAAAATTACTTCAAAACAAGTTACTCAAGTGACTTGGATAAAAGCATCTGCCATATTACTGTAAAGTAAAGTTATCTAGTCGCCAATTGCGCAGAGACTTTGAGTAAAACTACAATTACTTCACTGTAAAACTTACTCCATCACAAGCTCAAGTCACCCATTCCACAAAAACTTGAGTAAAACTACGATAACGCAGAGGTGCAAAGTACTTGAGTTAACTTTAGGGATTTAAATATACAATATACATGTGCATAATACAATTGATTAAAAAACCAAAAGTGCAACTAACGCGTAAAGAAACTAGCATAGTATTTGTACTTTATTAGTTGAGTGATTATTTTTTTTTTTTTTGTGACTGCGCAAAATTGCTTATGCTTTTGAAACTCAGTACAAGTACAAAGTAGCCAAAAATACGAAGTAAAAAAAATATTTTTTTCTACAATTCGCCAATTCCAAGAAGACTTCAGTAAAAACCATAAAGTATCCAACGTATTTTACTCGTACTGAATGTAGGCTGAAAAACACCAATAAATGTGAAAAAACAAGAAACTATATTAAGGAGGTTTTATGTCCTAAAATAGAAATGTAAGTTAACATCTCAATGTTTCTAAATGGCAGAACAAATAGAACTAAAAAGAAAAAAAGTCAGTCTCAGTCAAACTCAAATGTGCAAAAAAGTGCAACTTTTGTGCTGATGAACTGCATCCAATACCAGAGGAAAAGACGCCGATTTGTCACGTACATCCACAATGTAACATGTAAACAAGTATTCAAATGTAGTGGAGTAAAGATACGGACACTCTCAATGTAGTCAAGTAAAGTCGAGTCGAAAAACGGATATTTTTGATACTCAGTACAAGCACAAAGTATTCATGGTAACAGAGTTATAAATTAATATTGTGTTTATTGTTATTATTGTTAATATAATATGTTGTGAAGTAATTACAGGTGTTTTCGCGGCACTAGTGGTTAGAGACGGATTTGCAATGGATGGGGCAGGTTTAGTGTGTGTGTGTGTGTCAATGTCGATTCCTAGTCTGGCTCTGACCTCTGATCGTCACACTCACAATTTAATTTTGTAAATGTGGGAAATAAAGGTAGTTAGATCAATTATTATGTAAAAAACGATTTAATCACTGTGGTGGATACTTTACGACTTTTACTCAAGTCTTCTTGGAATTCCAGAAATTTCCCCTAGTGGGATAAATAAAGTCTCATTCAATTGGCGACTAGTAACTTGTAATAGTGTGTTTTTTACAGTAAAGTAATCTTAGTTTTACTTAAGTCTTCGTGGAATTGGCGACTTGTAACATGTAATAGAGTGTTCTTAACAGTAAAGTAATTGTAGTTTTACTCAAGTCTTTGTGGAATTGGCGACTTGTAACATGTAATGGAGTAATTTTCACGGTGACATAATCGTAGTTTTACTCAAGTCTTTGTGGAATTGGCGACTTGTAACTTGTAATGGAGTAATTTTTACAGTAAACTAATCATAGCTTTACTCAAGTCTTCGTGGAATTGGCGATTTGAACTTGTAATGGAGTCATTTTCACCTGTAAAGTAATCATAGTTTTACTCAAGTCTTTGTGTAATTGGTGACTTGAGCTTGTGATGGAGTAAGTTAGGGTTTGGGTTGGGGTTAGGGACACGACGCAGCTCGTTGGCGAGTGGGTGAGACGTGGAAACCTTCTCCGGGGATTTCCCGTGAGGAATGTGTGGTATTCCTGTGGAAGACGCTCTCAGATTAGCACCACGCTTCAAAGAATATGCTAATCCCACATTACGACCTGCCGGGTGGGTGGAGACGCCTCCTGTGGATGTGTGTGTGTGTGTGTTCTGTCCACATTTGCATCTGAAATCACCAAGCCAGAGGTTTCACTACTCACACGTCTTCATCATCCAGTAGCCTCGTGAAACCCGACTTCTGAAATTACGTTCTTTTTAAAATTTACTTTGCTAATTGGGCTTTTAGAAGCACAATAAGTGTAAAAATGAAGCGTCAATTTAATGTTGGAGATATTACACAAGTTATTACTAAATATTTACTTATTTTCATCTATCTTTTGCGTTCTAATAAAAGGGACAAGTCTTGCCTAAACATAGCACTCATAATTTTCCTTAAATAATACATTTAAATACTTCCTTTGTGAAGATTGCGTCTCGCACTGCAGCCCACAGAACTTCAGTTCTAATCTCTGGCATTTTTCGCCATTTTTGATATAGCTGCAAAATACGCTTTGACGATCGGAGACTACTAGGTGGTAATGTAGGATCACTATAACATGGCTGATTGTTTATTTACTTGAGAAATATTAAACAGCGCTTAGAAAGCCCCTGTGATGATATGTGACCTAAAGAGGACGCCGGGTCTCAGGAGGGAAGACGTTTGTTCGAGCGTATTAGGCCCAAACCATCTGAATACAGCGCAAACACATTCAAACATGACAAGATCATTAAATTAAATCAAATTCATAAAATTGTATTCATCACATACGCACATATTATACGTGGTACAACATGAAATTGTTTTTGATCGATTGTTCCAGCATTTAAACGTATGGATGGGAGAGATACAGCAAAATGTGCAGAAGGGAAAAAAACAATAACAATAAAACGAAGATGAAGAGCAGAAACATGATGGGAAAAAACGGTAGATGTAAAGATAAATATGAAGTAAAAAAAAAAAAAAAAAAAAATATATATATATATATATATATATATATATAAATATATAAAAATACAAAATTGAGTAAAATACAAAACAAAGTGATCGGTGATCCAGAAATTGTGTCCAGTTCAAGATGTCTAAAATAAAGATGCAGCAAATAGCGACAAAAGAGAATAGTAACTAAATAAACAACAACAAATACATGGTGGGGGGAGGGGTGACCGTAATAATGCAAAACTAGATGGCAAAACCTTACAAACAGTTTAGTTAAATGCTTAGATGTTTCTATTCTGAGACATTACATTTTTTAAATGTTCTAAAAACGTATTAAAAATATACAGACTGACAAAGATAGATGGATAGATGGATAGATGGATGGATGGATGGATGGATGGATGGATGGATGGATGGATGGATGGATAGATAGACAGACAGACAGACAGACAGACAGAAAGACACTTTGACAAAAAAGCCTTATCTGTTTGTCGGTCTTTGATATACAAAACAACCCAACAGTAAATAAAAAAATAACTACAAAAAAGGCACACAAAGTTTAAATAGTAAGAATTTGCATAATACATTAAATGTATCGTTTTAGAAATGTTGACTATTAAACTGAAGTTAGAAGAAGTTAATTAGTAACAAATAATAGTTAAGAGATGAATAGTAATGAAGTCTTTTTATGCTACAAATACATGTGTCATTGTTTACTTGGGAAGTTATAGATGAATAAAAGGAGTTCAGCATTCAAACTGAATCCGGGCGATTCCGACTGTAGATAACGGAGTAAATGAATTGTCTTTCCGGAGACATTCCTGCTGACTAAGCTTGATCCGCTTCTCCCAGTCCGGTTTGATCCCTGGACACTAACACAAATCCACAGTTGGGTTTTCCTTGCGAAATTCAAATTTTTTTGAAAAATTCAGTCTCGTATTTTAGATTATGTGCAGTTACTAATTGTTCTCGCCATGTAGAGAATGTCGAGCTGGAAAGTCGATCTTCAGAAAGTTAAATACCGTCGGAATGTACAGAGTGATAATAATCAACGCAACAATGTCACACCTTTACTTAACACTCCTGTTATGTTCCGGTCAAAGTGAGCCGTTTTCAAAGTTTAACAATGTTTCTAAAATATTTAAAAGTATTTTTCACTTTGTAACTTCTGCTTGGCTTGTTTGGTGTAATTATCATATAAAAATATAACAATTCAGTTGACATATTTGTAACATCACGCTACATGTGACGTGCAAGATACTGTTTGAGTCAAATTGACCCGTGTTAAAAGTTTAGAAATAAAAAAAAATACTTAAAAGTAAATAATAGTTAAGAAATGAATAGTCATGCTAATAATAATAATAAGAAACAGTTAAGTATTTTTTTTTATTTCTAAACTTTTAACACCGGTCAATTTGACCAAAAAAAAATACTTTAAGGTGAAAAAATACTTAACTGTTTCTTATTATTATTATTAACTTAATTATTCATTTCTTAACTATTTTTTACCTTAAAGTATTTTTTTTTCCACTTTGAAACTTCTCCTGCTTGTTTTATTTGGTGTAATTATCATATAATAAATGATAATTACACAAACAATTCAGTTGACATGTTTGTAACACCACGCTACATGTTTGTTACAAAGATACTGTTCAGGTCAAATTGACCCGTGTTAAAAGTAAAAAAAGTAAATTTTATAAAACTTTTTTTTATAAAAAAATAAAACTTTAATCGTCTCCTGCTTGTCTTAGTTAGTGTCATCTACATATAAACAATAGTGTTTCAGTTGACATATTAGTAACAACACGCTACATGTTTGTGTTACAAAGATAACGATTGGCTCAATTTGACCCTTCAGACAAAGTAGAAGCTAAAAGGAGTCAGAAAGATCAAATACTATTTGTTTCTCTGCAACAATGAGACATGATACACACACACACACACACACACACACACACACTTTTGGGGAACTTTTTGGTTTATGCCCCTATTATGCATAATGAAAGTCCCCCGGGGTCAAATTGACGCACGAAAATTATCGATGTTCTGATGACCTCCGAAACGAACACAACAGGAGGTTCAAATTCAAATTTTATTTGTCACATACGAATTATACGTGATGCAACATGTAGTGAAATGTGTTTTTGATCGTTCCAGCATAAACATAGGGAGGGGGGAGGTACAACAAAATGTGCAAAGAGGGGAAATACAATAAAAAGATAAAGAGTAGAAAAACGATAAGAACAAGGTATAAAGTAGTGCTGTCAAACGATTCATTTTTTTTTACAAGTTAATTGCACTTCCCCAACCAAATTAATCGCGATTTATGGCGATTAATCATAAATGATAATTATTAGGTATTATTGATAATTTTTTATTATTAACAATTATTAATAATAAGAATAAGTGTAGAATCTTGTAATATTGAACATTGAAGTCTAAAATATAAATGAATGTAAACTCAACACAAAATAAACACTTGTTTAAAAACTGTAATATACCATTTTTGACTAAAGAAAATAATGCGTGAGCCTGTCATAATAAAAAAAAAAGGAATTTCTTATTGAGAAAAAGTGAATACGGATATGTGAGTGACTGAGTGACTGAGTGAGTGAGTGAGTGAGTGAGTGTGATTGTCAATTTATTACTGTATGAAAAACCGGAAGTGCGATTAATGGCGTTAATAAAATTTGACGCAATTATGCATATTTAATTAATCACACTAGTTAATGTGTTAACTTTGACAACCCTAGCATAAAGATAAAATATGCTATTCCAAAATGTGCAGAAGGAGATACAAAGAAATATTAAAACAAGTAATAAAGTAATAAAAACTAGATATGAAGATGAAATATGAAATGAATATGAATCAAACATACAAAAACATGGTTAAACATTGTAGCGGTAAAAAGTATTAATAAAGAAATAAAGTAATAAAAACAAGATATGAAGATGAAATATGAAATGAATATGAATAAAAATTACAAAAAACATGGTTAAACAGTGTAGCGGTAAAAAAGTATTAAAACAAGTAATAAAAACAACATATGAAGATGAAAATGAAATGAATATGAATAAAATATTACAAAAAACATGGTTAAACATTGTAGCGGTAAAAAAGTAATAAAACAAGTAATAAAGTAATAAAAACAAGATAAGATGAAATATGAAATGAATATGAATAAAAATTACAAAAAACATAGTTAAACTTTGTTGCGGTGAAAAAGTATTAAAACAAGTAATAAAAACAAGATATGAAGATGAAAATGAAATGAATATGAATAAAAAATACAAAAAACATGGTTAAACATTGTAGCGGTAAAAAAGTAATAAAACAAGTAATAAAGTAATATAAACAAGATATGAAGATGAAATATGAAATGAATATGAATAAAAATTACAAAAAACATAGTTAAACTTTGTTGCGGTGGAAAAAGTATTAAAACAAGTAATAAAAACAAGATATGAAGATGAAAATGAAATGAATATGAATAAAAATTACAAAAAACATAGTTAAACTTTGTTGCGGTGGAAAAAGTATTAAAACAAGTAATAAAAACAAGATATGAAGATGAAAATGAAATGAATATGAATAAAAAATACAAAAACATGGTGAAACATTGTAGCGGCGCTGATGTGTCCTGACATGGTAATGACACACGCGTGTTGTGGGCGTGTCTCCTCAGGGTCAGTACTGTGACGTGTGCACGGCTGAAGACAGCAACCGGGCGCATCCCATCAGCAACGCCATCGACGGCACCGAGCGCTGGTGGCAGAGCCCCCCGCTGTCCCGCAGCGCCACCTACAACGCCGTCAACGTCACGCTGGACCTGGGCCAGGTAAGCCCCGCCCACACCCGCGTCACACACACACACACACGCGCGCGCGGGTCGGGTTTCTGGGGCGGAGCCGCGCTCATTCATACTTTGGGCTGGCGCTGATCAGCTTACATGCTCACTCCGTCTCGCTGTCTCGCTTTTGTGTGTTTTTTTTTTTTGTTCAGACTGCTAAACGTGTTTTTGTTGTTCGGTTTTTCCTCCACCATCTTTTTTTTTAATCGGGTTCTTTTTTTTTTTTTTGGTTAAGATTGGTTTAGATTGGCTCACCCGCAACACAAATTATCTACGTTATTTACATTCTCAACATTATTCTTATTATTATTCATTAATATTATTGTTGTTGTTGTTGTTGTTTACATTCTCAACACAAAAGGCCCAGTGGATCATGAGGTGTTGTTCAATTAAGCGTCTAATTTTGATTCTATTTTCACACTGGATTAAGATCAACTCACAACATTATTATTATTATTATTCTTTTTTTATTCATTAATGATGTTATTATTATTGTTGTTGTTTACATTCTCAACACAAAAGGCCCAATGGATCACAAGGTGTTGTTTGGTCAATAAACGTCTAATTTTGATTCTTTTTTCACACTGGATTAAGATTAACGCGCAACACAAATTCTCCACCTTGTTATTTACTTTCTCAACATTATTATAAATATTATTATTTTTATTTATTAATATTATTATTGTTGTTGTTGTTTTCATTCTTAACACAAAAGGCCCAGTGGATCACAAGGTGTTGTTAGATCAATAAACGTCTACTTTTGATTCAATTTTCACACTGGATTAAGATTAACTCACAATACAAATTCTCTACCTTCTTATTTGCATGATCAACATTGTTGTTGTTGTTGTTTACATTCTCAAACATGGGTCAATAAACGTCTAATTTTGATTCTATTTTCCCACCGGACTAAAGATTAAGATTAACTCACTCACAACACAAATTCCCTACATTGTTGTTTACATTCTCAACATTATTATTATATACATATTATTTATTATTGTTATTTACATTCTCGTTCATTATTAATAATAATATTGTAATTATTGTTTTTACTTTTTTTTTTTTTTATATAATTTACAACTCCCAACAGAAATTCTCTACATTGTTATTTACATTCTCAGCATTGTTATTAATATTGTTATTATTGTTATTTGGATCATGATCTGCAGGGTCAATAAACGTCTAATTTTGGTTCTTTTTTCACACCAGATTAAGATTAACTCACAACACATTCTCCACGTTGTTGTTTGCAATATCAAAAAAATTCCGAACTGTTTTATCCATGCCTGTGAACAACTTTTTGTATTTGGATGGGACTGTTTTGCAATTTGTACGATTTTTATTCGCCATTCAGCCAATAGTTCAATAGTTTTGGTAATGGTTTACCAAACATCGATGGGCTAGTGTGCAAATTAAATATAAAGAAAATATATATGACTGGTCAGACTTAAAACTCGGTAAAACTATCCATTTATCCAAATACCATTCATAATTTTTTTTTTTTTAATGTATCAACCAATCTTTTTCATTTAAACAACCAAATCGTTGATTTAAATACATTTAAATACTTATTTCAATTAGAAATTGAAACAGTTTGGTGTCTCCTAAGAACAGCCAGATTTTTCAAAACAGCTAAATTGTGCGAATACTAACTGTTTTGATTTATTTTCGTGTTGAATATATATACTTGATTAATAATTTATCAATTAACAATTTATTAACAAATTAACAATTTAGTGAGCAAACAAAGAGCGAGCTGAGTGGCACATGCATTTCGTGATTTTAGTCAATTAAAGTTACCACTAGCCAATTAGATTACAATGCTGTAAGCCCCGCCCCCACTAGAGCATTCATACATCCATCCATTTTCTGAACTTCTTTTCCTTTTCTGGGTCACTGAGAGCTGGATCCAATCACAGCAACTCTAGACCTGGAGGCGGGGCATCCTAGAATGCTGGCCCGACCAATCAGAGAGCAGGACACACACATTCACACTCTCCCTCACACCTGTGGACCATTTTTGCTTTCTTATTTCAAAAAGTATGGGCAGAGTTCATAAAAAATGAAAAGACGAGTTTATTTTTGGCACATTTTAATTTTTTTTTAAGCCTGTAGGTTTGAAATGTTTGAAATTTTTTTAAGCCTGTAGGATGATGCACTAGTGGAAATGGATGACGATCAGTTTGAGAGTATAATGCAGGGTGGAGCGGAGTAAGACTCAATAGCTACTCAAATGCCCCATTGTGCGCCATGCGTAGAGGTTGGCACCATGCCAGCGCTCCATGACCGTGGAGAAGAGCTACTTAGGCGGCACAATGAGTGATTGTTTACATTGTTAGTTACATTCTCATTATTATTAATTATCATTGTTATTTACCTTCTTAACGTGATTATAATACTACTAATAATAACATTACTATTACACTAATAACAATATAAAACAATGTTAACACACAAGACCCAGTGGATCATGAGCTGCAGGGTCAAGAATTAGATTTTTTTTTTTTTCAATCGCAATTCATTTTGATCAATTTATCAATTTTGAAATGCAATTGATGGAACGGCCGCAGATAAACGGTAGGACATTGCGCAGGATAATAATTGTAATAAAAAAAAATAGTCAACAATTAAAAACAAACAGTGAGGAAAAGATAAACAAGGAGAATTGGAATCTCTGCAAGGTTCTGATTTTTTTCCATCTTAAAAAAAAAGCGAATCTAATCTGGACTCTAATCTAGTGGGATTAACTTGACACATGCTGGGGATTTGTAATCCATGCAGAGGATGATGCAAAAAAAGTCGTAAAGAATCCAATAAAAAAAAGACGGAAGTATTTTACTTGCATTGAATTTCGGCTCGAAAAACACCAAGAAATGTGAAAAATCAGAAACTCTTTATTTGTGTGGTTTTATTTCCTAATATGGAAATTAAATGTAACACCTCAGCGTTTCAAAATGGCAGAACAAAATAGATGAAAAAAGAACAAAAAATCTGTCTTAGTCAAACTCAAATATGCAAAAAAGTGCAAATAACGTGATACTAGTGATAAACAGCATCCAGTACCTTCAGCATCCTGCAGATGGCGATATCACCTCATCCACACGAGAAATTAACCGCGGTAGAAAAAGATGCACAATCAGAATGTAGCGAGTAACAGTAAGTGTCCATTCAAATGTAGTGGAGTAAAGATACAGATACTCAGTCACTAATGTAGTCAAGTAGAGAGGAAAAGCCACTTCTATTTCTGATACTCGGTACAAAGTAGCCAAAAATACTCGAGTAGGAAAGTAAAATTAAAGTAAAAATTAAAGTAAAGTTAAAGTAAAGTTAAAATTAAGTTATTTACTCAAGTACTACTCGCAGCTGAATTTGCGTTTGCTTTACTTAGTTACTTTGTACTCTTTGTCTTTTCCCCTCTCCGGTCTGGTTTATAGCGCACACTTCTGCCCTCTCTCTCACCCGCTCTTTCACAATGTTTACTGAGCATGAAAACGGGCCTGTTAATGGGAGAGAGAAAGAACGCGGGAGAGGAGGAGAACAGCAGAGGTCAAGGGTGAAACGCTTTCCGTGATCCTCTTCTTCCGTCACATGACGCGCCGTCACGTTAAGAACACGGACCAGCGTGAACTTGTCTTGCGCCTGAGCCAATCAGAAGCGGCAGGAAGCGGAAAGTTCCAGAGCACTCGACCTTCAGGGTCACTTAGAGGTCGCGCTCAGTGTTCATTTTGACAAAGATATTTTAGATTTTTTGTTTTAGGCCCAATTTGGTCATTTAATTTTTTTTAGTTTTAGTCTAATTTTTGTCGACTGAATACCACAACATTTCAGTCGACTAAATTACAGTATAGATCTAGTCAATTAAATTATAGGCGCTATATATTCTTACTAAAGTTGCTACGTCTAAGAAATCTTGCTTCACGCGGCGTAGAGATGGATTTTCCTGCAGCTGAAACACTCTGTGTCCTGATTGGTTCTCTTTGCGTTTGCACCCGCCTTTCTCCACAAGCTCGGATTATGATTGGACGTCGTTACAAAAGGCCATTTTGTTGAGTTTTTATTCGTTGACGAAGGTCTGAGATGGCGAGTGGTGGAGCTGCACGATTCGTCGTTAAATTCAGCATTTACACGATTCTGCCAAACTCTCTGATCTACGACCAGCGGTTTCTGTCACACCAGGCGAAACTCTTCTATATTATATTATAAAGGAAAGATGATCTTGCATTATGTCTGTCGTATTTTGGGGCGTGTCTTGTGCGCGTGATGATGCTGGGCGCGCGTGATGACCACCTGTGGTTTTGCTAATTACCTGCACTAGAACAGTGTGTGTGTGTCGGGCAGCAGTCGAGTTTAAAAAACAGAAAGTAAACGGGGAGAATGAGTGATTAAACACAACGGTAAAGTACGTCTGTTGTCTGTGACATTTTAATTATATATATTTATAAGTATTTCAAAAGTGCTTTTAAGCAGAGCTAATAATCGTGTCCTCAACTGTACAGAATACTGAACTTTAGAATGTTTATTTTTATTACATTTAGTTCAGATTTTTGTTTCTTTACAACATTATTTTTATATCACATTCCATTTTTCATTCCATTTAAAGCAACGAGTAATATGTGTTATTATATTGCTGCTTGACAACCTAATTTTCAGGGTTAAATATTTAAAACGATAAAATATCCAGAAGGAATCGTGATCTTTATTCTAAGCTAAAAAAAATAATGATTTTTATCCAGAATCGTGCAGCTCTATCGAGTAGTTTGCGTGTGGTTTGGAGAAACCGGAGGAGGCTTGCAAACAGGAAAGATGCATTCCTGCTTGGAGAATGATTGACCAGTGTGAGTCTCTAACTGGCACCACTCGTTTCTTCAGTCACACTGGTCTGAAAACACAAGTGTAAAGTACTTGAGTAAACGGACTTTGTTACTTTGCCTAAGTGTTTTTTTGTGTGTCAAAATCACAAGCAACTGTTACTCTCTACTTGACTACATTAGTGACTGAGTATCTGTGTCTTTACTCCACTACATTTGAACCAACCGTTACTCGTTACATTGTGACACGTATAAACCCTCATAAATAAAGAGTTTCTTGTGTTTGGCATGTTTTTTTTTTCCTCTCTTTTTTGAGCCTTAGTTCCAAAATCCAAGTCTCACAGCGATTGGACAATCCGAACCAGTTTAACGATCCTTCAGCCATTCAGATCACTTCATCCGGCTATCGGACAATAAGAAGACGTTGACGTGATTGTGTTGCCTTTAGATGTTGTGTGTGTAAATAATAGCTACCGTATTTACAAAAATGTAAGCATCCTTTTTTTTTTTTTCGAATTTTCAAAGTTAAATATAAGCGACTATTTTTCCGCTGAAAAATGTTTTTTTTTACCATTTTTCACGTCAGGAGCAGTCACAGATAAACTGAAACACGTCATTTTTAACAAACCTAACTTGTGACTCGTATCTCTTCAATATCGTTTAACTTGAATGATAGATAATTATAATTATTGTATTACCTACGGACTACTGTTTTTTTTTTTTTTTTTTTTTTTTTTTTTTTTTCTTTTTTTTCTTTTTTTTAAAGATTTTTTATACAAATCTTTAAAAAAAGAAAAAAAATTATAATTATCTATCATTCAAGTTAAACGATATTGAAGAGATACGAGTCACAAGTTAGGTTTGTTAATTAATGAAATATATTTTCCAGAAAAAATTAACGTAAATGAACCAGAAATGTAAAAATAAAAAAAATTGTTGTCGCATTTTATTTATGAAACATAAAATTTCAAGAATAGAACACTCTATTGCTGCTTGTGGCCTAATTCTGTCTTAGATTTGGTTTGGTTTGTGTTATTAGAACAAAAAAATGTATAGGTCGAACGAGATAACGCAAAGTGACGAAATAAATATAACAGCCCGAGTAAAGCGTACCAGACTAATGAGTTGGTTGGACGCGAGACTATTGGGTCACTCTGGTCCGGAACCTTCTCCTCTCAAGCTTCTCCAGTAGCACCAGCTTTATCTGCAGAACCTTCTCTTATCTCCTTTATTGGACCGCAGCCGCCACAGGGCAGTTCAGAGTTTCCTCCGCTCCTCTCTCAAATATTAGCACAGCTTTCAACAGCATTTCTCCAGAGTCTGAGGAAGAAAAGGCCGGATAAGAGCTCGATGTATTTCATAACCAAGAAATGAACTCTGAAGGCTTCTGCGCGGAGATAAAGTGCAAAAGAGCGTGTCGTTACTCTAAAGAAGCTTTTATACTTGATCTAACTCAAGATATTTCAATTCGGCCTAGCCATCAGTGTGATGTAAAATGCTTGATTTAATTCAGATTAAAAAGGAAGTCTTGTAGTGTAAAGTAAATACATTTATATCAAGTAAAGTCAAAATGTGGTTCGGAGATGGAGATTGAGGACGAGAAGAAAAGACATTGTTTCTTGGATTGGCCAACGAGCCAATGAGAAGCTTGAATATACTGTACGCAATTTTTTTTAAAAACTCTTTTAAACTTGTAAATAGATCATAAACACCTGTCCATGATCTTGTGTCGTTGTAAGAAGGAGCAATTGTAGCAATTTGTCTTAAAAAGGGACAATGGATGTTTAAATGTGGTAATTGTGTAAGTAATGATCAATGCGTCTCGTTATGTGAGCAGAGACTCAGCTGCATTTCTACCTGTTTGCCATGCTCATTAGGGGAGGCGCTGTTGCTGCCTGTCTGGTAAATGGACCAATAGAGCAGATTCTCCGCTGATTGGAGTCTCTTTATAAGGCAACCCATTTTAGTAAATTGTTCCATCTCAGTGGTCTAGACACATGGGTTTCTGTTCAGTTTTGTGATGTTATGTAATGTTAGATGCTCTTATACACATTATTATTATATAAATTCAACCTGCTAGTACACAAACCCCAATCAACAAAGGATATGAATATATGCATATATTAGGGTGGTCTTTCCAAATTAAACGAGTTACGTGGACTACTACACCACCGCTACTACTTTAACTACTACAACTATAGACTGTATTTAAATCGTCAAAACGAAGCCTTTTGACTGTTCTTTCGTTCGCTTTTCTCTCAGGGTTTGTGTTCTTTTGCCACGCTGCTCTTTGTTTTTTTACAATGCGCAAAAGAGATTTTACATGTACGTTTTTAATTTAGTGTTTGACATATAGTAGTTTTTGTTTGTATTTAATTGTGCATTCAAAATTAAAAAAAAAACAGTTATACCATTTAACATTTTTATTTCGCTTGAACCAATGAAGACAGCCGTGCTTCAATATTTGAAGTTTCTTTTTTTTTTATCAAAACTCGAGTCTATGTATGTTTTTTGTTTTATAACGTCAGACACCTTTTTAAAATGAGACTTGGTTACATTTACTCGTTTATACTCTGAACAAAGAAAGTCCTGCAGCTTTCTGTAAAATGAAGTCTCAGTAACGACTAAAACGTGATGTTTTATTGAACTTTGCATTTAAAGAAAACTTTCCCCCGGAATCGTAATGTTCAATTTTGATTTAGTAATAGCTTTAAATGTACATTTTACCACAACTGGCTTGAAAAACCTGAACATGGACCTTGAAAGCGCTTGATTTGTATCTTTCATAGAAAAGTGTAGGAACCCTTCATCCTTGAAACTGAGCGAGAAGAATGTGGCGTGAGAATGAGACGTGGGGTCTTGGAAGTGACTTGCAATGGAAACGTGTTAAAAAAATGCAACGCATCTCGCTCTTGTCGAGACTCGTTGTTTCATGCCGTGGAAACAGAAACCCACCTTCCTTCCACCCGACTTATCTGAACGCTTGAAGAAGACGGGCCACGTGTCCGCTGATTCCTTATCAATGAGTGAAGAAACTCCAGGCGCCTAAAAAAAGCATTAGCAACGATGATCTTGATAATCCTGCATCTTGAGCATTTTTAGAGATAAAGTCCACGATAAATTTGCGATGTGAGACGCTTTGGGCTCTTTAGGGGTTCGAGAAAACCCTTTGGTTTTGTGTTGCTATTCGAAATGGCCGGAAGTAAGTTCCCCAAAAACTATCCATTAATTATTCGTTTCGCATGATTGGGGGGGAAAGAGGCCGAAAAATAAACACGCTTCTACAAAAGCATATAGACAAAAAAAATTGCTTTTTTGTGTAAGAATTAGAAAATCAATCCCTTTTTAACATGCTATAAGTTCCAACTACTGTACTATCATTTCTATTTTTGTCAATCTCCAAATTGCAAATATGTTCTGATATTAGGGATAAGACACCGAAGACAGAATTCAATGCTCTTGGGATATAATGAACGATGAATGAAATATTTTGAACCAGAAAAAAACGTTAAAATCGTATACTTTGTTAGTTTTGACTTTGTATTGGTTTCCCATTTGCTGGTGCGCTTTATGGTTGGTTTTTATATACTTTTTATTAAAAATTCAAGCCAAGTGTAAGCAAAAATTCTTCCAGTACAATCAAAACCAGTGAATCCAATGATGGTGCTTTGACATGAAAATAGCACAAAACTATATATAGCTTTGCTTCTTTTATAGCTATACAACACATGTGTCGAACTCAAGGCCCGTGGGCCAGATGTGGCCCCCCATGTCATATGATGTGGCCCGCGAGAGCTTAAAAGTTTTGAGTGTCTAAAAATAAATACCAAAAAATAAATTGACCAAAAGCTACATTTCCCACAATGCCTTTCAATTGCAGTGTTTCCACGTTTTTTTTTTTTTATTACTATTCACAGGTCGATCAATGGAGTTAATACACCGTCATTAATGGAGTTATGTGGGTTTTCATAAGCTGACAAAATTTAAAAGGATTTCTGTTAGAGCGACAAACAAACTTTCTACGCAACTGCAATTGTCACTTGAAGGAGTAGTTACATTTATTTAACATTTACATTTGAGTACATTTAGTTACATCCGGCCCTTTGAGGACAGACATTGTGGCGATGTGGCCCTCTGGGAAAATGAGTTTGACACCCCTGATAATAACAACACAAAAAAACACCAAATAACCATCAACTATCCAAAAATCGAAAAGGCTTGAATCCCACAACTGTAGAGTTTTTATCTTTATTTTCCCGTCGAATCGGATTGGGATAGTGGTGGTGGTGGTGGGAATGTCTAGTTGGCTGGAGTGAATCGACATGAAGTTCTATTAATATCGTAACACCGATGCGACCCGGCCGAGCACAAACGCCGCATTCTGCGTCTTTGTCCGAGTTTAGTACTTGACGTCTTTTTTTTTTTTTCCCCTCCTCATTCCTCCGACATGCTCGGCTGAATCGGCCAGTTCCTGTCCGGTCGAGCTGGCTTCAGTCGTCATTAAACTGACAGTAACAAGTCTGCAGTGGAAATAGAAGTAATCCACACTCGCCTGAATGCGCTCGGCTCTTCCTTTCATCTGCCTCTCATGTGCCGGCTTTGTCTGCCCTTGTTCTACCTCTCCACACAGATAAGCGGGTGAAAGACGGGACGGGACGGATCGAGCCGGAGAGAGGAGGACTGGCCTTGTTAATGAGAGAGTAAATGTTTGTCTTTGCCGGGTCAACGAGAGCCGTTGTTGAGGCCTTTCATCTGCTCAATGGCTCATTGGCTGGGTTGGGCTCCAGGGGGGCGGGCCAATGTGTTGCTTCGAGGAGGTCACTTTTGTTTAGGGGGGCAAATAGAGGGATATAAATACCTCTGCCCCCCCCAACCCCTTCCCCCCCATTGCCCCACTACTAATCAAGACTGGGCAATACGGGGATGATGGGACTGGACGTCTAACAGGCCATTTGCAATCAAAGAGGGTTTATAGAAGAGCTAATGGCTGTCAGCTGAACGTGATCGGCCAATGACGATGCCAATGGTGACGATGAAAATGTCATTGTACAGTCTGTACCAGCGCATGGTATCATTTACAATTTTAAGACTGGAAGATGCACTTAAACCTTTAAAGAAAATGTGGCGCCTCCTAGTCGGAAAATTACGGTAGTTGTCGTAACAGCTGCATACTTTCGGTTATAATTCAGTGTCCCGCTGTCCTTTTTAAGGGTTTCTAAACACGTCTTTGAGCCTGAGAACCCGGGGCGGGACTGACAGGAGTGATAAATCTCCCCCTTCACCATTTGAGATAAACAGGGCGAACAAACAAGCACAAAAGACCTCCATCTGAGAGGCTGTTTGAATAAGAAACGAGCCCCCGAGACCCTTGAGCAGAGGCTCCGCCCCCCCACAACACCTCTCGCGTACACAGAGCCACCGTTTGCTGGAGTTTTCCATGGCATTTTTGAATCGTTGAGACTAGCAGTGTTCAACTCAAATTTAAAGAGGTCCGCTTCCACTATTTTTTGGGAATCGAAGGTTCAGAAGTTCTGTGTATATATGTAATTTAAATATTTACAGATATATTTTTCTTCTTAATTAGTCTGCATATAATCAATACGTGACTGTCAAATCAAATTGACAAATTTTTTTGACAAATGTATTGTTTTGTAACATCGAACGGAGCAGATTTTCACAATGTTATCTAAACTTTATCTAATTTAAAAGTAAGTGAGTAGAAATGTTCAAAGGAAGTGCTTAACTTTAAAAATTAAGGATAAAGGACTTTGAATAAAATTCAAATTCAAGCTTCACCTCCTTTTACATCTTGACTCTTTTTTTTTTAACATATAAATGGGTAAAACATCTAAAAGTGTTCCAACAATTGTACAGTTTTAAAGGCTGATATTCTTTACATGTTTCCGAACATATCACACACAGTGCATCATATGAATAGAAAGAAGTCTGCGTGTTCCGGATGGAAAAACTCTTTTCGCCACTTTTCTCTTTTCTGTGACATTTTTATATTTATATCTTCCTTTTTCTGTCTCACTTTTACCTCTCTACTGTGTGTCTGTCTCTTGTCTCTCTTTCTCCCTTTATCCTCTGTCTCTCTCTCTTTGTTTTTGATAACTTTTAATTCAATAAATGTAACCGCAATAAATGTAATCATTAAAAATTCTTTTGCAACCTCAATTGTTCTCTAATATGCTGATGAGTTGAGATCACTTAATTTGCATTCAATTGGCCAAAAATTAAGGCGCCGCCACCGTGGCGGTTAATTTAAGGTGGACCGCTAGATTTTAATTTAAAACGGTCGATTTGGTCCACAGCTTCTGGGTTCGCCCTTTACTGACCACTGGTTTAGACGGAACGTCGTAGGTCATCGCTGCAATCTGATTTTGGATCTCAGACAGAAGAATCTGTTTTTAACCCAGTTCCAACTCTCGCCGTATTGTCTGGACTATAGGGCGCACCTTAAATCACACACTTTAGTCTGGGGATTATGAGGTGCACAATTTTCAAATGATGGTCTTCATAAAACGGTAAAGCATGTCTAATGCCTAACCCTTACCCTCCACCATGTCTAACTTCTCGGCCAGTTCCCTGAGGAGCACAAAGAGCGTTTGACCGCAGGGCGCCGGCTCCTGTTTCCTGCTTCCTCTTTGTAGAACTTTTCATTAGCGAAAGCATTTGAGCTGAGGGTCAATCACTGACGCGAGACGCTTAAACCCTAATCTAAGATTAATCACCAAGCCTGCACTTTCACTTTGAACTGAACTTCACAGTCCAGTGACTCGCAGGAGTCTCTGGAAATTTGTCCACAGGTGTGAGCGAGAGTGAAGATGTGTGTGACTGTCTGTGATTGGTTGGCCACTAATCCAGGGGGTGTGTCCAGGGTGCTGGGTGGTTCCACCTCCCCGTGACCCCAAATTGGAAACTGGAAAATTGTCCACGGTTTGAGCGAGAGTGTAGATGTGTGTCTGTCTGTGATTGGTTGACCACTAATCCAGGGTGTGTGTCCAGGGTGCTGGGATTGGCTCCACCCCCCCTGTGACCCAAAAATGTAAAGCGGTTCAGAAATTTGTCAGATTGACTACCTTGCATGTAAATAAACTACTTTTAGTTCAGGGTGAAGCCATAAACTCATGTATTTAACTGTGCCAAGATTTAATAAATAGGACAGTCAACTTTTCTTAATTGGGCTGCCGGGTAAAACTTATTGGGACACATCCTAAAGTCCAAATCATATCTCATAACACAAACTTGTGCTGCTTTATTGGAGCAAAATGGTCGCAACTAACAGGAATCGACTACCAATCGGTAACTAGTACTTGACTTTTCTCGTTCCTCAACGTCCTGGATGGTTGCCAAACACCAGCCTCGTGTAGACGCTCTCAAAGATGTCTTCAGACTTCCTTACATGTCGGTTTCTCGAGTGCCAGTGAGAAAGTGCAGGGCCGCGAGATAAGCAGCAGATCTAATTAGCGTCTGGATCCGAGGAAGTGCTCGTCAAACCCGGACAGTGACTCAGCAGTTCCCAACTCCCAGTTTAGGAAGTCCAAACACTCCTCCTGTTCTCATGGCAATCAAAGGGAGTCGGGACAAGCCTCGCACTCTGGAGTGCCGGGTACGGTTGAGTGCCGTCTCCATTCAGGCGAGGGAGTGAAGAGAAAGTCAAGTCTCGGACTCTCGGGGGGCCTTCCAGTTAATTGTGACGCTTAATTACGCCTGGAATTCACAAATCCCGTTTCTCACGTACCCTGCAGCCCACATTCCTCAGCCCTTCCCGAAGGCTTTAATCAAGAGCCTGGAATGCTCAAATTGTCCCAAACTGATAGTAGGGCAGTTTTGGGCAAAGGGAGGACGGGACTCGGACTCGCACAGCAGGTGTGAACAGACGACAGACCACCCCCACCTCCGTGTCTCAGGAATGATAAACACACGTCCAGCATTCCCAGGAAATCACGTGCGATTATACGTGTCATCGCCGTTGTCCCGCGTCTTTCTTTCCTGACGTGACTGAAGGCCCGAGGAATGAGGGAAGCTGGCAGGAACACAAGAGCGCTCTTGTCTTGGTGGGGATGTCTTGTGCTTCCGGAACATTCCGCCAAGCACACCTGTTTGCACGTTTACTTTCAAATCGGTGGGAATTGCTAGACTTTGTGGCAGTTTGTGTGGTTGGTTGCTCGCATCTACTCACCCGTGAAATATTCCCTCGTGTTGAAATCCGTTTTTCATTTGATTGATTTTGCGTTCAGCTCTTTTGTTCAACAAGCTTTAGTTGTCTTCAGTCTTCAACAACCTTATTGATGTGGAATTTTAAAACTCTCTTTTTTAGTCTAAAAATATAAGTCTGTCTGTCTATATCTTTGTCTGTGTATCTCTCTATCTAGCTGTCTGTCTATCTATCTCTTTGCCTGTGTATCTGTCTGTCTATCTATCTAATCATTCATCCATCTATCCATCCGACTAAATACCTATCAATCAGTCAATCAATCCATCCATCCATCTACCTACCTACCTACCTCTCCATCCATCCATCCATCCATCCATCCATCTATCTATCTCTTTGTCTGTCTGTCTATCTATCTGTCTATCTATCTATCCATATATCCGTCTATCTATCCATCTATCTATCCATATATCCGTCTATCTATTCATCTATCCATCTATCCATCCATCTCTCCATCCATCTCTTCATCCATTTATCTATCCATCATGTGATGGGCTGTTGGTAGTGAGTGCAGTAGCGTGTCTGGATGGCGTGGAATTCCTCGAGCAGATGAAGGAGGTCGACTCGTGTCGGAACCTGCTGGACTCCGTGGCTTGCTTGTGTGTAATGACATCATCACGGCTGCGTTACGCGTCCTCGCTATCTGATCTCCTGTACTGTTTAGTCTTCGCCGTGTCTTTATCTTCCATCAAGCCTTGACTTGTCTCCTCGGGGTCTTTCTTCAGCACAGACGCTTCCATCTACACGTGTTGGAGGCGTTTTGCGAATTGCTTAACGGACGTTGAATTTCCACTTCCATCGAGGAGAAAAGCCAAAGTTGTGACGGGATTCAGTGGTTTTTCTTTCCATAGCATTCACGTTTGTCAAAACTTTATCTGTAAATTAAATAACTCACTACGGTTGGTGTCTTTTAGCGGGTAGCAGTTATCAAGCTCTGAAAAAAAACTCACTCGTATTTGTTTTTTAAGTAAGAAGTTTATCTTTGATGACATATTTCAGGGTAGGACAGATCAGAGTAACTAATCAAAACTAACAAACATATATCAACTACTCACATATAATTCTCTCTCTCATATATCTAATTATCTCTCTCATATATCTAATTCTCTCTCTGTCTCTCGCTCTATCTTTGTCTCTCTCGTTCTCTCTCCCTGTCTCTCTCTTTATCTCTCTCTCTCTCTCTCTCTATCTCTCTCTCTCTCTGTCTTTCTCTCATATATAATTTTCTTTGCCTTTCTCTTTTTTTCTCTATCTGATATATCTAATTATCTCTCTCTCTCTTTCTCTGTATCTTTCTCTCTCTCTCCCTCTCTCTCTTTCTCTCATATGTCTAATTATCTCTCTCTCATATATCTATTGGTCTCTCTCTCTCTCTCTCTGTCTCTCTCTCTCATATATCTATTTCTCTCTCTCTCATATATGTAATTTTGTCTATCTATCTATCTATCTATCTATCTATCTATCTATCTATCTATCTATCTATCTATCTATCTATCTATCTATCTATCTATCTATCTATCTATCTTTCTCTCTCTGTCTCTCTCATATATCAATTTCTCTCTCTCATATTTGTAATTTTGTCTATCTACCTATCTCTCTATCTTTCTCTCTCTCTTGTATATCTTTTTCTTTCTCTCTCATATATGCAATTTCCATCCATCCATCCATCCATCCATCCATCCATCCATCCATCCATCCATCCCACTCTAATTATTGCTCGGTCTATCTTTCTCTTTCTCATGTATCTAAATATCTAATTCTCTCTGTATTTCTCTGTCTCTCTCTCTTTCTCTGTCTCTCTTTTTCTCATGTATGTAATTCTCTCTATCTTGCTCTCTATCTCTATATCTCTATATATCCATATCTCTCTCTTTCTCTTTCTTTTTCTCTCTCTTTCTCTAATATATGTAATTCTCTCTCTATTTATCTCTATCGTTCTCTCTCTCATCTTTGCCATATTGACAATCTCACTCACTTTTCTTTATACAGTATTACTAATTGTCCCCAGCGATCTCCAATGATGGTGTGAAGATGGTTTTCCCAGCGGAGCAGATGTTCTCGTGAGAATGTCCGCTGGTGATTTGGGAGAATTGCTGATAGACGAAACATTCACGGACAAATAAAATACACTGGACTGTTGTTTAACCCTCCTGTTGTGTTTGCTTCTGAGGAACGTCAATAATGTTTGCGGGTCAATTTGACCCTGGGGGACTTTTATTATGTATATAAGTGTCAGAAACCAAAAAGTTCCACAAAACTGTGTGTGTGTGTGTGTGTGTGTGTGTGTGGAATGTCTCATTGTTGCAGAGAAACAAATAGTATTTGATCTTTCTGACTTTTTAGCTTCTATTTTGTCTGAAGGGTTAAATTGACCCGAACATTATTTTTGTAACACAAACATGTAGCGTGTTGTTACTAATATGTCAACTGAAACATTTTTTGTTTTGTTTATATATAGATTACACTAACTAAGACAAGCAGGAGAAGTTTCAAAGTGTAAAAAAAACTTTCAAGTATTTTATTTAATTTTTAAACTTTTAATTCTGACCAGAAGAGTATCTTTGTAGCATAAACATGTAGTGTGGTGTTACAAATGTCAACTGAATTGTTATATTTTTTTATACGACGATTACACCAAATAAGCCAAGCAGAAGTTTCAAAGTGGAAAAAAATCCTGTTTTTAAGTATTTAAAAAAAAAAATCAACTTTGAAAATGAGTTCAAGTTCAAGTTCTGAGCATTTGTAAGGCGCTTTTCACAGTTTTAACAGTCTCAAAGCGCACATGTGAATATATGATTTATAAATTGACTCAATTTGACCCGAACATGATGAGGCTTAAAGAATGTTCCGGAACTTTTGAGACGCGTGACCTTTTTCCTACATCTACTCCTTCCTACACAACGAGCATTAAATCACAATTCTTATTTCTCTCCATTTTCCTTTCATTCCAGCTGTTCCATGTTGCGTATGTTCTCATCAAGTTTGCCAACTCGCCCCGACCAGACCTGTGGGTGCTGGAGCGCTCCATCGACTTTGGGAAGACATACCATCCCTGGCAGTTCTTTGCTTGTGAGTTATGTCTTCCTTAATATACAATATACACGTAAAATTTGCATTAAATACTTCCTTATTTGCGTGAATATAAGCACCTGTTTTTCCAATTTTAGAAGCTCAAAAACTGGGGGGAGGGGCTTAAATGCAACCATTAAAAGGCGACCATTTTTCAAAATTTCAAGTCAGTAGCTATTGCAAATTCGGTGCGCTTCTGCGTTTTCTTTATAATGTTTATAATAATGTTTTCGGAGGCAGACGTGCATATATGCTTTTATTTGCTCAATAACAGAAATAATGAGACGTTAGCCACTTAGCAGTGGCTAAGCTACGATATCTCACATGCAACCAAACATAAAATATAGAAATAACAAATTCACCTGAATAACAGAAAAAAACGACACATACAGATGTGGACAAAATTGTTGGCACCCCTGAAAATTTTCTAAAAAATCAAGTATTTCTCACAGAAAAGTATTACATTAACACTTGTTTTGCTATATGCATGTTTATTCCATTTGTGTGTATTGGAACAAAACAAAAAAGGAAGAAAAAACAGCAAATTTAACATAATGGCACACAAAACTCCAAAAATGGCCTGGACAAAATTGTTGGCACCCTTTGAAAATTGTGGATAAATAACATTAAACGAGCATGTGATGCTCCTTTAAACTCCTCTGGGGCAAGTAACAGGTGTGGGCAATATAAAAATCACACCTGAAAGCAGATTAAAAGGAGAGAAATTGACTTAGTCTTTGCATTGTGTGTCTGTGTGTGCCACCCTAAGCATGGACAACAGAAAGAGGAGAACAGAACTGTCTGAGGACTTGAAAACCAAAGTTGTGGAAAAAAAAATCAGCAGTCTGAAGGTTACAAGTCCATCTCCAGAAATCTAGATTTGCCTTTGTCCACAGTGCGCAACATTATCAAGAAGTTTGCAACCCATGGCACTGTAGCTAATCTCCCTGACCGTGGTCGGAAGAGAAAAATTGATAAAAGGTTGCAACGCAGGATAGTCCGGATGGTGGATAAACAGCCCCAAACATCTTCCAAAACATTCAAGCTGTCGTGAAGGCTCAGGGTGCATCAGTGTCAGCGCCAACTATCCGTCAACATTTAAATGAAATGAAGCGCTACGGCAGGAGACCCAGGAGGACCAAGAGACATAAGAAAGCACGACTAGAGTTTGCCAAAATGCACTTGAGTAAACCAAAATCCTTCTGGGAAAACGTCTTGTGGACAGATGAGACCAAGATGGAGCTATTTAGTAAAGCACATCATTCTACTGTTTACCGAAAACGGAATGAAGCCTACAAAGAAAAGAACACAGTACCTACAGTGAAATATGGTGGAGGTTCTAAGATGTTTTGGGGTTGTTTTGCTGCCTCTGGCACTGGGTGTCTTGACTGTGTGCGAGGTATCATGAAATCTGGGCATTACCAAAAGATTTTGGGTCGTAATGTAGGGCCCAGTGTCAGAAAGCTGGGTGGCTGTTGGGAAAATGCACCCTTCCATAATGAGAGACTTGGAGCCGTTTGCAAAGAAAGAGTGGCCCAAAAATCCTCGTGAGAGGTGTATGAAGCGTATTGATGCTTATAGGAAGCGACTGATTTCAGTTATTTTTTCCAAAGGGTGTGCAACCAAATATTAATTTAAGGGTGCCAACAATTCTGTCCAGGCCATTTTTGGAGTTTTGTGTGCCATTATGTTAAATTTGCTTTTTTCCCCTCCTTTTTTGTTTTGTTCCAATACACACAAATGGAATAAACATGTATATAGCAAAACAAGTGTTAATGTAATACTTTTCTGTGAGAAATACTTGATTTATTGGAAAAATTTCAGGGGTGCCAACAATTTTGTCCACGTCTGTAGCAGTGGCTGAATAACACTGAAAGAAATTAAATTAAATACAATAACATGAACCGTTCTCTGAAAACCAGAATACGCCCATATAAGGACATAGCAGTTGGCGTTATAAAACGGCTCTACTACATGTAGAAATAATATTCAACAATTTTTTTTTTATCTATTATTCAAGTAAAAGGGGTTTGTTAAAAGAAAAAAAAGACGTTTCTGGAAAGTCACTAAGAGCAAGTAAAGAGGCGCTTTTGTTCGCAGAGTAATGGCCTTTTTATTTTGTGCATGAAAAATGTGCTTATATTCGCGTGAATACGGTTTATGGCTGAAACGATAAAAAAAGGTATTTGTGGGATGAAAAGGTGTATAGTATGGAAGCTCATAGCGCCAGCAAAAATATTGTAAGTCCTGTTTTTTGTGATATATGCGTTAGAAATTCTGAGTTTTGTGAGGAATAACTCACAAATTATTACTCACTATTTGTAGCCTTTAACGTAACAGATAAAAATTCTCAATTCTGAGATAATTAGTCACAATTCTGGCTTCATAACGTGCACTTATGAGTTTAAAGTCATTATTGTAAATTTAGAACTCACAGTTCTGACTCTATAACTTGAATTTCTGAGATTGAAAGTCTCAATTCTGATATAAAATGTTCAAATTCAAGGTTTATAGTTTTTAACTTTAATTTATGAGACTAAAAGTTGCAATTCCAAGATATAAAAATTCACAATTCTGAGATAATTAGTCACAATTCTGGCTTCATAACTTGCAATTACGAAGTAAGTTATTATTGTAAGTTTAGAACTCACAGTTCCGACTCAATAACTTGACTTTCTGAGATTGAAAGTCTCAATTCTTACATGCAATGTTAGAAATTCAAGCTTTGTAGTTTGTGACTTGAATTTTTGAGACTAAAAGTTGCTATTCTGAGATACAAAATGTCCCAATTCTGACATAATAAGTCAAAATTCTTGCTTTATTATCCGCAATTTTTTTTTAGTTTTTAAAAACCGCGAGTCATAATTTCACAGCGAGTTTACAACTCACAGTTTCGAGATTAAAAAGTCAGCGGTGAAAAAGAAGTCACAAATTTTATTACTTTTAAATAAGTAATGCGATAAAATGGCACAATTTTTGAGATACAAAATCCTGGCAGAAGTGTCTTCTGCAGTTAGCTCACGTTTCCTGGTCTTATCTGCATTTTTCTGCCTATCTTGTGTTTCCAATGTCGGAATGTTGTCAGTGTTGCAGGTGGAAACACGATCTTCACTGTAGTAAATGTCACCAGGATTAAACCAACTCTCTCTTATCAGCCATTCCCGTCCAGACTAGGTTATCAGACCAGTTTAACCGTCTGTTGACCAGACGTCTCACGTCTCTGTCCTGAAAAATATTTATTCCTGACAAGCTAGAAAAATCTTGAAATCAGACAATAAATCTTGTTGTTTTCTCTTATAAGATAAATTAACTATGTTAGGATTAAGAGTGAGAGATGACTTTGCTTATGTCAAGAAAATAGGACTTGAATTTTCTTGCTTGAGAAAAATGCAAATTTTGATGATCTTTTACACTAAATCGAGTCATTTTTCAAATTAGACTAACACCGAACTTCCTGAAACAAGAAATATCATTTTAAGAACATAATGTTTCTCAATTTAAGAAACTAGCTACTCTTTTATATTAAAGCCAATGAGAACAAGAACTGAAACGCAGAAACTAATCTGTGTAACAAGAATTTATGCTCTTGTTTTAAGCATCTTAAGTAATATTTTCTCAAACCATTGGCATTACTCATTATGTTTTTATTTTGTTTTATTTTATGTTCTTATTTTTTCATGTGGCTTTTTTGCAGTTCCATTTTAATTCACTGTTTTCAATGGCTTTTAACACTGTCTCAGTCTATATGGTTATTCTCTATTTATGTATCGTTTAATTGTGAGTTTTATATGCTTGATGCGTTTGTCTTCATCTTGTTTTAAAGGGGTATTAATGTTTTTTTTTTCCCCATCTGTAAAGCACTTTGTTTCAACGAAATTGCAAAAACAATGCAAAAAATCCACCTGAAAAAGTAAGAAAATTTAAAAGCAAATTGGCAAAATAAACCATTAATCAAGTGAAATGATCTGCCAATGGGGTGAGAAAATGGGAGCGATGGTGAGAACAAATACAGTTTTCTCGAAACAAGCAAATTAATCTTTCACTCCTAATTCTAAAACAGCTAATTTGTCTTGTATGAAAAAGAACAAGATTTATTATCTAATTTCAAGATTTTTTTGGCTTGTCAAGAATGTATTTTTGGAGTGTATAATTACAATTGCAATTACACTGTAAAAAATCCACATGATAAAAATGACAAAAATAAAAAAGCAAATGAGCTAAACAAAACGTAAATCAAGTGAAATTATCTGCACATGAACTGAGAAAACGTTACTTCGTATGCCAGCTTGAAACAAGTGATATTTTCTAGAAACAGGCAAATTAATATTTCACCATTAATTCTAAGCTAGTTCATTTATCTTGTATGAAAAAGAACAAGATTTACTGTTTAATTTCAAGATTTTTTGACTTGTCAAGAACGTATTTTTTGTCGTGTACAATTACAATTCCACTGCGAAAAATCAACATGATAAAATAAGAAACTAAAAATAAAAATAAATCAAGCAAAATAAAACATAAATCAAGTGAAATTATCTGCCAATGGACTGAAAAAAACGTTAATCGTTCAAATAGTTAAACGGGCAAATTATTCGTTCACCATTAATTCCAAGCTAGTTAATTCTTATTAATTGTCAAATCTTGTATGAAAAAGAACAAGATTTATTGTCAAATTCCAGGATTGTTGGCTTGTTAAAAATGTATTTTTTGTCGTGTGTAATTACAATTACAATTACAAAGCTGTAGCCTTGACCTTTGACCTCTCGTCCAGCATCGAAGAGAGACTGCATCGAGCGCTTCGGCCAGAGAACGATAGAGCGCATCTACCACGACGATGATGTCATCTGCACCACCGAGTACTCCCGCATCGTCCCGCTGGAGAACGGAGAGGTGATGAGGCCACGCCCACTGCCACACCTCACAGTCCACTTCACCTGTGTGTGTGTGTGTGTAGATCGTGGTGTCCCTGGTGAACGGCCGGCCCGGCGCCATGAACTTCTCCTACTCGCCCGTGCTGAGGGAGTTCACCAAGGCCACCAACATCCGCCTGCGCTTCCTCCGCACCAACACCCTGCTGGGCCACCTGATGGGCAAGACCCTGAGGGACCCCACGGTCACTCGCAGAGTAAGACCACCTCAGCGCACTACTCACTAGTCCAGACCTGGGCAGGTTAATCCAGTAAAACTTAAATGAAAGTCGGATTTTTTTCGTTCCAAATGGTTAATTCGTTATGAAGTTGCGCTAAAAAAACAATCGAATGAGTCTTGACACTACTCGCAGTACAGTACTACTGTACTTTCTGTTTCTATCCTTCTCTCCACGACCAGAAAGCCTGAAAATAGCATCAAATGTCCACGCCTCCATTTGAATGAATTGCGTTTGTGAATCGAGGTGCCACTTTATTTCCGCCTTATCCCAAAATGTGTATTTCTAGACCCCAATGTGGCACCACTACATTGCTGCTTTTTTAACTGAAATTAACTTTATTTATAAGCCCTTTTACACAAATTAATTTTAAAGAAAGTGCACTTCTGTTTTACTTTATATTTAAGGGAAATACAAGGCAAAACAGATGATAATATACATAAAAACAGCAGATTGTATAAGAAAAACCACATAACAAACTAAATAAAAAGACATATAAAATAATGTCACAACTCAATTTGCGTCAAACGCAAATGAAAACAGGTGGATTTAGTGAATTAAAATCAGGTGATGATGATGTACAAAGTCAGCTCGCTCTATAGTTCTGGAGCTCAATCCATAAAGAAACATTAATATCGAGCAGAGTTGAGTTTTTTTGGCCCGGCCCCCCGCAATATTTTCTGTTTCTCATGTGGCCCCATTAAAAAAAAAAGAATTGCCCACCCCTGGACTAGTCCGTAATACGAGCGACGGATCAGACCGCTTTGTGACTTTGCTGAGGAAACTGCATTTGCTCAGTATTATTACAGCATCAAGGACATCAGCATCGGGGGGCGCTGTGTGTGTAACGGCCACGCTGAAGCCTGTAATGCCCAGGACCCCACTGACCCGTACAAGTGAGTTTATTACCGTTCTAACAGCTCCTTAACCTCCTGAGTCCCGGTGGCCTCGTCTTTGTACTGACCTTCACGAAATATTCCCCTCCGTGTTTTAATATCTCCTGATGTCGTGCGTTCTGTCGGCTGCAGTGTGATTGTGCAACTGTCTTTGCACAGGAGGTGTTTAAATGTGTTATTAACGGAAAGTTGTGAGCGCGAATAAGGCGTACATTTCTTTGTGTGTGTCTATATATATTAATTAGGGCTGTCAAACTTAAGTGTTTAAACGCGTCAATTTTTTTAACGCCGTTAATTACAGGTGCAGTTTTTTTTCACTTTCGGTTTGGTGAAAATGCAATGAGTAGTGTCACCCAGGTGTGGCTCATTATTATCAGAAGCTCAGAGTGACAAGAATTGACACATAGAGCCGCTAGTGTCACCCGGGTGTGGCTCATTATGATCAGAAGCTCAGCGTGACAAGAATAGACACAGAGAGCCGCTAGTGTCACCCAGGTGTGGCTCATTATGATCAGAAGCTCAGAGTGACAGGAATAGACACAGAGAGCCGCTAGTCACTAGCGGCTAGTGTCACCCAGGTGTGGCTCATTATGAACAGAAGCTCAGAGTGACAAGAATAGACCCAGAGACCCGCGCGTGTGTGTATATATACGTGTATACGCACATATATACACACACAGATTATGAATATATTTGTATTTTAACACACACACATTAATGAAGAAAAATTAAATGACAACAGTATAATACAATTTTTCAAAATTTGATTTTGTATGTGTTATCAAAGATAATAATAATAATGTAAATCTGTACTGTATATACTGTATATTTATTTCATATATAAAATATATGCTGTATATTAATTATATATATATATATGTATGTGTATTTTATATATTCAGTATATTTTTCCCATTGGTAATAACAGATTAATTTAGTATTTAATGGTTTTTCCCCAAAAGCATATTTATTGTTTATTATGAATACAATTTTTTATTATTATACATTTTTAGCCACTTAGTACTTGTTTTGACTACATGGTTTTATCTCACCTTGTGCTGTAATATCCGTCGGTCATGTGACTGTTGGTCCTGTAGACCGAGCTTGAGACACGTGACCTGTACAGCAGACGATAAGGAATTATTTACTGTAGATCATTCCTACAGGAATATTCTTGTACGTCGTTGGTCATTCCGCAGATTCTTGTTCTACAACTGTGCATGTTCTATCCATATTTGCGTGGGATTCTTCCTGGTCTCCGTTTTTCAGGAGAGAAATGGAAATGCAGGATAAAATGTCCATAGACTGCAAAAATTAATTTCTTCACCAAGCCAAAAAATCTCAAAATTTGAAAATAAATAAATTTTGAGAATTTAATTTGAATCAATTCGAGGAAATAGGGCTTGTTTGCCAAGTAACATTTTCTCACCCCATTGGCCAATAATTGTACTTGATCTGGGTTTTTTTTACTCGTTTTGTTTTTAGTTTTCTTATTTTTTTCCCATAATCCTGGATTGACTCCAGCCCCAGAAATGGAAAAGGAGGGTGTTTTTAACACAACATCGTCATGATTCTGCTGTCAGCTACAGTGACGTAACAGCATTTTTCTTGTCTCCTTACTGTCGTTGATTTGATTGGCAGAGCTTAATTAGGAAGATCCTACTGTCGTTTTTTGATTGGCAGAGCTTAATTAGGAAGATCCTCAGGGTCAAAGGTCGGTTCCTAACGAGTGCTTCAAACTTCCCCAGCACACCTGTTTGCCCCGCAGGCACCGCCCCTTTCCCCGCGTCCGTCTTCTGATTTACACACGGTCTTTGACGCTTGATCTCTTCCTTGCTGTAAATCTGAAGTGTTCAGAAGTTCCCGCGTGTCAGGGTCAATCTCGGGGTCAGCTGAGGGTCAACAGACAGGACGTAGAAGCGTATTTAAACACTGAACGTTTTCTGAAGGAAAAGTGCAGTGTACACACACACACACACACATGCCATTGTTTTACATAAAAAGCAAGTTCCCTCGTTCTTTCTCCTGACCCAGACAGAGGTCCCCACAAGTGACCATAAGGCCCCACTTTAGTGTACAAACCTAGCATTTGAGGACCTTCTTTAACCTGAATGCTTGTAAACACACACACTCACACGCCAGTGACCAGAAAGAGGTCCCCACAAGTGACCATAGGCCTCACTTTGATGTATAAACCTAGCATTCAATGACCTTCTTTAACCTAAAAACCTCTACACACACACACACACACACACACACATACACACACACGCCATTGACCAGACAGTGGTCCCCACAAGTTACCGTAAGGCAACACTTTAGTGTATAAACCTAGCATTCGAGGACCTTCTTTAACCTGAATGCTTGTAAACACACACACTCACACGCCAGTGACCAGAAAGAGGTCCCCACAAGTGACCATAGGCCTCACTTTGATGTATAAACCTAGCATTCAATGACCTTCTTTAACCTAAAAACCTCTACACACACACACACATACACACACGCCATTGACCAGACAGAGGTCCCCAATAGTGACTATAGGCCTCTCTTTGGTGTATAAACATAGCATTCGATGATCTTCTTTAACGTAAAAGCCTCTACACACACACACACGCCATTGACCAGACAGAGGTCCCCACAAGTGACCATAGGCCTCACTTTTATGTGTAAACATAGCATTTGATGACCTTCTTTAACCTAAAAGCCTCTATACACACACACACACACACACAGACACACACACACGCACGCCATTGACCAGACAGAGGTCCCCACAAGTGACCATAGGCCTCACTTTTATGTATAAACATAGCATTCGAGGACTTTCTTTAACCTAAAAGCCTCTACACACACACACACACACACACACGCCATTGACCAGACAGAGGTCCTCACAAGTGACCTTAGGGCCCCATTTTAGTATCCAAGGCTTTTTTTTATTTTTTGACGTAAGTGTCAATAAATGTAGTTATAGTTTTCGTCCCTGAGCGGGAGTTTTTAATATAGTTCTCGTTTCATTTTCGTCAGGGAAAAAGTGTCGTTGACGAAGACGATGAGGAAAATATTTTCTGAACGGAATGAACAGCTCAGGTCAACAGAAGTTCGTGTGAAGTTTTTTTTTTCAGTGCTGAAAGGAAGAATGGAGGGATGTTCGTCTCTCTCGTCTCTCTCGTCTCTCTCTGCGCTCTCACCATCTTCTGTTTTTGTGTGTTTTCTGGGTGAAGAAGGTTCCGGACTTTATTTTTTAAAATTATATTATTTCCTCACCGTCTATCTCTCTCCCTCTCTCTCTCTCTGTCTGTCTTTCTCGCTCTCTCTCTCTGTCTCTCTCTCTGTCTTCTCTATCTCATCTCTCTCTCTCTCTCTCTCTCTCTCTCTCTCTCTCTCTCTCTCTTCTCTCTCTCTCTCTGTCACAGGCTTCAGTGTGACTGCCAGCACAACACTTGTGGCGCGTCATGTGATCACTGTTGTCCCGGGTTCAACCAGTTTCCATGGAAACCAGCCACGACCTACAGTGCCAACGAGTGTGAACGTAAGTGTCCGTCACTTCTCTCGCCATCATTATTACTCTCACATCCTCCTCTTTCTCCTCTTGTTTCCTTTCATCAATTCTTTTTTTTCTCGCTTTGTTACTTTTTGTCTTTCTCCCTTCTCTCTCTCTCTCTCTCATTCTTTTGACCTTTTCTCTACTTGTGTTCTCCCACTTTCTGTTTTGTTTTTTGTCTTTCTTTCTTGCGGTCTCCTTTCTTTCTTTTTTTCCTCAGAAAGATAGACAAAGGAAAGCAAATAGAGGACAAACAAAAAGTAAAAGAGAGATTCTAAGTTTTTCCCTTTACTTGTACTGAATTTTTCTTTCTTTTTTTCTTTCTTTCTCCTTACTCTCAAGACTATTTCTCTATTGAGTTTGTCACTTTCTCTCCCTCTCTCTCTCTCTCTCTCTCTCTCTTTGTCTCTCCCTCTCTCTCTCTCTCTCTCTCTCTCTCTCTGTATTTGTTCTTCATTTATCTGTCTATTTGTCTATCCATCTCTCTCCAAGTCTATTTCTCTATTGTTGAGTTTGTCTCTTTCACTCACTCACTGACTCACTCTCTCTCTCTTTATTTCTCTCTCTTTCTCTCTCCCTCTTCTCTCTTCATTTCTATCTCAATTTTGCACAATGTCTATTTTATCTTTCCTTTCAATGTTTCCTCTTTCTCTTTATCTCACCAAAAAAACATGCCAACAATAAAAAAAAACCTTTTTTAAAACCCTTCCATGTCATTTATCATTAATAGTGCGTTTCACCGTCAAACAAACACAACTGTTTTGTTTCCCAGTAGCTCAGTCTGTAGAAACACCAGATCATCATCATTCGATTCCCATCCAAATGTAGTGGAGTAAACACAGATACTCAATCACTACTCTAGTCAAGTAGAGAGGAAAAGTCTATTTCTGATACTCAGCACAAGTACAAAGCAGCGAAAATACTCAAGTAACAAAGTCCAATTACTGAAGTACTTCACACCACTGATAAAGTGTGTGATATTTCCTTGTCGCGCACAATCACAATGTAGCGAGTAACGGTAAGTGTCCGTTCAAGTAAAGATACACCTACTCAATCACAAATGTAGTCAAGTAGAGAGGAAAAGAGCCAAAAATACTCAAGTAACACAGTCCAATTACTTGATATTTCTTGTCACGCACAATGTAGCGACTAGCGATCAAATGTAGTGGAGTAAAGATGCAGATACAGACAGAGAGGAAAAAAAAAGTTGCTTCTATTTTCGATACAAAAGTACAAAGTAGCCAAGAAAATATTCAAGTAACGAGGTGCATTTACTCAAGTACTTTGTGTGTGTGTGTGTGAGGGTTCAGCACTGGCCTGGGATTCACCGTGACATCAGAGACGGTGTGATGAAGAGCGTCTGAGCAGCTCCACACAAACACTGCTCCTCTCTGGTTTCTCTCACACACTGTAAAAACAGTCCCACGATGCCTCGCTCCCAGTTTGGCTCTGGAACAGCAGATGTTTGAGGGCTAATCTAATCTCTAAGTTGGCGGCACATCTGCGATCAGAAAGCAGAGAGACGGCACATCTCCGGCTTTGGAGGTCGTGGTGTCCTCACTAGGTTGTAAAACACAGACAGGCCCGGGACTAAACACAGACCTCACTTTTTCCGACTGGTGTTTTCCCGCCGTATGAGGCTTTTCATGAGACTGTTTAAGTTTTCTATCAATTTAATTGCATAGAAATTAGTAATTGCATGAAGATTTTCAGACATGATTGTACATTTTTCACAATTTTCACAAAGTAAAAATTCACAATCATGTCTGATGCAAACGAATCTGTCTGGTAAGAATGAGAGACTACCAAAAAAGATTTTTTTTTCAAAAGCTAAAAAAAAATTTCCGGGCCGTGCTTATATTTTCAAAATTTTCGAATTTTCAAAACGAGCTCAAAATTCCAGGGCGTGCTTATATTCGCGGATTTCATGTGCAAATAACCGTGTTGTAAAAGTAACAATATATTTCATTCATACTTTTGGTTTCATGCACACAAAAGTGCCAAAACCAAAAATCGCATCGAAATCGCAATATTTTTCAGAAAAATCGCAATTACGGTTTTTCTCAAAATCCTGCAGCCCTAATAGTGCGAACGTCGCTCTTTTACAACGAGCAAAGACGGCGACAATCCAACGGCTTTTTCTTCACCTCTTTTCTAACGTTCTTCTCTTCTCCCCTGTGGACGGGCTGAACGGTCTCTCCAGGTGGACTCTTCTGTTTGTTCCTCAGACTTTTGGCATGTCATTGCGTTATTTGCTGGTCAGACGGCTCCAGCTCCTGTGTTGTGTGTGTCTGCAGCGTGTAACTGTCACCGTCACTCCTCCGAGTGCTACTACGACCCCGCGGTGGAGCAACGGAGAGCCAGTCTCAACGTGATGGAAGAGTACAGCGGTGGAGGAGTGTGTGTGGAGTGTCAGGTGAGGAGTGTGTGTGTGTGTCAAGTGAAGAGTGTGTGTGTGTGTGTGGAGTGTCAGGTGAGGAGTGTGTGTGTGTGTGTGTGTGTGTGTGTGTGTGGAGTGTCAGGTGAGGAGTGTGTGTGGAGTGTCAGGTATTATTTGTGATTAACCGCGATTAATTTGGTTGGGGAAGTGCACTTAACTAGTTAAAACAAAATTGACAGGCAGAAAACACATTTCTCTACATGGTGTACCATGGTGTGTAATATATGTATGTGACAAATAAAATTTGAATTTAATTATAATTGTTTGTTTTGTTTTTTTTAACATGCAAAAAAAAATTTTCTCTGAATTTTCAATTGCAGCATCACACCACCGGGGTGAACTGTGAGCGCTGCGCTTCTGGGTACTACAGGTCACCTGACCATCCCCTCGAGTCGACCTTTGCTTGTTCAAGTGAGTCTGATAAAATGTGGTGTGATGTAATCTCACATTAATACTGTAATCTCACACTTTGACCTTGTAATGTAATCTCACATTAATGCAGTAATCTCACACTTTGACCTTGTAATGTAATCTCTAACTAATGCTGTAATCTCACACTTTGACCTTTGTGACCTTTGACTTCAGAGTGTCAGTGTGGGTCAGAGTTCACCGACGGCACGTGCGAGGATCTGACCGGACGCTGCTACTGCAAACCTAACTATACGGGCGAGAACTGTGACACGTGTGCCGAGGGTTACGAACACTTCCCTGACTGCTTCCGTACGTATGAAGTTCTACTGAAACATGGCTCAGTTAGTATTATGGTCTGTAATCCGTTAAATAATAAGCAGTGAATTGTTAATTAGTGATCTGATCTGTGATATGTTAATCTGTAATCCAATCTGATGTGGTTTAGGATAATCCCTAATCTTAATCCCAATCAAATCAGATTTATAATAAGATAATCTATAATATAATCTGAGGTATTAAGTGTTAATCCCTAATATGATCTATAATCGGTTCCATAATCTAATCAGATGTGTTACATGTTAATCCAAAATATGATATGTAATCTTTTAATCTACAATCTAATATGATTTATTGTATGTTAACCCATAATCAAATCTGATCTATAATATAATCTGAGGTATTATATGTTAATCCCTAATATGATCCATAATCCCTTAATATATAATCTAATATGATTTATTGTTTACCTATAATCACAAGAACAGATTTTTTAATCTGTTAATATATTATTTAATTGGATGTATTATTTGTTTTATCCATAATCAAATCGAATCTATAAACCAATAAAGTTAATATCTAATCTTATCAATATTCTGTTAGTCTTTGTTCTATTCTAATCTGATGGATAATTTGTTAATCCATAATCTTAACGGGTCCATAATCTGTCAATCTATGATTTATTCTGATCAATAGTTTGTTAGTTCTTGATCTAATCTGATTGATAATAAATGAATCCTTGACATAATCGGATCATGATAATTTGATAATATGTTCATCCATGAGTTAGAATTCGGCTAGTCTGTATGTCCAAATCAAACGTTTGTTCTCATAAATTATTTGTGTGTGTGTTTTCGCCGCAGAGGTTTACATCAGCGGTGAAGTCCGACCTGCCGGAGAAATCATCAGTAAGAGTTTGATTCCGTTGGCTCATCTGCGGTTTAGTCGATGTGGTGTAATCCCTGGTGATTTCTGTCAGACTGTGAGTGCAGCGCAGCGGGCACCCTGGCAAACTCCTGCCGGCCGGACCCTCGCACAAACACATGCGTGTGCAAGCCGGGCTTCAGCGGCGAGCACTGCGACCTCTGCGCACACGGACACTTTGGACTCAACTGCCAGCGTATGCGCACGCACACACACACACACACACACACACACACAATATTCTTTTCATTTTTTTATCGTTTTAGAGAAAGGTTTGTTTTTTTCTCTTTCTGTCGTCTGATCTGATGTCAGTTGTCGTCTGATCACGTGTTATAGTCCTTCAATATCGTTTAGAATCATTTTTTCTAGTTCAACAGTGCAAAAAAAAATACCACCATAAAATTGAAAATTGAAATGAATTGGGCATAAAATGCGCAAATTGACCAGTGTACAGATATATTCAGTTTGAATAATAATTTAGTTTCACTTAATTATTATTTTCAATAAAGTATTTAAAGAAGATCAGTGAGTTAAAAAAACTTAAAATGAATAAAATAAAATAAATGTAAAAAATGTAATTGTCATGTACTACTGTATTACATTGATATAATTGGTATATATGTTTTTATAGAGCTACAGTAATATAAAAACTAGCATAAAAGTGTGACAATAGTCCCTTTCACATAGCAATGCCGGTGAAATGCCGGAAAATTACCGGAACGATGTTACCGGTCAAGACAAAATTTCCCGGCAATTTAACCTGGATCATTACAGCGACCATGGCCGGCAAATTGGCGAAACGAATTTACCGGCATTCTTTGTTCACACATGACTGCATGCCGGCAATTTACCGGTAAGGTCTGTATGTGTATCTGTACACTGCAAAAAATGCACATGAAAAAGCAAGTAAATAAAAAGCAAAATGAGTGAAAAAGTCTTAGATGAAGTAAAATGATCTGCCAATGGGGTGAGAACATTTTACTTGGCAAGACGGATCAAAACAACACCTTTTTTTATCAAGTTTTTTTCGCGTAATTTCAAGTCTCGTCGAGAATTTAGTTTTTGCAGCGCAGGCATTTTCCCACGGCCGCTGTTGGCTTTAGCGCATATTTGGAGCGTTTGTGAGCGCGATCTACCACCCCGAGACAATGGCACAGCAGACACGCCCACATTCCTTCCCACAGGCTGCCAGTGTTCCAGTCCGGGCTGTCGGGACGGCTCCTGCCACGCCCTCACCGGCCAGTGTGTGTGCCGCTCCGGCTTCCAGGGGCATTCGTGCGAGCAGTGCACGCCCGGCTACTTCAACTACCCTCTCTGCCAATGTGAGTGCCAGTCTAGTCCAGCTGCGTGATAACGGCTTCCTGTTGATCGCTGCTCCGGCTTCACATGAATGGCATTATTGTGCGGGATCTTTGTGGTGCCAGTGACGAGACGCACTGTTCATCTCGTTGACGCAATATTTTCGCCGTCGTTTTTGTCAACGACACTTGACGAAAACAAAACGAGAACTGTATGTAAACTCCCGCTCGGGGACGAAAACTATTACTACGTTTAGTGACACTTTCGTCAATGAATGAAAACTAGGGCTGTCAAAGTTAACGTGTTAACTCATGCGATTAATTAAATTTGTTAAGTCGCGTCAAATTTTATTAACGCATTAATCGCACTTACGGTTTTCCGGTTTTGCCGGTTTTGAGGTTTCATTTCAAAATCATTCAGTATTATTTGTACAGTATTTTGCAAAGCTGAAAGTACTGCGCACTTATAGAAAGAATAGAGTGCAAGTCAATTATTCACAGTTTCTCAAACATTGCGCACAGACTATATGTGGGACTTTTGTTCCTTTAGTTAAAAATGTGTGATCAGCAGTTTCAGCTAGACTAATTATCAGCGCCATAATTTCTCCACACAAGTATACAAATACATATCCGTTGTCTCTTTTTCTCAAAAAAATTACTTATTTCTTTTTTAATTATTATGACCGGCTTACCCGGTTTGTTTTCTTTAGTCAAAACTGTATATTACAGTTTTTAAACAAGTGTTTATTTTGTGTTGACTTTACATTAAATTACACTTCAATATTAATTATTACAAGATTCTATACTTGTTCATGTTATTAATAATTGTTAATACTAAAGAATTATTAGTAATAAATTATTATTATTATTTGTGATCAATCAAGATAAATTTTGTTGGGGACGTGCGATTAACTAGTTAAAAAAATGTAAATCAGCACTAATAATAACTAAACAAAAACGCCTTTCGTGACGACGTCCAATCATAATCTGAGCTTGTGGAGAAAGGCGGGGTCAAACGTAAAGAGAACCAATCAGGACACGGAGTGTTTCAGCTGCAGGAAAAGCACGGTGAGCTGGTTATAGAGGCGAGCGTCTTCAATAACGTCTTCTACCGCAGGAACAAACGCTCAGATATATGGATTCGTTTCACATTCAACGCCACCTTAGAAAAACTATCTGTAGCCGCGTGTGAAGCAACAATCACCAGCAGAAACACAACACACCTGAAGCGCCATCTGATGATCACACTGCTTTATTCACCTTGTCTGTTCATTTGTTACTTTTAAACGTGATGTTATTTTAATTAATTTTATTTTACTGTATTTAATTTTCTCTTTGTTGAGGTTTCATTTATGAGAATACATTTATTTTTATGCACGGTTCTTTCAATCCAAAAAAAGTTTAAAAAAAGAAATGTTTTTCTAAACAAGTATGTTCTTTGTATATATTTTATATGTTCATAATTAACTACGTCTCAGATTTATTAGACGTAGCCACTTTAGTAAACATTTAGAATATATAGCACCTATATTGTCATAGACTAAATATATACTGTAATTTAGTCGACTGAAATGTTGTGGTATTTAGTCGACTAAAATTAGACTAATAAAGAAATGACTAAATTGGGACTAAAACGAAACTGAGTTTTAGTCAAAAGACTACGACTAAAACTACATTGAAAATCTTAGTGAAAGACTGCAGTGTTGTGGTGTTGTGTGCAGACTGTGGCTGTAGTGTCGGAGGTTCGCTGCCGGAGGTGTGTGATGAGGCCGGTCAGTGTCTGTGTCGGCCGGAGTTCAGCGGTCCTCGCTGTGAGCAGTGCCACTCGGGCTTCCACTCCTACCCGGACTGCCAGGGTGAGATCTCAACACCAAACTATGCACACGAAAAAAATGAGAAAATCTAAAACAAAATGAGTACAGGAGACTATCAAGTGAAATGATCTGCAGATGAGGTGAGAACGTTTTTCTTGGTAAGACGTTTGAAACGAGTCCTATTTTCTTGAAACAAGCGAATTAATCTTCTTAGATAGTTCATTTATCTTAAAAACGTGATTTATTGTGTTATAAGGTCAAGATCTTTTGGCTTGTGAAGAAATCGTTTTTTGCAGTGTGAGAACAACTTCTCTTCTTCAACTCTGGTTGCGACCATACCTGCCCACTTCCTGTCTTCATTTGTTTAAAGTTTAATTATTAAATTATCATAATTATAAATTATCAATGTTTCGGTATGAGGCGAAATCTAAGAACACTACAGTTAAGTTTGGTTATATGGATGGGTTAATCGAATCACATTGCAAAAGTCCACATGTTCTCAAAAATGAGAAAACAAAAACAAAATGTAGTCAAATAAAATGTAATCAAGTAAAATGATCGGCCAATGGGGTGAGAAAATGTTACTTGGTAAGACAGATTAAAATAAGAGAAAAAATCTTGTTACACGGTAGATTAGTTTCTGCATTTCAGTTCTTGTTCTCATTGGCTTTAATATAAAAGATGTAGCTAGTTTCTTAAATTGAGAAACGGTGTGTTCTTAAAATAAGAAAATTTCACTTGACATTTCTCGTTTCAGGAAGTTCGGTGGTAAAGTATACGTAATGTCTACTTTGAAAATGTCTTGATTTAGTTTAAAAAAAAAAATCAATATTGGCATTTTTTTCAAAGCAAAAGAATTCAAGTCCTGTTTCCTTTAAATAAGCTTTATCTTGTAAGAAGAAATTACAAGACTTATTGTCTCGTTTCAAGATTTTGTAGCTTGTCAAGAATGTATTTTTTGTGGTGCAGGTGCTTATCCAGACCAAACCCAAATCCCCAAATGTCTAATTTTCTGCTTAGAGGAATCAAATCCTAAAAGGACCAATAAACGTAAGACATAATAAAAAGAAAAAAAAAGTACAAGTCACCCAAATGCTGCTCATTGTTGTCCAAATACTGCTCATACTACTCAAGTCTGAGGCCCGGTCAGGGTCATTTTGCATCAAAACGTTTTTATCTTAATTTGGTTTTAAATACATTGTCCTGGGGTGAGAGATAGAGAAAGTAGAGAATAATACTGGGAAAATAGAATGGGGAAAAAGATTAGACTTGGGTGTGTGGCTAAGTTCAATTCTGTGTAGGAAAAGGAAAAGGAAAGTGAGGTGACGGCAATATGTGGTAGAGCCAGTGGTAGAGGGGATTCGAACCTGCTACCTCTCTCACGAGTCCATGTCCCCTACCACTGGACCACAACTCCCCAATTGTGAACTCTGTGTAGGGATGAACTCTGTGCAGGGTTCTACTCTGTGTAGGGTTCAACTGTTTGTAGGGTTCAATTCTGTGTAGGGTTCAACTCTATGTAGGGTTCAACTCTGTGTAGTGTTCAGCTCTTTGTTGTGCTCTACTCTATGAGGCGTTCAACGTCCTAATAACTAGAGTCAACCATATATAAAAATCTCCCAGTCTTTGGTCGCGGTTTGGGTCCACGATTTAGCTTTTTCTAGCTGGACTGTGTTTCTGAAGCGTCCATTTTGTTGAGACGTGTTTGACTTGATTCTCCAGGGTGTACATGTGATCTGCGCACGGCTCTGGACACCAGCTGCACCATTTCAGGCCAGTGCAACTGCAGACCCAACTACAGCGGCCCGAAATGTGAACAGTGCGCTCCTGGACACTACGCCTACCCCTCCTGCACACGTGAGCTTCGACACTTCTGACCGTGTTGCAAACCAGTATGTGCACCAAAACACCATCCTGTCCTCCAGCTTGCCATTGTTCGCTGGAAGGCTCTCGCTTCACTTCCTGTGATCCTGTGTCTGGTCAGTGCGCATGTCTGCCCAACATCGAGGGCCAGAGGTGTGATCGCTGTGTTCCCGGGGCGTATGACTTCCCACAATGCCGAGGTAAAGCACTCAACTACTGGTTCCAGGCAAGTCCCTACTCGGCTCGCGTTGTGACGTTTCCCTCTGTCTCTGTGTTTTAGCTGGGAGCTGTAACCCTGCCGGCTCGGTTCCCAACGAGATTATCCCGACTGTGGTGAATAAACACTTTTTTACATTTTTCAAAGTATTTGTAAAGTAGAGAATAGGCAATTCTGGCTGTTTAGTGGGGGCAACAACTTGACCAGAGTTGCCCAGACTTCCCTCTCTCACGTCAGCTCCTTCGAAACATCTTTTTGCCTGGGACAACCTTGACTTGGTCTCCTCAGTGGGCACTGGCACTTGCTTTGGGCCTCCTATGGGTGGGACGGGTCTGGAACACCTTCCCTGGGAGACATTCTGATAGACGCTCAAGTCTCCTTGCCCAACCCTCTCAATGGGGAGGATAAGCAACTCTACTCCAACTTCCTGCTGGATGTCCAAGCTCCTCCTACGTTGCTTCCTGCCACCCTTAGATTCGAGACCGTTCAAACTTAAAACTTAAGAGCCACGGGCTTCCAAGACCTTGTTCTTTTGGAGAAGACCCAAGCTTATGACCATAGGGAAGGTCAGGGTTGACAGTCAAGTCTAGAGCTTTGCCTTTTGGCAGCTGTTTTGTCTCTGGACAAGTTCATCGACCCCATCACTGCAGTCGATTGCGTTCTCGAACCTGTAGAGTGCACACTTCTTTGAGAGTGAGATGGGGAGAACGCATTTGTACAGTTTGCAAACTCAAATTTCAACCGGAAGTGGCAAATGCACAGCATTCCAAGCTCTTCTGTTTTTTCACACTTAGTTGTTGTTTGTCATCTGTGTAACTAAGGGCTCCTGCCAGTGTCGGCCATATGTACAAGGCGTGGCCTGTGACCTTTGTAAGCCTTTGTACTGGAACCTCTCGCCCGTTTCCATCTACGGGTGCTCAAGTAAGACAAGCTGCGCAGATTGGTTTCTTCACACTTATAAATACAAATGTGTCCATGGTTACACAGTGTTGTCTAACAATTTGCCTTGTTTGTAGCATGTGACTGTAACACGGTAGGGACCTTGAGCGAGGTCGCCGAGTGCGCACAGGTATGGAACAAGCTGATCTGATTGGCTAATTGGTAAGGATTGATTTGATTGGTCGTGTCGGTGTCACAGAGCACCGGTCAGTGTTACTGCAAGCCCAACGTGTGCAGCGGCACATGCGGCTCGTGCAAAGACGGCTACTTCAACCTGAGGAAGGACAACTACTTTGGCTGCCAAGGTCGGTGATTGGTCAACGGTTCTGAACAAAACTTGGGTTCAACTTTTATCAAACGCGCAGGTTGCCAGTGTGACATTGGCGGTTCCATCGGGCAAGTGTGTGATGAGCGACACGGCCGGTGCCGATGCAGACCCAACGTGGAGGGTCCCAAGTGTAACCAGTGAGTAAAGCTTTACCCGTTTAACCCTTCCTAGTACCATTTACAAACTCAAACTCGTCTTCTTGTCAAACCCCTTTTCTGCATAATGTCTGTCCTCAAGGGGCCGGATGTAACTTATAAATGTATCTACAAGTTTTTAACTTTTTAAAGTTAATCACTGTCCCTGGTCCTGAATTGGCCAGGTGTCCCACACGACTCATTATTTATCATAACTTCAGTTGTTATCAATTTTTGTTATCAATTTCAGTTGTGTAGAAAACCCATGTTTGCTTGTTGCTCTAACGTAAATATTTTTACATTTTGTCAGCGAATGAAAACACACATAACAACATTAATGAAGGAATCAAACTGTCCAAGTGAACGGGAAAAAAATAACATAAAGATGTGGAAACACTGCCGCGACTACCGTAGTTAAAAGGCATTGTGGGAAATGTAGCTTTTGGTTAATGCACACCCTTAATTTAGATTTTGGTATATATTTTTTAAGACACTCAAAACTTTTAGGCTCTCGCGGGCCACATGAATTGACATGGCGGGACACATCTGACCTCTGGGCCTTGAGTTTGACACGTGATTTACAGTGTTCTGCATTTGATCCATCCGATTTTTTTTTTTGACCGAAATCTACACGGGTTTTGCAGCAGACGGGCTTCAGTGTGATGCTCAAGAACACTTTAGTTATGTCTTTTTTTTTAAATGGTAGAACAAAGTAGATAAAAAAAAATAGTCTCAGTCAAACTGAAGTGTGCAAAGAAAATAAATTAGTCGAACAAAATTAGCATACAATAAAACGATTTGTAAATTATAAATGATATAATAAAATTAGTAAAATACATTCACGCCTCTAATTCACGTTCACATGGTTGAGCTTATAAATAGCTTCCAGTATCTTCAGCATCCTGCAGATGGAGCTATTGCCTCATATCCCTAAGAAATTTACCGCGGTATGAATCGATACCGGTTTGTCGCGCACAATCACAATATAGCGAGTAACGGTAAGTGTCCATTAAAATGAAGTGGAGTAAAGATACAGATACTCAATCACTAATCTAGTCAAGTAGAGAGTAAAAGCTGCTTTTGATGCTCAGTACAAGTACAAAGTAGCAAAAAACATACTTGAGTAAAGTAACAAAGTCCATTTACTCAAGTACTTGACACCTCCGCTCCAGACCTCGGCCTGATCATTATTTCCCGGACCTGCACCACATGAAGTTCGAGGTGGAGGATGGCGTCACGGTGGACGGGCGGCCGGTGAGGTTTGGGTACAATCCTCTGGAGTTTGAGAGCTTCAGCTGGAGAGGATACGCACAGATGAGCGCCATCCAGGTAACACACACACACACACACACACACACACAAACACCATCAGTTTGGCTTCTGTTCCATCCAGGTTATATTTTGAAATGGAAGCTACAATTGTGGCGATTCTCGTTTGGTATTTGAAATGTTGAAGTCTACATACACTCTCAGAAAATGTGTTTGGATGTGTTTAAATTATAGTATATCGGTTAGTAAATTAGTATAACCTTGGTGTGAGTGTGTGTAATAGCAACATAGATGAAATACAGAATGAACCACAGGTCATAAAATCAGAAAGTGCAAAGGTTCTTTTTAATCCATTGTGATTCATACCAATTCATACCAACAACAGGCATTCTGTAGAATGACAGAATAGCTTGAAGTGCAATTAAATACATGAATATATTTACATATATTTATAGAGAGAGAGAGAGAGAGAGAGAGAGAGAGAGAGAGAGAGAGATAGATAGGCTGATAGAGTAACATACAGACTGATAGATAGATAGATAGATAGATAGATAGATAGATAGATAGATAGATAGATAGATAGATAGATAGATAGATAGATAGATAGATAGATAGATAGATAGATAGATTGACAGACTGACAGACAGATAGATAGATAGATTGACAGACTGACAGACAGATAGATAGATAGACAGATAGATCGTTAGATAGATATATAGACTGATAGAGCAACAGATAGATATATAGACTGATAGAGCAACAGATAGATAGATAGATAGATAGATAGATAGATAGATAGATAGATAGATAGATAGATAGACTGATAGAGCAACAGATAGATAGATATTAGATAGATAGATGTGGCTTATACAAATATTAGTTTGTGTTTGTGTAATAACACATTAGTTTGTTATTGTTATTGTTATAAAATGTATAAACGATGTCAATATCAATGTGTGCATTATTTCAAAGCCACTGTCAGCAAAATACGATGATACACTGTTGCATTGTTCGCACTGAGACGTCGTGTCACGTGATGCCGCGCTTCCTCTGGCTGGGCGTCGGCTTCCGCTTGATTGGCTGGGTGGTGGTGGTGGTGTTAAGCCGCTCTCTCGCTCTCCAGCCACGGGTTCTGGTGGAGGTGGTGGTTGGCTCTCCAGACCTGTTTCACGTGGTGTTGCACTATGTGAACCGCGGTGGTGCTGATGTGAGGGGCCGAGTCTCGGTGATGGAGGAGGCCCGATTCTTCTCCTGCGGGAACTGTGAGTACAAGCGCTTCTCTCCGTCTCCTCCGAGGCTGGTGGCTTCCTCCTGTGGTGGAAATCATTGAGGAGGCGAGGGAATGTGAGCTCAACGCAAGAACTTTATTATTAAAGCGCCCCACAAAAAAAAAACGATTGACAAAAGCTTCTGACTTTTGACAAAAATGCTCTCCCTTCTTTTTTTCACTGGGTCCTTTATATTTCCCCCAACAGAAGTTAGAAGATGGATAGATAGATAGATAGACAGACAGACAGACAGACAGACAGACAGACAGATAGATAGATAGATAGACACAGACAGACAGATAGAACCACATTGACAGACAGACAGACTGACAGACAGAGAGATAGATAGATAGATGGAAACCCAGTGGTAGACAGACACAGACAGACGGACAGAGAGATAGATAGATAGATAGATAGATAGATAGATAGATAGATAGATAGATAGATAGATAGATAGATAGATAGATAGATAGATAGATAGATAGATAGATAAATAGAATGAAACACAGTGACAGACAGACAGAGAGAGGCTGACAGATAGATTGATAGACAGACAGACGGATGGATGGATGGATAGATAGATTGATAGACAGACAGACAGACGGATGGATGGATAGATGGATAGATAGATAGATAGATATATTCCCACCAGCAGAAGTTAACTCCCAACTGATCACACAGAATCCTTAAACCATTCCCAAATAGTTACACATTTTAACCTTTTAAAACTACACTGGTCAAATAGAATGTTCCTAATTTTGTGCCACTCCCAAACAGTTATTCTAACCTTTATGACATACAACCTTTATCACACGGTTAAAAATCGGTTAACACATTTCTACATGCACACACTTAAATGACTACAGTAGAATCCAATACCTACCAAAAACATTTTCACGTTATTAAATGTCACAAATTCACTCATATTTCCCCCCTTTTTTTTTTAAACTACTGATTTATTCGTATATATGAAAATCAACATCACCGTATTTTAACAAGCAATCTCTGGGGTCGACAATATAAATGGCCCGGTGGCCCGGACGCCCGGTGGACCGCCCAAAACACTTAAACATTGCAAACTTTTTAAGATTGGTTGCAGAATAATTTGTGCAGCAGCAGCTCAGTCAGTAGAGCTGGGGTTGGAAACACCAGATCATGGGTTCGATTTCCAGTACAAACTGTACAATTATTACAAATTTTAACACATTTTTAATGACATGAAAGTTGCTTTGGATAGAAGAATCTAACTGACCGTTTGAAGTAAAAAACAAAACAAAACAAAAGTGCGGTATTGGGCCCAAGACCCAGAAATATTTTCCAATGGCGCCACTGAGCTAGGTGACGTGTTTCAGGAAAGAAGAAAATAAAATCACGAGAGGAATTGAGGGAAAGCAAAAGAAAACACGAAAAGAATAGGCAGAGAATTGCACTTGATCTGTTTTTGTTTAGTTTTGCTGCACTTTGCACTAAACCTACATTAAACAAATGATTTTCATGTTGTTCAAGCAAACAGTTATTTATTTCTTTTGTGATTATTAGGATCAATACACAATGCGTGAACCTGGGCCAGTGGTTTTGATAGCCGGGCCAGTGAACTTCAAAAATGTCCCTTATTGTCTACCCCTGAATCATATGTCACAAGTTTTCCTTGGGTAAAGTTCTAGCGTTTACATTCTCTCGACTCCTAAATCATTCCCACCACACTTCCTTCCTCTTTCTGTCGCTTCTCCTCGCTTCTCGTGTCCATCACGCTGACACGCGTCCACCACCCACACACACACACACACACACACACACAAAGTCCAGACCTGTAACACACACTGTTGTCTGCTGTGTGTCCTCTCCTCCTCTCTCCCTCTTTCCTCTTCCTTGTCCTCCATCTCAGAACACGGTTAGAATGACGGTGCATGTGCGAGAAGCCGACGTGTATCTCACGCGCTTCATCCTCAGATATGTTAACGCGCAGTCGGCCGTGTCGAATGGTAAAGTCACGGCCTATCAGAGCAGCAGAAGAGGTACGTCTGACGGACCAGCGCTTTTACACCAATTACATGTTTATATTCGCTGTGAGCCGAGAAATCTATGGCAAAGTCAACTCTTGCCGTCAGAAAGTCAACATCATTTTTACTCGAATATAAGCACCCGCTTTTTGCGATTTTAGTAGCTCGAACACCAAGTGAGTAAGACGTTTATTCATGGAATTATTCGATTACGTCAGATTGGACTTTACTGACCCCACAAGGCTAGATTTTGGCATTTAACAGCAGCTAAAAACGAAAAAGAAGCAGTATAACAAAGACACAGAACAACAGAGAAAAAATTAAAACCACAACAGCAAAAAAGGATGGAAAAAAAAACTAACAATAAATAAATTGTGCAAAAATACCACAGTAAAATGGTCAACAGTGATTGTTATTGATTAAGTTTAAGTTCAAGTTTATTTTAGTGCTATCAAAGTTAACAAGTTAATGCACGTTACCAATAGCGTAATTTTTTTTAATGCTATTAATCACAGTTGCGTTTTTTTTTTTAACTTTCGGTTCCTTTATTTGTGCCCGCAAAGGGGAGACTTCTTTGTTACGGCGGCAGTAAAGAGTATTCACAATTTAAATACAGTATAAGAAAATGTGTCACAAATATTTACACACATATACTAAAACTGCACTATATATATATATATATATATATAAGAATATTGCACAGATACCGGATATTGATATTCAGTGCCTGAAAAATCATGGGGGTGCTTATATTCGCGTAAATACGTTACCGTAATGTTCTTCTAAACGTCTTAATTCATCAGTTGCACACATCTTAGTCCACGTTTATCAGCACACCCGCATCCTAATCCAGACCACCGGGCTTTGCAGGCTCTGAACAGTTCAAGCAGATCGTCTTCGCTCCCAGTTCAGAGCCGGCGTTTGTGAGCGTCCCTCAGAACACGTTCGTGGAGCCGTTCGTGTTGAACCCCGGGACCTGGACGGTGGTGATCGAGGCGGAGGGGATTCTGCTGGTAGGACGGCGGGAGAGTCGGGTCGTTCTCCACACGCCGACATCGTTTGGTCTGTTTTCCCCCACAGGACTATCTGGTGTTACTGCCCAGTGCCTATTACGAGGCTCCGATCCTGCAGCTTCAAGTGACCCAACCCTGCTTGTACAGCGCCGCGCCGGACTCCAGTCCCAAGTGTGTATTGCGGCGGCACTTTATTTCGTTAGTTTGTGCGGTATTGAGTGTCTATAGTGGCATGTGCACAGCGATGGGTATGGCTAAGAAATAGTAAACGGCCTTATAAATAATAAATACCGTATTTTTCGCCATATAAGATGCACCCATTTTTAAAGGAGGAAAATCTAGAAAAAAAAGATTCTGAACCAAATACTGTAGTAAAATATTTTATATCAACTGTATAAAAGTTAACAGCAGTTTAAGAACAATTGTACGCCAAAAATGTAACATGAACAGTCAGTAAAGTCAGTAAACAGTGAAAGTAGATGTGTGCGGTATAGCGGTATTAACGTGAGAAGCGGTATTGAGTTGTGCCACGATATGGATTTTGCAATATCGTGGATACCGTGATGATTAATGAATTAGATTTTTATATAAGTATATAAACACCTTAATACAGTATTACACATTAGTTTCGTTACAAGTTGTAACTTACAACTACCAATGACGGCACGGACGTTGCTAATCTAACACAGTTTGTACTTCACGCGCATATGCGTGACGCTTCGTTTTCTGCGCTGTGCCTTTAAGAGAGCGGCTGTTTAGGTTTTAAAGACGCGCGCGAGAAAATCTGCTTGTTTTATTTTGATCAAAGTTCGTTTTCGTTTGGAAATCATGGTTTCATTCCTTCACAAGATTCTGCGCGAGAAAGAAAGCGAGACAACGTATGTAATACCGCGGTATTCTCCCTCAGTTTTGGGGAAGAAAAATACGGTAATAAACGGCCTTACTTTCATTGTTAATTTTGCTGACGAAATATTTTCGTCATCGTCAGGGGAAAAGTGTCGTTGACCAAGACGAAAACGAAACGAGAACTATATAAAAACTCCCGCTCAGGGACGAAAACTATAACTACATTTATTGACACTTTCGTCAACGGATAAAAACGAAACGAAAATGCCTTTCGTGACGACGTCCAATCATAATCCGAGCTTGTGGAGATAGGCGGGGTCAAACTGTCAATGAAAGGCAATTTTATAATTGACTAAACTAATGATATCTGAATATATGACACATATACATTGTCTCTCACAGCAATATTAAAACGGTGTATGTTAATATACAATGCTGTATAATAATAATAATGTATTATATTTAGTTTCCATTTCATTCATTCAACATGTTTAATATTGAGGGCAGACATGTTGACAAATTAAAAAATAAAAAACATTTAAGTAACACAATAGTTACTTTCTCTGGTAATTAGTTACTTTTATAACAATGTAACTCAATTACTTTTTACTATTACTTATTACTTGTTACTATTTGTGAGAAGTAACTAGTAACTGTGCCTAATTACTTTTTAAAAGGACATTTCCGACACTTTTTTTATTTTGCTGTGCCTCCCGTAGCTGTCTGCACTACATGTATCTGTCTCTGGACGACTTCCCATCCATTTCCGGAAATGACGCCAGATGCCGGTCGGATAATCACATCCCCAGACACTGCCAGACGGAGAAGATCACGCCTCGCCATCCCAGCATGGCCATCTGCAGCGGCAGTGACGTGAGTTCGCTTCCTCAGCCGTGTTTGGTCACTTCCTGTGGCTTCCTTGTTTCCTGATCAGAGTGTTGGCAACATTATAGGTCTTGGGTTTGAGTCCCAAGATCATGTTTGAGGTAAAGATGGTGTGATAATACAATTATATTCTAGTTCTACTAAACATTTTGTTCACGACCTGTTATTAGAGGTGTATTAGAGGCACAGTGGTACAGTGAACCCTCGTTTATTGCGGTAGATAGGTTCCGAGCCCGACGGCGTTAGCTGAAAATCCACGAAGTAGGGACACCGTATTTACGCACGTGTTTATTCTTTTCCTGGGACACTTTTTCGTTGTCTTCCGAAGTCGAGTAGCCGGAGGAACTGGCTCAATTTTGCGAGACTGGAAGAACATTGTGATCGTAAGTGATCGTTCTTTTTACAATCGAAGAGCCTCCTATAGCGACGTCACGTCTTCATCGTTTTTTTTTTTTGCAGAATTGCAGAGAACACTTGCCACAACTCCTTCGCAAGATTGCAAAGCATGGCAAGTCGTTCTAATGTTAATCCCGATTCTCCGACAATTTCTTGGGTCTTCCTTACTGGACAATTTCGTCAGGTCTTTGAAGTCTGCGTCATTGAACGGCTGGGCCATCATTGACGAAATATTTGGGGTCTTCATATATTGCATATATCGAAATTTCCGGAAAAAACGTGATATGTTGCTTTTAGTGGTGATGATAAAAATCCACGAAGTAGTGATTCCGCGATGGGCGAACCGCAATATAGCGAAGGTTATATCACTGTATAACCTCTCTTTACGAAATTAATTTGTGCGACAGCATTTTCGTAAGATCGAAATTTTGTAAACTGGAACACACTTTGCATGTAAAGCCGATAATTCGTTTTAGGGCCGATAAAAATGTTTTTGTAATATGAGAAAATATCGTAATACCTGTAAAAATTCATCTTGCCCGCACCCTGACATCACCAGGATGTTAGAGCGAACGTCTTCTCTCTGTAATGTCCGTCTTGTTCACGTTGTGGCCAAATAACACAACGATTGATTGCGCTCGAACACTTTCGATAACAACTCCATTAAGGCTGTCGAAAGGCTGCATTGTCTTTCTCCACCACCGGGTGTCGCAGTTTCACAATAAACACATCACAATCCTCATTATATGAAGGTCACACGGAGGCCGGGTCAATGGTTCCGGAAGTAAAATGTCTGTAACCGTGTGACTTCTGTAAAAGTCGTTTTTTTTTCTCCTTTATTGACGTTTGTGAAAAATAACTGGTTTACACTTCTGATGTCTCGCAAGTTTTACTCAAAAGATCTCCCAGCATATTAGTGGTAAGAAAAAAACAAGAATCAAACCCAGGACCTGCGGTGTTGCAAACACCCTGATCAACAAATCCACACACTACACCTACACACCCATAGGGAATTACTTCACTTTGCTTTAGGGAAAAGGTGTAAAAGATCACAAGGAGTAAATCCCATTTATTTAAATACTATTATTGTTCTTAAAATGATTAACTTACAGATAAGTTTCACTTGAAATGGATCATATTGCTTTCTAAAACCGACTTATTGCAATAAAACACAATAAAATAAAGTAAGAAAAATGTGAATGCTCCAAATGATTCATTTACAAATATTTTTCACTGGAAATGGACCATATTGCTTTCAAAAATCGATTTTGTGCAGCAAAATACAATAAAATGAGAAAAATGTAAATGCAATTATTGTTCTTCAAATGAATAATTTTACAGATATTTTCACTGGACATAGACCATATTGCTTTCTAAAACGAATTTATTGCAATACAATAAGAAAATTGTGAATACAATAAGTGTTCTTCAAATGATTAATTTACAGATATTTTCACTTGAAATGAATCATATGGCTTTCTGAAACCGATTTATTGCAAAAAATATATATATAATAAAATGAGAAAAATGTGAATGCAATTTTTGTTCTTCAAATGAATAATTTACAGATGTTTTTCACTTGAAATGGACAATATGTCTTTCTGAAACCAATTGATTGCAATAAAATAAGAAAATGTAACAGCAATTATTTTTCTTTCATTTATTTTTCAATTATTTTTTTATTAAAGACAAATTTCACTGGAAATGGGCCATATTGCTTTCTGAGACCGATTTCTTCCAATAAAATCAATAAAATACAATAAAATAAGAAAAATGTGAATGCAATTATTGCGCTTGAAGCAATTCATTTACAGATATTTAAATCAACTTCAATGTTATTAATAATTCAATTCAATACTAATATTAATTTTAGATTATTTCATCTAAAATGTAAAAAAAAATAATTTAAATGACGTATCTACATAATAATAGGGGATTTTTGAATCAGATATTTTAGCAAAATGTAAAGTGAAGTAAAGATCTAAAGTGAAGTGAGCGGTGATTCTCCTGTGTGTGTTTAGCTGAGCGTTGAGCTCCACGGCCGGGTTCCTGTCTCCGGCCAGTATGTAGTGGTGGTGGAGTACGCCAGTGAAGACCAGGCTCCGCAGAACCTCCTCGTCTCCATCAACTCACCAGGCCAGTCCACCCATCAAGAGCAGCTCACCCTGCTCCACTGCAAGTACAGGTGTGTGTGTGTTCAAGTTCTCTGCATTTGTAGGGCGCATGTGTGAGAATGTAAAAAGGATTGATGCATTTTGTTCATCTGTTCGTTGGTGTTGAGCTGATGGCTACGACTATGACCAGTGAGCAAGAATAAATGCCTAAAAAAAAATAATAATAAATAAAATACTGTCTATCCTAAAAAGTGGTGGGCAGAAAGGGAAAAGTACTTGAGTAAATAGACTCTAGGTGTTTTTGTACATTTTGTAAATATACAATATGTATACATATGTTTAATACAAATGACATATGTATAATACAATTGATTCTCCAAAACAAAAAGTGTACGACGAACGCGTGAAGAAACTGGAAAAATTCTCTACAAGACGTTGACGCACTGAGCATAGTATTTGTACTTGTATTAGTACTTGTACTTTATTGATTGCTTGAGTTTATTGGGACTGCGTGCATTTTAAAATTTGCTTATATTTTCATCATCTATGATAAGTTTCGATTAGTCTGGATTCAGATTTCAACAAGTCTAGATTCATCCACATAAATTCTCGATTAATCTAGAGTAATTTCAACAAGTCTAGATTCATCCACATAAATTCTCGATTAATCTAGAGTAATTTCAACAAGTCTAGATTCATCTATGATAATTTTCAGTGAGACTTGTTGAAATTAATCTAGATTAGATTCATCTATGATAATGTTCGATTAACCTAGATTTATTTCAGCAAGTCTAGAATGAATCTAGCAATATCAATTCTCTAGCAATATCAATTCCATATCAATTCTCGATTAATCTAGATTACTTTCAACAAGTCTAGATTCATCCATATCAATTCTCGATTAATCTCGATGAGTCTATAATCATTATCAGTTTGCAGTGAGTCTAATCTAGATTAAGAAGCCAATGACTCCATGCCCGCCTCTAATCTTCTTACAATCTCCACTGGTTCAGCTTCCTGTGTCGGGCCGTGTCTGTGGACGACATGAAGCGTGTGGCCGTCTTCACCCTGTCCAGCGACGCCGATGTCCAGCTGATAGCCGACCGGAGCAGTTTCTTCCTGGTGAGAGGAGGGATGGAGGGATGTGAAAGTCTCTCTTTTCTCTCCTTCACTCTGCTCTATCTCTCCTCCAGCACAAGGTGTTCCTGATCCCTCACGCTCAGTTCAGCATGGAGCATCTGAAGCCCAGAGTCCACTGCATCAGCACACACGGTCACTTCGCTCCGGACAGGTGCCTGTGAAAAACCGTTTAGCACTGTAGTTCTCAAACCTCGTGTCATTGCGGAGGGCTTGTCAGTAGTCGTCACGTTCGTTACTAAGTATATATACTAGTTACCTCCACCCCCCCCCAACTCAACCTTTTTACTCAAGTAAAAGTGCTGGTTTGATAACCACTTGGTGTCAAAGTAATGCAAGAACATTAATTGCTCAATCTTTTTACTCAAGTAAAACTCATCATTTTTACTCAAGTAAAGGTGCTGGTTTGGAAACCGCTCGGATTGTAAAGTAATGCAAGGACAAAAAAAATATGGCACAACCTTTTTACTCAAGTAAAACTCAACCTTTTTACTCAAGTAAAAGTGCTGGTTTGATAACCACGGTGTAAAAGCTCAGCATTTGTAAGGCTCAGAACTATAAAAAAATTTCTATATATATTTTTTAAAAAGCCTCAACCTTTTTACTCAAGTAAAAGTGCTGGTTTGATAACCGCTTGAAGTGTATAAGTAATGCAAGGACAAAAATGCTACAAATGTGACTCAACCTTTTTACTCAAGAAGTCGTTTCATTGGCTGATTTAATCTGATTTACAGTAGATGTAAAAAGTAGGCGGAAAAATGATTTAATAATTATTGGAAATAAAATTAAAAGCTTCAATAAAAATTTTGTGCTTAGCGAAAAATCTCTCCACAAGCTAGTCCAGACCTCAGCCGCTCTGTATCATCGTCATCAAAATCCCGTCCTACGTTCATTTTCTACTTCTTTTTAAAACTTAAAAAAAAAAAAGTTAAAACTTTTTGTCGTTTTGCTAAACACACGTTTTTTTTTTCCCTCTCTCCAGCGACTCCTGCATCCCGTCTCGCTTCCAGACCCCGCCCCAATCCCTCGTGCTGAAGGACGGACAGGCCTCGTCTGCCCCGGGACCCGCCCTCTCCTCCGCCCCTGACCCCGCCCTCCACGCAGACCACCCCGCCTCCTCCAGACCCTTCACTGCTGCTGATAACACTGAGCACCTACTGCTGGATTCCTCTCAGGTATCGTCTCGTTCTCCTTTCGCCATCAGCTCAAAATTCTAAATTCCGGTAATAATGAATATCACGGATTTGGCGATATTGATATTAAATCCCAATAGTCGAGTAAATAAGTGACACGGGGTGGGACGTTGACATTGCACACTTGCGCTATTCAGTGTTGGCTGTAATGTGCTAATTAAAATACTTTCATTTTAATTGTAAATAAATACTTTTAAATTGCAGTACTGTTTTTAAAATACCTTTCCACTGAAAATGTAAAGTAACTGTTCATTTTTAGGTCATTTGATTACAGTTGCTTATAACGCACGTGCGCTGCGTTGTAAAATAATTAAACTTGATGCAAATTAAAGTAAATTCAAAGTAAAATGAAAGTCATTTTTACATTGTATTCTTACAGTATAAAAAGACTACAATTATTGTAAAATTATTAAAAGACTAAAATTACAGTCTTATTGTTGAAGTTTACTCTTTAACATTTAAAGCGAAAACGTCGGCTGAAGCTAGTGGCTGTTTTACAAAATGGCAATAGGAATTTGAAAAAGTATTTAGTCATGTGACATTTTGAGTAACTAAGTTACTTTTCAGACACAGTAATTAGAAAATTGTTTAAAATACAAAACTGTAAAGTAACTACTAGTAATTAGTGACTAATTACTATTGCTGCTTAGTGCTCGAGCAGCAGCGATTACGAAATATCAATTTTGCCATAAAAGTTTCAAGACAAACTTTTCAAGTTCTGTCTGAGAAAAAAAAAAGTTCTGAGCATTTGTAAGGCGCTTTTCACAATTTTATCTGTCTCAAAGCGCACAAGAAACAAGAGGTCAAAATAAATGCAAAGTGAGATAGAATAAAGAGTTTAAGAAAGAAACATTAGCAGGAATTTGCCTGGATTAAGAGTCTGGATTAACTGAATAAAACATTCTTTCGTGTGAATGAGTGGCTCATCCTTTGCCATAGTAGGGTTTTACTTGTGAAAGTAAAGTAAAGTGAGATCGTCAATATGGCATAGCATATCAAAATTGGTGATCTGTTTTACAAAACCAGTATTTTCATCATAATACTGTTTTTTTTTTTTTACCGTAATTTTATTCACCACTAAGATCAGATAGACTTTAATACTCCGACTAGGGGAAATTTTCGATTTTTACAACAGCAAACACAACAAGAAAGCAGTTATAACAAGGACGTTAAGCACAACAGAATAAACAACAATGAAATTAAAATGAAACCACAATTTTTGCAAAAAAGGATGAAAAAAAAGACGACACAAAATACAACATAGTAAAAATACACTTTACTCTTTAAACATCGGTACACGGATCACTCGAGTCACTTTTTTGTACTTTGCTCATTTTATTGTACTTTTATCTTTTTTATCATCTTCATTGTTTTTTTTTCCTGGTCTTTGTTCATATTTTTATCTCCATCTATTTATTTTGTATTATTGTTTATTTGATCTTTTATCTCTTTCTCGCATGCATGTTTAAATGCTGGATGATTATATAAATACCTCGTTACAATCTCACCATTGTTTTTGCACAGTTGTATTTTTGCACAACCTATTTATCGTCATTTCTTGCTTTTGTTCTCTTTTTGATGTTTGCATTTTTGCCTTCACTGTTGTCTTTCAAATTGTCTTTATTCGTTTCTGTTAAAAACTTCTTTCTTTCTCCGCTTTGCTGCTGTAGAACATAAACATTTCCCCTATTTATTTATAAATTAAATAAATAAGGATTTATAAAGTTCTGTCTATCTATCTATCTATCTATCTATCTATCTATCTATCTATCTATCTATCTATCTATCTATCATCTATCCATCTATCCATCTATCCATCCGTCCGTCCATCCATCCATCCATCCATCCATCCCATGGCATGTGGAGCCATTTAAAATGTGTATATGATGATTTCAAATTTGATTTGATTTTGAAATGGTGAGCGACAAAAATTCTTCGATTTTGCCGTCATTCTTTCGAACCACCGATGAATGTTTGTGATTTCCCAGAATGCCGCGGTGTATTCTACGCGTGTGCACGCACTGGGCCGCTACGTCTTCGTTCTGCACTACCATCAGCCCCTGCACCCCACCTTTAACGCCCAGGTCTACATCAACGCAGGACGCGTGTGGCGAGGTGGGCAAACCCGTCTAGAAAGCATTCGCCGTGTGACTGAGCGAATGACGGAGGACACATCGTTTCAGGACACATCAACGCGTCCTTCTGTCCTCACGCCTACGGATGCCGGAGCGTCGTCATGTCGGAGAACCAGATGATCCTCGACGTGACCGATCACGAGGTGATCCTGACCCTGCGTGTGCCCGACAGGAAGTCGCTGTGGCTGGTGAGTGCACACCATGGTCGATGGGTTTCCTCGGGGTCTCCAGGGCCAAGCGTCGGGAGTAACTGCAGCAAAATCCACATTAGAAAATAAAAAACTAATTGAGTAAACTAGGGCTGTCAAAGCTAACGCGTTAACTCGTGCGATTATTTTAATTAATTTATATTTCACACTTCAATATTCAATGTTATAAGCTTCAGTTATTTATTTGTTTAATAATAATTTATTTATTATTATCAATTATTATAAATGATTATTATATAACATTGTAATAATAATAATAATAATAATAATAATAATGATTATTATTATTACAATGTTATATAATCATTATTTATAATAATTGATAATAATAATTTGTATTATTCTTTTGTGACACAATTAATCGTGATTCATTTGGTTGGGGATGTGCGATTTAACTAGTTAAAAAAAATAATCGTTTGACAGCCTGAGTAAGCATAAATCATACAAAAATTTGCATACAAAAAAAATTTAAATAAAATTCTCTGCCAATGGGGTGGGAGTATTCTACTTGGTAAGACGACTTGAAGCAAGACCCCAAATCTTGATTCTGAGCTAGTTAATTTATCTTGTAATGGAAAATAACAGGATTTAATGTTTCATTTCAAGATTTTTTTTGGCTTGTCATGTTGTTTTTTGCAGTGAGAGCTGTGAGATTGTGAATGTGCTTTGTGATTGGCTGGTCTGGAATTCAGGGGGCGTGACCGATTTTAAAAGGAATGAAATGAAGTAAAATAAATGAATTCTTGACAAGCCAAAAGTGAAAATTGAAATTACACAATACATTTTGTGTTTTTTTTTACACTTAACAGTGGCAAAACAGCACTGGAAGAAATGAAAACTAATTTAATATAATAAAATATAGAGAACGTGCTCTTTTTGCCATGTTGCTGCCTCACTTCACAGAGTGAAAACTCATATGTGAACAAAGCGAGTGCAATTATAAATCAAAATAAATACATGTAAAGATTTAAAGGGAAATACAATTAAAACATGAAGAATAGAACAGTAGATATAAAGATAAAATATGTTATTCCAAATGTGCAAGGTGAAATACAATAAAAAGATGAAGAATAGAACGATAAAGACAAGATTTAAAGATTGACACGGATCGACTGTCACAAGGCTGAAGATAGGACCCACGTGCACAGCACAGACACCACGAGATTCCAGGGTTAAAGGTGACAAAAAGGTTTAATCCACATAGAGTAGTCAGGCGGGAGCATAAGGTCAAAAAACCGGCAAGACTTAGAAACACACCACACAGGGCACGACTAGATAAAGTAGATAACAAGACTGGATACTTGAATGAAACGGCACGATGACAGACGAAAACATCTGACACTCAGACAGCGAACACAAGCACAGAGTGGGAAATAAATACAAAACATAACGACACGTCAATCACAGACAGCTGGACACACCAACAAGACAAATTAACGAGATAATGATAAACGAGTGAATAAACGAGAACCAGCTGGCAACAAGACAATGGACTAAACGCTACTTAAATACAGACACTAAGTGATAAACACAAAAGCACCTGGACAAGGATGATACACAACACAGACCAATCAAAACAATACCACGTGACGTGAAACTCAAAATTAAGTGTCAAACTAAAAGTTCACCAGAAAACACGAATTACAGTCCGTGACAAAGATGAAATGTGAATAAAAATTTCCAAGATAAAAAAATATACTAGCACCCCCTACTGGATATATACTGTGCTACATTTAGAAAACATGTAACCGTTACTATTATCTATCTGTTATTCAAAGGGAAATATGGGGACGAGTCACAAGTTAAGGTATTCAGTCAAAAATGTAGGGTTTCTGAGGGCGTATGTTCGCCGGTTTATGAAATTTTTGTTTGTATTACATTTGTGAACTATTTTGTGCCTGATAAATCAGTGGAATGCGTGCATTCGCAAAACTACGACACTGTGTTTTCACGGCGTATTTTCTGTCAGGATTACGTCCTGGTGGTGCCGGAGAACACGTACAGCTCCAGCTTCCTGTCCGAGGAGCTCCTGGACAAATCCTACGACTTCATCAGCAACTGCGGTCAAAACAGCTTTTACATCAAGTACGACGCTCCCCATCGCGGTTCGAAGCGTAGGATGGCGCCGCTGACTTTTCCCGCTCTTTCCCATCAGCACCGTAACAGCATCCCACTTCTGCCACCAATCTGCCGTGTCTCTGTCCGCGTTCTTCAATAACGGTGCGGTGCCGTGCGGCTGCCACGAGGTGGGCGCCAAAAGCGACACGTGTCACACCTTCGGCGGCCAGTGCGAGTGCCGACCCAACGTGATTGGCCGAGACTGTTCCCAGTGCGCCACCGGCTACTACGGCTTCCCCAACTGCAGACGTGAGTCCATTTTGATTGCCGAATTTACGCAAATATTTTTACGTGGATTTTCCGACTTTTCGATGCTCTGCTTGGGGGCGGTGCTTTTAATCGCCGATTTCAAATACCGTATTTTCTGGACTATAAGCCGCACCTGTATATAAGCCGCATCCGCTCTATTTTTGAAAAAATAGTTTTAAAAAAAGATAAATAAGCCGCACCTGTATATAAGCCGCGTCCACTCTTTTTTTGAAAAATTTTTTTTTTAAAAAGATAAATAAGCCGCACCTGCATACAAGCCGCATCCACTCTATTAAAAAAAGTTTTGCAAGCCACAGATATGTATGTTTTTGGATTAGATATTTACTACAGGAACAGAACGATTTTGAATTGTAAATGTACATGTATGTAACTAAATAGATCCTTTCCTAACCTGTATTTTAACACGGCAGCAACTTTGATGATTAAAACTTATAAAAATTATATCTGCTAAAAAGGAAGTAGCGTATTCTTCTTTGCATTTATTTTGTCTTAGTTTTGATTGATATTCCGGTTTAGAGCGAGAAAATAATCTGCAGAATAGCCGCACCTTTGCAAAACCTATGAAAAAAGTAGCGGCTTATAGCGCCCGTTTTTTCACATTTCAAGTGACGCGTAGAGCTGCACAATTCTGGATAAAATGCGAAGCACGAGTTTGTTTTTCTTCACAATTCTGGATGTTTTATTATTTTAAATATGTAACCCTGAAAATCAGATTGTCAAACAGCAGGATAATAACACATATTACTTTTTGCTTTGAATGTATATAACTGGAATGAAACACAATGTCGTGTAAAAGTAATTTTGTAAAGAAAACGATTAACCGTAATAAAAATAAACATTCCAAGGTACAGTATTATGTACAGTTGAGGACAAAACAATTAGCTCTCTTTAAAAGCACTTTTTTAAACACTTATCAAACAATGATTATTTTGTATGCTAATAATTGTAGGGCTAATAATTTTGTTCTCAACTGTGGATGTTTGCTGTATGACAAAATAACATTGTAAGATTAAACTAATTACCATCATTTATATTATTACAACAAATAGAGACTTCAACCAACATCCGGTTAGCTTAGCGCTAACGGCTACAAACAGAGTCCAACTAATCATCACAGAAAGAAAACAGTGTAAAATGAAGAACATGGTCAAGGAGTAAAAAAATCCTCGGAACAGACAGAATCAAAACGCTGGGTCGCTGCACAGGGGATAATAATCCTTTGCTCCGATCCTCTTCACAAGGTGTCAGAAAAACGTCTCAAAATGACCTTGAATTCTGGGAGATGAGGTTCTGATCACTAAAATCGAGTTTTTTGTTCTGCCTTTTATTCAAGTGAAACGATATCAAGATGCTACAAGTCACAAGTCAGTTTTAATAGAGAAAATTACATACATTTAAGTCAGTTACATAAAGAAAATAAAAAATGAGAGAATGTACGTACTTTACGAACCAGAATTGTAAACAAAAAAGTTGACAAAATTCAGAGAATTACTTTTAGTACAATTAGTATTGTAACGGAAAAAAAAGTTAAGGTTTTATTTTGTGGTAGGGGCTTATATTCACGAGGTGCTTATTTTTGCATGAATACAGTTTGATA